>CALNHX010000280.1:0-387421 GCA_940337035.1 Agriotes lineatus
AAGGTCGTAAGGAAGCTGCCCTCTCGACTTTTAGCCGGCAAACCTTTTGTTACCGCCATCGTAACGGAGCTAAGGTTGCGTATTCTAGGCATATTTCCCGATTATGTCCTAAAGTCGTGTTTGTGCGGTAACAGTATTTGCACTCAAAGAGTACACTACCAATTTTCAACAAAAACAAAAATTATTGCGGTCGCACAGTAAGGTTGAATGCTTCCTTAGACACCTATTGCTTCCAGCGCAGCTCCTTTCTTTGTATGGGACAGCGTTCTCGAGGTGTAATGGCAAGGTCACTCGACGACTGCAATTGCGAAGCAGTGGGCCTAGCATAGGAAATCAAATGGAATTCCACGTTAGAGAACGGCGTGTAAATGCGAGGCGGTGCAAGGCAGTATGGAATTAGCTTATGAAATTGCAATGCAATGAAGGCCGTTCAGAAAAATCTCTTATTAAAATTTTACAAGCCTTCAAATTCACTCAAAGAAAAGAATTGATTATGTACTAGGCATTCCATTAACGCCAATTCACGAAGACACAACAAAAGGAAATTTTATTAGCAGTCGAAGCCCACAGTCAATGAGACGGCTGGAGATTTTCCAAAAGCGTCACTTGGACAAGGCAGAGTTAAGGTGAACACGGAAACGAAATTCTGTTTCTTGAAGGATCTTAAAGACCCAAAACTTCCAAACAATACAACGCAGAATGTACGTCAGAATCAACCGATGGCAATCAAGCAGCAATTATGTTACGCTGGTGCGAGGGCCGCTTAATGGTATCATGATGAAATACAAAAAGTGTACCTATTATCGGCAATAGGCTGAGCTAAAAATACAAACTAAGTTGCCTAAACTAACGGCGTTGAAATTTGGATATATTCGGAATTCAACAACTTAAACTTAGAAAATAACCTTTTACTAGAATTAGTACTGACTGGCAACGAGCAACCGTTAAATGTATTCTAAGAAAAATTGGGAATGGAGCAATTAGGTCATTTTACCTAAAGCCCTCATAATAATCATTCTTGTTCTTTTTCTTAATGTAGTCTCAGGATCTGTTATTAACCACTCAGTGTGGTTTTATAAGCCGTCTTTAGTCACATCCGGGGTAGGTAACTAGCATTGAATATTTTGAAGAAAAAATAAGATTTTTTCTATCTCGGGAAATTACGTATAAAGGAATATATCTGCTAGCAGTTGCAGGTAAAGTAGTTAGCACAACAATGGCCAACAAAATTCTTTCCCATATACCTAGAAGTTCTACCACAAACTTAAAGTGGATTCAGACTGGATCCATCCACAGTTCATATGATTGTTATGTTATTTTCGCCAACGTAGAATTTTGCGCGCATTCCTATGACGTGGTCAAACGCGTGTTAGTGTCAGTGGTTACAATTTGCAAGCCGATTATAGTTTCAGCATTCTGCCGCCTAAGGTACCTTCCTCGAGTTCATGTCAAACCCAAATTTCTGCCTTTCAGGAGACCTTCTCGTAGAATTTCTTCTCTCTCAAGACTGGTGATAGCCCTTCTATCACACCAGCTAAACCTTTGGGAGCTGCAGCTGCTTAAACTTGGCTACTTCAAGCTGCAGACCCGTTTTACTTTTATGTCGGTATTGTTACGTTCTAATTACCAATTTTTTGTATAACTTAGGCATGTAATTTGTTTTCTGTACGTTATTTACCTCCCTCACCGTAGCTATAACATTTAAACCACTTTGTATTTAGAATTGCAACTGATGCTATTTTATTTGCGTTTACGTGAGTGTTGGCCTCTCAGGTACGAATTTTGAGCTTTTGTCCATAAGGGAAGTTATAATAAATCGATAACGGGTAATCTTCAGCTGTCAGCAGAATATTTTATCTCTATTGTTGTATACTCAATATGTACGTGGCCATTGTACTATTATGTTTACCTCTACTCTGTACAGCCGTACTCAGTTGAATTTATGAGCGAATTAAGGGCCAGCAGGTGGAGGCAAGGTAGGTCCATGTAGCCATACAGACTTTAAGTTTACCCATCGCCTTGGTCGTCTTCTGCTGAGGTGGGAGACGCCAGCTACTTCTTTAGGGGAGAATTTCCGACTCAGTGGCGCCTGATAAATCATTAATGAAAACCTTCTACGTCTCTACCGAATTGACTTTTAGGCAGAAAGAGCTACGCTTTCAGAGTAAAACTTAGCTTCTGTCTCATTGAAGCTATCTTTGTGGACTTATAGTTAATTATCTTCAAGAGAAAGTTACAAAATAGCAATATCACTTGTATGTTGCTTTCACAGCGCAGCTTTATGGGAAACTGGAATAAAATTTCTTTTAATGTGAAAGTAATTAATTTTTAATTTTCTAAGTCACACAGAAGTACGACATGAATATGTCTAACAGCCCATATTTCAGTAATCAACCGCGTGACTTCATACGATGTTACATAAATCAAAAAGCCAAAGCTGTTTATATAATTTTAAACAAATTTTTAAATGTTGACTCAAAATACTATTTTTGTTACTAGTTTCCTGATTCACAAAGTAATATTGAAGAAATGATTCATTTATTTCATACTGTCCGGAAAATACGACTTCACGTCATTAATTTGAGTCCGGAACATCACTTCACAAGGCCGGAAAGTGTTGATAGACAACTGCTAAATAATATATTCGTGGCATTGTAATTCTATGTCAAATTCGAGATTAGCAGGTTAGGTTTTGCGTCAGTCTGGGTCAAAACTGACGGAAAATCTAACCTGATAACCTCGAATTTGACATAGACTTACAGTGCCACCAACATATTATTCATACGTTTGAAGTTCCACAGTCGCCCTTATGGACTTTTTTAATGAACATGTTGTATAAAACAACAGTATGAAATAAAACTTTGTACGATATACGGCCGTAAAATATGATTAAACTACTCGTTTAGAAATTCCCGACTCGGCTCGTTCCTCGCCTCGTCTGTAAAAATCTAAACTCGTATTTTAATAAGTCATTTTTTGGCCTTATAACGTCAATAGCTATTGCATTACTGCTTTTTCATTAATTTGCATTGCAAGTAGTAAAAATTGAATGCTTACAATTTTTTTCTGAGCACATTCCAAAGCTGTAGAAGTAGGACGAACAGTGGCACTGCAATATTGGCCTTGAATTCGACTGCCGTTACTATATACATCTATGTTCAGGCACTCGTCGTAATTTCCTAGTAATATTAAATTTCCAGCCAACATTCCTGCTTCAATTTTACCCACGAGTCCAACACTATAACATGGGCATGAAAGTAGTTTAGGGATCTAAAAAGGTTGAAAACAGTTCTAAAGTTTCTAAATACTCTTACTCTTTAGTGTCCATAGGTCGAAAGATTTCAAATCAGCTAGAAATATTTTCAGTTGTTCTACGCATTTGCTGTTATTGCCAGCAGCATCGAATATTTCTTCTGTATATTGATCCAAAATCTTTAAGGCTATTTCTGGGTAACTTCGGGGTTGAGCTTTGAAGAGGCATTGCAATAATATCAACAAAGAAAGCAGCCTCATTGTGATATTAGGCTGTTTTCGTAAATAGATCTAATAATAGGTTTGAATTGTAAGTATGAAAGTAATTATTTAGAACGTCAGGCTACGCTATCTCTAGCGAGTCAATTAGTATACAATGTTTTGCAGGAGGTTAGATAGTTGTTATCAGAGAAACTATTACCATGACGCATACGTTTTATTTTTTAGCTCCAAAACAAACATGCAGGAAGTGTTTTAGTCTTACAGATAAACGAGAACTGAAGATTCCATGTTAAAATAGAAGAAAAACATTTTAGAAACATTTTTGCTAATATGCTTGTTTAACGATACGATAATAGTTATTTAACCAACAAGTGTGTTAATGAAGGCGATTAATAATCGAAACTGTTTAAAGCACGAACGAGCGATAGCCAGTGAGTGCCTTTAATAGTTGAAATTTTTAATCGCCCATTAACAAACGAGTTGATTACAAAATTTTTTCGTTAACCGCAAAATCTTTTTTTGTGGCGAAAAATTTGATTAATACAACTAACCTCCATGCAAAATATCATCAAAACGTCAAACAGTTAATTAATGAAAAAGAGTGTATTAATAGATCTATTAATCCATATTTTTTTTAAAAACAGCTAATTAATGAAAAAGAGTGTATTAGTCAAAAACAGTGTATTAATGACGTTTATTAATCCATTCTTTTTTAGGAAAAATAATTCTGTAATATTGTAATTAACAAGCGGTCAACGAAAAATACTATTTTCTGATCCCACTGCTGGATAAAGGCTTCTCCCAATTGCATCAATTGACTATGATTTTGTGCCAAGGACTGTCAGTTCTTTTCTGTTATGTTTGTCATTTCTTTTATCTACTGATTCATGGGTCATCCTCGAGAGGGATTCAAAGTTCTAGACCTCTAGACTACGATAATTGTAGTCATTCAGTTGTCCCTCAGTCGAACAACGTGTTCCGCTCAGTCCCATTTCAAACTGCATATATTGAATTCAGATGCTTCCACGGCCATTGCCATTATGTAACGAAAGACTTTCGGGATTGGACCCCGTCATTATTGAGATTGAAGAACTCAACATTTTTCCCACTTTCATAAGGGTTTGATCAGGAGGTAAGCGAAGAATCACGGTAACTCAGCGTGTATCCCACGCCAGAGCTCAAACTCTTCTATCGATCGGAAGAAGGAATGAGACATTTATAGGCAAATATCGTCCCAGTTGAGTGAAGAAGATGGTGGGAAGAGTTTATAAAGTAGCGATTTCACATAGAGACAAGAGAAAAACCTTCGTCCCGATTGACATTATTGGAGATTTGCAGATAATAGAAGTCTCATCGAAAAGGCTCTTATGGCTCGTATAGCATTGGTGTTTGATGGTGGCTGATGATGAAACGAGAACATAAGGGGTGTTCGAAGATATGAGTTTTTACTGACCGTTATGTTTTACCAATTTTTATCAATGTTTTAATTCTTACTTTCAAATTGTATTTTTGTATTATTGTTAACTTCGTTTTACCTTTCGGTGTAGAGACTGGTGCTTTATGTGCTTATATCTGGCGGTACAATGCTCAACGTGCCCCGGATTCGGGATACAAAGTCGGAGCGCGTCTTTTGTGCTTGCACAGCAACCATTGTGTGTAGTGTGTGCCATGTTGATGTGTTGACCTTATTACACTATCTCTTAGGTCTATGGATCTGAGTAGAGCACAGCTAATTTGGTGCCCAATTGTGAATGGTCTTACCGAGCCCGATTCCAATCGCCAAGGCTGCGGAAAAATTCCGGCCCCCGCGGGATTCGAACCGAGGACTTGCTTACTAGTAAGCCTAGCGCTACCCAACTGCGCTACCCGGCTTCTTCATTTTCAGATTGAAACTAATTAATTTCGAGACTACCTGAGCAGATTTGAAGGCCAGCTAACATGCAGCGGAGACGACTGGATTCTACTAATAAATGAGATTACTTAATTAGGACTCCAATCAGTATTTGCAAACGAGGAACTCATAAACTCAATACGTCAGCCAATCACATGCTCACCTGAAATAACAATTACATAGGCCAAATGAGCAGGGTGCAGTAAACATTAAAACATAATAAGTAGCATCAAGTAATTCAAAGTATGTAACGGGTTAAATCGACAATTGCGACAACGAGCCAGTTTGTAACAGACCGACACGGTATTTACAAAAAGCCAAAATAAAGTTAGACGACTAGCGCGTACAATAACTCACAAAATCGGAAATGTAACTCATAGGAACGTTGCCCATCCGATTACAAAAGCTTTGCCGACTAGACTTCAGTTGAGCGAGGAGTGGTCGAACACGAGATCACACAGGGCAACGGCCTAATAAACGGTAAATAGATCTAAAATGATAAGGCGCCACCACATTTCCTACACTAGAAAAATGCATAAATGAACCCGCTGAGAAAATGTGGAAGCATAACGTGTTTACCTTTCGACTTTAAACTTGGCAGTATTTTGGTCAGCGAGCTGGTTCAGCATCATTGAACCTACCTCTCAAAAATCCATTTGATCAGCTGGCCAAACTCTTCTTACACTGTAAAATACAATACGCACAACGCATGCCCAATAACAAAGAAAACTACAGTTAAATAAACATGAAATGTTATAGCAAACTATTTGAATATATATGTAAATGCACATAAAACACTATACTAAAACACTATACGGCAGTTAAGTAAATTGCGTAACGTCTTAATCTACAGAAATTATTCGGTACACTTGACATTAACCATTACAAATACTAAAAAACGATATGAACATCAAACCATACTCAAATAGCGGTAATAATAGGCGATATTCAACTATATTAAGTAGCGGTTGTGACACATGACAAAGGATACTGCATAAAGCTTAAGAACAATAATGTAAACTGACGGTAAATGAATTGTAATGATAAGTAAACAACTATAATGGTTTGACAAATGCAAAAAGTCACACAATAAAAGTTAAATGACCGCGCCCTTACGCCAACTGCCCGATGCGAAACACAATGTATACGTTCAATTCCCACTGTAAAATTTAATACAACATACGTTACCTTTAAAGAGCTTGGATGTGGGAAAATTGATGCCCTATGCTACTGCACTCGGTGGCTGTTCCCAGACACTGCAGAATACACCAAATAGGGGGATGACTGCACCAACTCAACGAGCTGCGGCAGGGCGAAACTAGGGATTATCCCATCAAGGAAGGTCGCGGACCGCACGCGAAAAAATGGCAGAACGGTAAGTGGGGTCCAGCGGTACGTGATAAGCCGACACTGAGAATCCACAACAGAGAGCCCGTCCAACGATGTAATATAAAGGGGGTTGCCTCACCCACGACAAACGGAAACTCAACGGCTTACATTAAGCAACAACTACAACAGTTCAGTCACCGCTCGTAATCGACGTGCAGTTTATTTATTTATTTTTATTTATTTATTTATTTAATTTGCACTCAGCCAATAGCCGTTAGGCCAATTATAGGCGTCGCTGTGCAGTTATGAGGACTTCCAACCCCACTAACGACTGCCATGTTGTTATGACCGCCGGGACCAACTTTTTTCCGTGATAGCCGTACCACGAGGCGCCGAGAGATGCAGCCATGGAACTCCCATCTAAGTTCTGACCAGAGACAGCGTTGCTTAACTCTGCTGATCGAACGTGGACGCTTGTTCAAGCTACACCACTCGGGACCTTTGTTCAACAAAGGTGCTGCAAAACCTTGCCCACGCACGCTTACGCGACCCCGAAGGGCGCGTGGCGCACAACTACATCAAAAATCAACTGTTGCTTCAGACGCCCGGATCGAATCTCCCAGAAAAATGAGCGCAGATAGCGCGATCGATAAAATGGTGGGAGCCAAAACTGAAGCTCACTCTCTCGAGCACATAGCAGCAGTCTTTTAAGTTCACGCGAGGGAACGTGCAGGAGATGGGTCGATATTTCCAACAAGCGAATAAACTTTGCGCACCAACAGATCGGAACCGAGCTACACAAAATGAGTGCCTTTAGAAACATTGGCTAATAACACAGCTGTGAGCGTTAGAAAGGCCATGCCTACACAAAATTTGATATACTCAAATTCAGGCGGAATAATTAAAAAACCTCATATACAAGTGGGGTCGTAATTTAGGAAATAACCCTACTTAGCCGTACGTTCGTACAAAACTAAAAATGTCCTCACAAGTATAAATACTATTATAAAAATGCAAACTATAATCATATATGCATAGTGTGAGGGGTTCCTACAGGTACACACATAAATAAATCACAGTAATTACATAATCATACCTAAATTGTAGCAGTATAACGCCAGGGAATTTGGTGGAATGAAACGGCTAGGCACACTGTTAGGCAGTGGCGTAATTTCAGTTTTTAAATTAGAGTGGCAAGAAATACCGACGGGTCTAGGGGAAAATTAAAAAAATAGGGTTAAAATGCATAATAGCTTTTAAAGCCTTTTCGTTTTCAAAGCATTTTTCTACCACAAAATAATTGCTAACATTCTCTATTTAAAGTAAATATCATTCATACAGAACTAAAAGTAGGCCTATCTCAAATACTTAAATTGATTGGGTGCTAAGCCTGTTTTTTTCGTAAAAGGGAAAGTCAAGCAAACAACAATATCAAAAATTCAAAACCAAGCTCTGTTTTACGTTTACACAATGCAATAATAGGTTTTTTACTCCTTTCGATAGCCAAAAGAGCCAACGAAAAGAACCTCTCCTGGCGGATAGTGTTCCCGATTTTAATCGCCGCAAGCACAAAAAAGACCCCCTTCCCACAGGCTGCTGAGTTTGCTGGATTTGTAAAAACCAAACGAAAAAGTTCAAAAAGAAGAGTGAACACACTTCAAAGATTTCTCTACAAAAACGGCAACTCTTTCTTGGATATTTTTTTTTCGATTCTTCCATTTTGTAAAAACACCTCAGTTTAGGCAATTCATTGTCCAAAGTGTAATATTTCCACACATATTCTAGACTGGCCACGTCTACTTTCCGTTCACTAAAAACTTGACTTAAATGGTTGAGGTGGCAAAATTCTGGGGTAGAAAATTTTGGGGTGGCAATTGCCACCCCGAATTACACCACTGCTGTTAGGTGAATATAATTATGCTGAAGCCAAAAACACTCATTAGATCGCCTGAAGTCACGCAACACAAAACAATACCTAATAGAAGCGAATCCCCCATGGTAAACGTTGGCAACACGCCACAATTTTTTCACAGAGCTGCACCCTGGTGACGGTGTGGGCCAATTACACAATAAGCGGGAGTTTTAAAAAAATGTCGCGAGAGCGAAATTTAAATAGCGCGTATAGGCAACCCTCCAATCTCATTAATTTAAAAAACATTTTGGGAAAATTTGATTTAAAAAATAATTCATAAACTTTAATTGTTAATGGTTAATTAGGCATTAGCAATTAAAATTTACAAATTATTTTTAAAATACAAATTACAACAGTACAACTTTTAATCTAAATAAAACAATTATTTAAGGACAGCACTATTAAATTTTTTTTATTAATGTAGTAAATACATTCAGCAGAAATAATATACAATACGAGAGGTATTACATTTTAGAACAAAAAATAAATGCTCATCAAAAACAACATCGAAATAAATAAAATATACGTATTATTTATAAACATAATGATTCAATTACAACCTACTTAGCAGCCATTTTCTTCCGATGTTCTTGGGTAACGGGGGTATTCGGCTTATGGTTCTCCTTGACAAATTTGAAGATTAAGGAAGTAGTGCATTTACTTAATATCAAATTGTCGCAGATGTGTGCATCGTCAGGGTAGTTTCTCTAAAACCTATTGATGATTTGTAGAAGTACTTGAAGTTATTCTCCAAAGTAGGTTGAAAATCGGTAACAGAAAGAAATGCATATAGATAATCCTGAATATTTTTGATAAATAATCTAACGTTGATTATTAGACTCAACTGTGACATGACTGATATCATTTTCAAAATAAAAACGCGAGCAACACACTTACATATAATTTGGCAGTGTCAAGAGTCATCGTGCTGGTTGCCCTTAGAAAACTGCCCTCGGAACAGTTTTCATTGCAACCAGCACTCAACCCTTGGCGTGTGCAAAATTATGGGTAAGTATGTCTCGCCTTCGTTATATTACTAATGAAAATTACTACTGTTGTTTCGTTATTTCATTATTTTATAAAGAAAACAAATTAGCTGATACGTCAAAACATGTACATACATTTGAAGATGTCAAATGCTGATCATAACATGAACATAAAACTGTATTAGCTTCTACCACATTTGAAGGAATACCGAACGATTACTTCTAATGCTTCGGAAGCTAAACAACGCGGCACAAAAATTTACGAAATTGCTTACACTGATCTGTACAGTAGCAATTTGTTGCAGCTAGGAAAGCAGGTAGACTTCTTATTCGTGCTGACCATTAACTCCATGCAAAGGATATCCAAAACTGAACAATTCAACTATTTTAATTAAATAAACGGGGCTGCGCGCGCTATTGCGCGGTCTATCGTATTCAATTTGCCACCATTCTTAGGCTTATTACGTTGGGCCATTCCGTTCTGTTACAGGAAGCAGAGGGTTGTTTTGTGGACGAAAGAATAGGGAAATACC
The DNA here is from genome assembly GCA_940337035.1 of Agriotes lineatus. NCBI lineage: Eukaryota > Metazoa > Arthropoda > Insecta > Coleoptera > Elateridae > Agriotes > Agriotes lineatus. The sequence goes on from CALNHX010000280.1 coordinate 10,126, forward strand.
CGTCATTGACGTCACTCTTGAGAATGCTACATAGAGCTGTCCGTGCGTAAATATGTCGTCTTTCAAGTAAATACCGATTTTGCTAAATGTTTGACCTTGCGATTTGTTTATGGTCATATCGTAGGACAATCGAACCGGAAATTGATGACAAATATGCCGCCGCTACCGTAACCCATATTCACTCAATCAGGGACATCGCGTCTGCAATTTTCGTGATGGACACACACATCTGGATCGTTCTTCTTTATTATATGGAGGATGGGTAGATGACGCAATAATTCAAAATTAACTATAGATGTTTATTTGGCTATGTCGCTGTAAAAACACTAAGAATATAAATTCAGGAGCTGAATCAAAGTGATAGACATTAGAATTAACAAGTATTTAAACAAAATATAGGTAATACTTACTGTTAACTAGCAAAACGACACACTTAACCTCAACAAGCAAAAAGATACGGCGTTGGGAAGAGCAAGATTCTTTGACGTCAAAAATCGATATTCTTGTCTGCACCTGTGTGTTACAGGTTGTAAACCTCGTCGCCTTGACCCTACCGGGTGGGACCCACAAACTTTGTTGCTTATTCATAGGTCTCAGTTTCATTCCTGTGTAACGCCACTAGCAATGTAAAGTTTAGCAAGGTAAAACGTTAGCAGATCTGAATGATCGGCTTCCGTGAGAGTTCATTACCTAGCTCGAAACTTTAGGCATCCACTAGAGCAGCGCCAGGTACCATAGACTCCATTCACAAACCTTTTGACGCTGAGCACATGGGTTGCTCTTAACCAAAACTAAAAAGAACAGGGAGCAGCCAAACTGTACAACAAGCGTTCCTGTGAAGGTTAGGTTATCGGCAGATCGACGGTCAGATGCGTCATCAAGGATGCGATAGCTATAAGTACTATGGCGGAGTTGTCCGCAACTTACGACGGGCGAACACGCGTCGCGTCAAACGACCTCATTAGTTCAAAAATTGGCCAATGACCAGGCAAATCAGTGCCAAAAGTCCCTCACAATCGGGTGTGCAACCAAAACTTATATAGCAGGGGGCAATTGATTTGGACGGCCAAGATAGGTACGACAGCTGACACCACCAGGTGAATACAGCAGAAAAGGAGGCTTTGATGCCAGCGCCTGTTTAAGAAACTGTCCAATAACTCAAATCCCACAACAGAAAATGTGGGAAACAAGGATTTTTTTATGTTTTAAGGCCTTTCGGGATCTTTGCCCATATAGCCTCTTATTTATGCCCTCCTATCAATGGAATTCAACAATTTTTTTAAGCTAACTATATTTTTATTTTTGAACTAACAATAAACTGCATAAGGATCTTATAGACTTCAAAACTGTTACTGGATAACAGGGTGATGATATCGATTGGCATAGGGGTCTGAATACGTAACAGTTTGTTGTAAAGTACTGTGCGTTCTGCTGTATAATTAGGACATGCAAAGATTAAATGATTTAAATCCGCTACCACTTGATCGCAACTGCAGTAGGGATTGTCGATCATGTTCATTCTGTGAAGATGAGCTGGATAAGTTCCATGGCCTAACTTCATTCTACAAATCGTAGTGTAGGAGTATCTAGATACGATTTTATTATTCCACCATGGCTTATCATTAATGGTTGGATGTATGAATCCATGTTGTGTTGGGTGCAAGGCAATATAATTTCTCCAATGCTCATTCCATTGAACATTTAGTATGTCCTGTTTTACTTTTACTAATGCGTCTTCAGTGGTAATTTTTTCTTGAAGTAAATACCCTTCACTTTCCGCCCTCTTAGCGAACCTATCGACTATTTCATTATTTAAAATATTAGCATGCCCTTTCACCCAGTAAAGTCTTACTTCGACATTGCTCTCCTTAAGTATGTTTATTAATTTTTTGATCCTTAATATCACTACGTTGGTCTTTAAAACATGCTCATTTCTTTGTAAAGCCATTAGAGCGCTTTGAGAGTCGGTCATTATTACCAAGTCCGCTCCTCCATCTTCTTGGTGATGCTCCAAGGCTTTAAGAATTGCTAAAGCCTCCGCTGTGAAAATAGAGGTTTGGCGAGGCAACCTAAACATTTTATGTTCTTTGGTGATGGTATTATAAACCGCGCACCCACATCCATCTACTGTCTTGGAACCATCGGTAAAAAGTAATGATCCCTTTATCTTAGATCGCTCAGCCCGATACAACTGGTTGTCGATTACAGGGTTTCCTGTGTAATTGGGGAAAGTAATGTTGATATTCCTATTGTAAGAAAAGTAATCTAAATCATCGAGCGCATTCCCTAAAGTATCAATGTTAAATCTTTGACTATATCTTTGCGCCACCGCTAATATGGGGGATTTTTTAGATGCCCAGTAGTCTTCAGTTATATCCAACTTCGCCAAGTGTGCAATTTTGTTAGTAAGGAAAGAAAAATGAAGGTTACCAAGTTTCATTAAAAATTTTGCAGCGATAAATCGTCTTCTAAGAGAGAAGGGAGGCTCGTGCGTTTCTACGCGGATTGCTTCTGCTGGTGAGGTTTGCATTGCACCTGTACATATTCTCAATGCTTTGTTTTGTATGGTATCTACTTTTTTAAGAACTGATTTGCAGGCAGAGTAGTATAAAATACATCCGTAATCAATTAAGGATCTAACGTGACTTTTATAGATATTACGCATAACAATATTGTCGGCGCCCCATTTAACTTTTGTCATCATTCTCATAAAATTCAAACTTTTTTTACACCTAGCAACTAAATTGTCAATATGCGCTTTCCAGTTCAATTTATTATCTAAGGTTAGTCCTAAATATTTAAAGGTTGTCTTAATTGGTAAGGTGATATTAGCGAGGGATATTGAATCCACCGGTATATTTCTATGGCGTGACAAGAACATTACTGCTTTTTTGTTGGTTGCCAATTTAAGACGGTTATCATTCAGCCAGTGAACTACTTTGTGCATGGTTTCGTTCATTTTTAATTTAAGCGATTCCAAATTTTGATCTTCCAACCAAAAACAAATATCATCCGCATACTGGCAAATGTTTACCTCTTTTCCCATGATTTGATGAAGGTCGATGCAGTAAATATTAAACAGCGTAGGGCTTAAGATTGAGCCTTGTGGCAAGCCTAACGACACTACTCTAGGTCCCACGAGTCTATTAGTGAAAGATTTTACAAATATTTTGCGTTGTCGAAATAGGTTAGTAATATTGCGAGAGGCTTGTGAAGCGATGCCTATTTTGCACATTTTGTCTTCTAGAAGGTCAAGATTAACTGAGTTGTAGGCGCCCTCTATGTCAAGAAAGACCACTGCTATATATGAGTTGTTAGTCAGGCCAATTTGAATGTGCGTAACCAAATCTACCAAGGCATGAATTGTTCCTCTGCATTTCCTAAATCCATATTGCTTTTCCGGTAGAAGGTTTTCCGATTCCAGCCTCCACTCTAAGCCATTCTTTATTAGTCGTTCAAATGTTTTTGTGACACAGGATAACAAGGAGATGGGTCGGTACGAATCCGGAGAATATATATTTTTATTTGGCTTTAAGACTGGGGCAATTAGAATATTTTTCAACTCATTAACTTGCTCACTTCCTAACCACATGTCGTTTAAAGCTAAAAGAAGTAAACGTTTCCCGTCACTTGGAAGGTTTAAAAGAAAATTATAAGAAATGTCATCAAAGCTAGGTGCTGTATTGTTTGAATTTTTGAGCGCTTTTTCAAACTCATTCGAAGTAAATGCATGACCCATATGTTCGTCGAATTCCAATATTCTCTCGCTTTTAGGATCAGTGTCAACATATGCAGGAGCTAGTTTGTCTAAGAGCTGTGGAATCCATTCATCATTTTTACAATTATTCTGCAATCTGAAAGACCCCTTGAATTTCCTAACGAGTTTCCACACATTGGAAATGTTCATATTTTTGTTGATACTAGAACACAATTCACGCCAGCTTTTTCTTTTCTTATACTTTAAAAATCTTTTAGAATATGCAAGTACCGCTTGTAGTTTGATGTAATTTTCTAAAGTTTTAACCCTTTTGTATACCCTGATATCTTGCCGTCTTTTGCTAATAACCTCTGAGCACTCCTCATCCCACCAGGGTGGGGAAGGTTTGCTCATTGGTATAAATGGATTCTTAATTATAAAAGTTTCATCGGCTGCTGCTCTAATGTTATTTATAACGAATCTAATTTTCTCACTAGCGCCTTGAAGTGATGGAAAGCTGCTGAATTTTACCTCCATCCTTCTTACAAATTCTGGAATTTTTTTGTTGGTGATCTTCCATCTTCTTTTTGGGAATATCGTGAAGGGAGTATTATCATTGTTAAGGGCTATTTTATTTATTATAGGGAAGTGATCTGATCCATACGAGTCTTCTAAAATCTCCCAATCTACCTTATACGCTAAGCTAGGGGAAGCTATTGTAATATCTACTGCGGAGGAACCCTCACTTGGCCGTGTTATTCTAGTTGGCATCCCTCTATTTAAAAATATTGAGTTTGAATTATTTATTGCGTTTAACAAGATTGATCCCGAAGGATCATTTTTTGAACTGCCAAATACTGAATGATGTGCATTAAAATCTCCTCCGATTAGATAAGGGGTATTGAGCTGAGAAAATAGCTCTGCATATTCATCTTGGGTAACCGTTACATAATTAGGGCGATATAATGAAACCACAGTTAAATAAAATTTCTGTAAAAAAGCACCGCATACCATTATATTAGAGTTTAGGTTAAAACTAATTTCTTTAAATATTAATGACTTCTCTATTAAAATGGCCACTCCACCGTACCCATCTTGCCGATCTCGTCTAATAACATTATGAAATTTGAAATTGATAACGGAATTTTGTTTGTACCAAGTTTCTGCCAACAGTGCTACATGGATGTTATACTCGGCTAATAATTTGTCCAGATTGATTCATTTTGCCACTGCCGATTGAGTGTTCCATTGTAAAATATTTAAATGTTATGTTTTTGAGACGCCATTTTTACCACGAATGAATTTTTAATCAGAATCACTAATCAAATCGTCTTGGGAGAGATCGGACATACTTCCAAACACTTCAGCTGTGCTGATATTCTGTAGACGCAATATGATCCTTTTAATTCTGGATCTAAGGTTGGATTTAATATTTGTTTGCTTTACAACCATTACTAGTAGATTTATAAGACCAACTATATCCCCTGTAAAATTTTTCGCAATTTCTAAACAATTTTCTTGATTTTTGACGCTAGTGAGGAATTTACAAAGTTCATCGTAACTTAAAATTTGTGGATAGTCAAATATGGGTTTAAAACTTAAATAATGTGGACTCTCGTCTTCAGTATTTACCGAAGCATACTTCACTCTTTTAGATTTAGGTTTTTTAAATATTGGTTCATCTCTACTTTGATTTGTTTCTAAACTAATCGGAGATGTACTAGATGACGGAGCTGGTCGTTTATTATCGTTTTCGAGATGATCGTTTTCGGATATTTTGCTTGGTTCGTTGCCGTTGTTTTTGGAAATCGGTGCTTTCTCTGGAATACTAGTTTGCGATTCGTTTTGGGAATCACTTAGCTGTTCCATGTTTGGATCGCTTTGTAATGGTATCGCAACTGTATTATTTTGATTGTTTAGTGATTGCGATAGTGGGCATTTGCTAGCTACGTGACCCAACGCTTTGCAGGCGTAACAACGGAGTTCATCAGTTGACAAGAAAACTCTGAATATATTCCCATTATGTTTAACCAGTATTGAGTTAGGTAAGCTCTCTTTTTCACTGAGTTCAATATACACCTGTCTGCGGAAACTGAGTATGTGTCTATAACTGGGATCACTTAAGCCAGCTCCAATGAATGACATGCCCGATACTACCTTCAAAACAAGTCGAAATAATTCGTTCAAAATTACCTCACTGGGCAACGAAGGCGAAACATTAGACAAGATAATACGTTTAGCTGGTGATACCAATCGTCTAGCCGGAATGACTTTGCCGTTAATATTAATACTTTTAACATCTGTTACGAATTTATCAACTACCTCATTACTCGATAAGTACAGACAAATTCTACCATTTGAAACCCTGGACGCGAATATAATATTACTAGCCCCGATAGCTTCACCTGCTCTGATAATGTAATCGTTTTTGGTAACATTATCAATAGCTGGAAAGATGATAGCTTGTTCTCGATCAGGGAATTTGAAACTTTTTCTCGTAGTTAGTATGGATGAGTAAGATGGGATACTAGACTCTGTGGATTCTAAATTTTCAATAGTTTTGCTTGAATCAATTGCGGTCGCATTATTTAAATTCTCCATGGCAGAAAATCCAAATATTTATCTTAGTAGAGTGCAAATATAAATTACTTTATTTGTAGATAACCACAGCCGGCCGGCAGGACCGGACCGACGCGACGCAAAAAGCCGTCGGTCCTCACCCGCTTTTTGCGGTGAGGACCGGACTGCGCTGTTCCCCTTTATAATACGCTGTATAGGAACTATTAATATATTAATAAGATTACACTACTTATCTTTTAACTTCTTTTTCCCAGGACCAGATCCAAAGACAGTTCTATATGACCCAACCGTTTCTCACTTCACTGCATTCATGTTGTATAGATAGGAAATTCACAGAATAAGTTAGCAAATCACCTCGTTTTCACAACGCGGAACACAAGCACCTTTCCGTGAGACAGACAGATTGGCACTGAAAAACAAGGATTTGTGGGTGATCAAAGGTCAAAAATGGGCCAATAGACCAGTTGACGAATACGCAACTTTTGAACCGTAACAACAGCATTACAGAATCAAGGCACTCTTTAGATGACATGGTGTTTAATTTATCTTTGGGGAAAGGTAGAAACCTGAGATATCATGCGTGGTGGTTTGTCTTGATGTTTTGTTTCCAAAGGAACTTCCCCACGCAATCGGTGACTTGGTGAATATAGGGAAGAAAGACTAATTCTGCAGGGAAATCGGCTCGTGGAGGTTTGGGTGGCCTTAGATGAAGATGGTGATTGATGGCAAACTGTATATCGCTACAAACGTTGTTCTTAATGGATTTCCAAATATGATTTAGTTGAGCGTTGACATTATCAAGGGTAATACCACAAGAGGTAAAAATTCTCTTAAAATTTTTTGCTTTGAGTGGTATTTGGAAAGATTATTCAACAATATTAGTTAAACTGTTAGTTGGCTGGAGCATGGTGTTGTTGTCAGCATCACCTTCTGTCTGAGTCACTTTGAAGTCAGCTTGCTGTAAGTGTACTGCAAAGAAAGCAATCAGTTGCATCTTGTTTTTACTATTAGTTAAACATTCTGCTTGTACAAGAGTGACATTAATTGCATCTTCCACTTTCACTTCAACATGTGTAGTAGTGGATGTTACGCTCAAATGTCGTTCGTCTTTTGTGCTCGGTTTTTTACCATAACCATTTGGCCTCCCCACTTCCCTGAATCCTTTATATAATACACTTGGGGCGAATATTACGACTCCATAGGCGTTCATGCTTTTTTTTTGGCCAAACAAAAAAAGTTAAATTTTTACCCCCTCCATATCTCAGCAATCCTTTACTGGAGCGCAAAAATGCATAAGACCATTTTTATTGTAAATTAATTGTAGATTAATTTTGTATAAGGTAAAGTTTGCACTAAACCTGATAGTTAACGAGATATTTGCGAAAAACTGTTAAACCCTACCATTTTAACACTTTTCCACCCCCCGCTGAAACCCGACACGCAAGGTCAAGCAACTTTTTACCAAATACTAAGAGGAGAGTACTGAACAGTTTACCGCAAGGTAGAACTTTTTTTTGAATGTTTGGGTTAAACTCTAGTTTTACTGTACTATTTGTAGTTTTGGTGAAATGTCAGTCAAAGGCTACTCACTAAATTGAAATCATTGAAACCAATCAGGCTCGCGTGAAAACACTGCGACATTAGGTCTTTTCAAAAACAGTCAATCAACTATTCTATTACGACTACTACTCTGGTATTTCCCCTGTTTTGCTCGTTTGGGATTGTGTCGCCTGAGGATTACGTGCTTTTTCATTGCTTTTTGAGCAACTCGTACTTTTCCGAAAGCTGCCCAGCTGAGTCCTATCCTGCTGTTGATTTATGCTTTTTCCCAGCGTGACGTTTTGTCCCAGATATTGTCGCGAATTCGCCTAAAATCCTTTTAAAATACGTTTTTTTCCTATAAAAAATTTTTAAGGTGAAAGAATTTAGGGTTTATGTTGGCATTACTTGGATTTAAAAAAAATATGTTGGTAAAATTTGTTTTAGTAAGTTTTTAGAACTAAAAATTGGTGGAAAATTTAAAATCTGGTATTAAAGGAGGTTTGTTTTTAGGTAATCTTTCGTAAACTTCTTCTTCTGTCATGTTAGGCTGCAGATCCAACAGTTCCTCTGCACACCTCATTATTGCTTTTTTTACATTTAATTTAAAAGATTCAGTTTTTACGCGTATTCATTTTCAAAAAATAAAAGCTGACAATTTAATTTTAAATGTCGAAATGACACAAGTCGTTTACAGAAAAACCTGACAAAAATAAATTTTCTAATAATTTTTAAAAAGCAGTTTTGTCAATTTTATCTTGACCTTGAAAATTTTTATAGGAAAAAACCGTACTTTAGTTAAAATACAATCAATAACTTCTCAAAAGATTACTTATATCCGTATGGAGTGTCATACCGAAAATTATCCAGATCAATGCAAGTGTTCTATTTTTAATATAAGCAAAGATTTTGAAAGACCTTTAAAGCAGAATAGTGGCTTCAAAAAACGTATTTGAAAATAGGTAAGCTGTGTTAAATTATCTTATTTTGGGCCAAATAGTCTGTAGTTACATTTTTTAGGGACACCCTGTATGTTATCTAAATTTCATTGGATGTTAATTTCTTGTTAATAAAACAAAAAAACATACGTAATGTAGTAATTGACGACACTATTGTAATTTATCTTTAAAAATTTGTATAATCTAAATTAGTGATGGGCATATCCGGGCAATTTTCGTAACCGAATTATTTGCATTCGAATGATATTAATAACCGAATGATTATTTGAATAATCATTCGAATAAAGTTTGGCTCTCGATTCGTTTCGATTAAGTCAGCCGGTTTGCCGGTTGGCGGTTCACCGTCATCTGCATGGACATCGGTTCACCGTCATCTGCATCGACATCGTAACTTGCAGATAGCAGAGAAACCAATGTGAGATGGCATTTCATAATTGACAAACAATAAACAATCTGACGTAACAATTAAAACCATAATAACGGTAAAAACCCAGTTTATACACTTAAAAAATACATGCAAAATATATCATAATAGTGTGTAGTGCCCGATTTCTAAGACGCCGACCGTACATTATGTTGTATGTATTGGAAATTACGAGGTATTTATTAAGAAGTGTAGAAAGAAAGAAATATGCGGGGCTGCTTGCTAATCGCAATAAAAACAGTTGTAAAACGTTTATCTTTATCGATCGGGCGGGTTAAAGGCGCCGCCTCTTGTTTTGAACCTTTGGAGATGTAAGCAAATAAAAAATTGTTTTATAGCTTGATGCGTTTGCAGTTTTTAGGCGTTCAGGTTTCAGGTCTCCAGAATTTGATAATTTGATATTTTTTATGATAGGAGGTAGGTACGCGATAACCAAATGGTGTTTTCAGTACAACCTGATTTGTTTATGAGTTATGACGTATTTATATTTAAAGAATTTTGAGCACTGCGTAGGTCGCTGAGATATGGCACGTAGTACCTTTGAATAGAGGTTTTATATTCAAAGCGTAGTACGTATCAACATGAGGTTATTTTTCATTCGAATACTTGGAACGAAAACCGAGTTACATAGGTTATTTCAATAACCGGATAACCGGTTATTTTTCATTCGAATAAGACCATCACTAATCTAAATAAAGGGTGTCTCAGAAAAAAATTAACTTTTAAAAACGCCATAACTTTTTTTTTAACTTATTTACATAGATAATTATAACAATTGAAAAAGAATTTTGGCAAATTAAGTACGAAAAATAACATCGGTTAGATGTTGCCCCTGATGGCGTATGCACTCTTCCAAACATACCCTTGTGTTTTCCATTATTTTCTTGCTCTCCAACTTCATGGACTAAGATTCAATGACGAAGCGTGGTTCCTGCAGGATGGTGCCACTAGTCATACGGCAGCTATTACTTAAAAAAAACGTAGGATAACTTTTTCCAGAAAGATTAATTTCTAAAAGAAGAAACATTAACTATCCTCCAAGAAGTCCTGACTTGACTCCGCTGGATTTTTTTAATGGGGTAATCTCAAGAGCAGGGTGTATACTGTATACTGTATAATAATCCACGTGGAAATTTACAACACCTTAAGGACCATATTCGAGAAGAAATCAATGACGGTGGAACTTTGTCAACGCATAATGGCAAACGAAAGGGTGTGTTTGGAAGAGTGCATACGCCGTCAGGGGCAACATCTAACCGATGTAATTTTTCGTACCTACTTAATTTGCCAAGATTCTTTTTTCAATTGTTATAATTATCTATTAAAAAAGTTAATAATGAAGAAGTTATGGCGTTTTTAAAAGTGAATTTCTTTCTGAGACACCCTCTATATATAAAGTCACAACCCTGACTAATCAACGCAGAGCCGAAACCACTAGAAACTTGAAATTTGGGTGGAAGGTTCAATTTGTTACGTAAGGTAGTGCTAAGAATGGATTTTTTGAAATTCGACCTCTAAGAGGGTGAAAAGGAGTAAAATGAGTTTTCATGAATTCCTCAATATCTCTTACACCCGATAAGATACCGATTGGTGTTTGCTTGCAAAGATTGTCAATGCAACTACCTATAAACGTACTTTAGGATTTTGCCCTAATCAACCTCTAAAGGTGCAAATCTGGATTCGGGGTGAATTAAAAAACCCTTCGTATCTCCTATGTTTATTGAGTTAGAACATTCGTTTTTGGCATATGGATGTATTTTTAAAATATTTAGGAAAGCGTTTAAAGGAATTTGAAAATTTTAACCCTAAAGGGGTAAAAGGAGGAAAAACTGAAAAGAAGTAGGGGGTTAAAATTATTAATTTTTTTCCGCTGAGAGTTCCATTTCACAATAAAATAGGTTAAAAGGGATGTTTTAAAATTTCACCCTTACGTGGGTGAAAAGAAGTAAAATATGTTTTCACAAGTTCCTCGATATCTCTTAGACCTATGAGAAAGCGACTTGGTGTTTAATTGAGATTGTGAATGCAAATACCTAGAAACGTATTTCAGGATTTTGCCCTAATCACCCCTAAAGGTGCAAATCTGAATTCGGGGTGAATTAAAGAACCATTCGTAGCTCCTATGTTTACTGAGTTAGAACATTTTTTTTTTGGCATATAGATGTATTTTTAAAATATTTAGAAAAGGGTTTAAGGGAATTTGAAAATCTTAACCCCGAAGGGGTAAAAGGAGGAAACACTGAAAAGGGGTAGAGGGTTAATATTATTATTTTTTTTCGCAACAAAAATGGGTTAAAAGGGATTTTTTGAAATTCCACCCCTCAGAGGGTGAAATAGACTAAAATGTGTTTTTACGAAATCTTCAATATCTCTTACACTGGATGAAATGCAAATGCCTAGAAAGGTATTTCAGGATTTTGCTCTAATCAACCCCTAGAGGTGCAAATATGGATTCGGTGTGAATTAAAGAACCCTTCGTATCTCCTATGTAAAGCTGGAAAATTCTTTCATTGGTAGATAGAAAATGATCTTAAACTAATGTTTTTCATTTTTCGCCCTATAAAAAAATTCCTGCTCATCGCGGATACGAACATAATAATTTAATGAAGGTATATAATTTCCCTCTTCTGTATCTTTACAGCTTCTAAGGAATAGTCGTCACTGCTAGGGCGCTGCTACTGTAGTGTGCCCTCCTTCCCTTATGAATGCATTACATATATTTTTGCTTTTGAGTGGTTAAAACTAGGGGTAGGTCCCGTATTGCTGTATGTAGGTATTGAAAAGAATTTATATATATTGATATGTAGCACATCGCTTTCAACATATTAGGAAAGTTATATAACGTGAATTATTCCCTATTGCTTATTTTAAATAATCGATTGATTGCTCCTGTTTACTTTTATACCATTTTATTAAAAATACATCTATGTGGAAGCAAATATGAATACAAATGCACCAATCGCTATCGATACAACCTCGCATACAAAGTGTTCACTTTTCGCATTTATCTTAAAAAAAATGTTGCCAGTTAAATTTGAACAGAATTTAATGTAATCACCCCTAAAGGTGTAAATCTGGATTCGGGGTGAATTACAGAACCCTTCGTAGCTCCTATGTTTACTGAGTTAGAACATTCTTTTTTGGCATATAGATGTATATTTAAAATATTTAGAAAGAGGTTTAAGGGAATTTGAAAATCTTAACCCTGAAGGGGTAAAAGAAGGAAAAACTGAAAAGGGATAGAGGGTTAAAATTATTAATTTTTTTTCGCTGTGAATTTCATTTCACAATGAAATGGGTTAAAAAGGATTTTTTGAAATTCCACCCCTCAGGGGGTGAAATAGGCTAAAATGTGTTTTTACGAATTCTTCAATATCTCTTACACCCGATGAGATATCGACTTTGTGTTTACTTGCAGAGATTTTCAATGCAAATGCCTAGAAAGGTATTTCAGGATTTTGTCCTAATCAACCCCTAAAGGTGCAAATATAGATTTGGTGTGAATTAAAGAACCCTTCGTATCGCCTATGTAGAGCTGGAACATTATTTCAGTGGTAGATAGATGTGTTTTTAAAATATTTAAGAAATTACTCCTAAGGGGACAAAAAGGGGTGAACTGTGTTTTTGCGAAATCCTCAATATATCTTAGACCCGATAAAATATCGACTTGGTGTTTGATTGCATAGGGATCCAATGCAAATGTCTAAAAAGACATTTCAGAATTTTGTTCTAATCAACCCTTGAAGGTGCGACTCTCCATTCGTGGTGAATTATAGAACCCCTTGTATCTCCTGTGTTTGTTGAGTTAGAGCATTCTTTTTCGGCATATACATGTGTTTTTCAAATCTTTAGAAAGGGGTTTCAAGGGTTTTTTCAAATTTTACGCCTAAAGTGGTGAAAAGGGAAAAGAAAAGGTAGAGGGTTAAAATTGGTTTTGCTCTGGGTTCATATCAGAATAAGACGGGCTAAACGAATTTTTCGAAATTCCAACCCGAAGGAGTGAAAAGGGGTAAACTGTTTAGCATATTGAGTGAGGGGGAGGGGGGCACTTTAGAATGAATTTAAGATTTAGAATAAAATAAATATTTGTAGTCCGTACGAAGAACGGGCATTTTGCTAGTAAATAATAGTATATTATACATCAAGGTAGCGAAGCCCAGTATTATAACATGGGCGCATATTAGATACTGAGCGTGAAGTATCTAACGCGCGGTTATAAGAGGATTCGCTACCGTGGTGTATATACTATTTTTTGCACTACCTAAGCAGCTTAATACCTAAAATTCCCAACAAATTTTGAAAATATTTTAACTGTCAACCTGACAATACAGCTTTTTAAAACGTCAAAATTAAAATAGTAATACCTGATGGTAACAAAACATATTTGGTAACTTAAGAATTTATTAGTTACCACGGTGAAAATTGTTTATTTTATTTGTCTCCCAAGGTGGGGAAAAACAACTTCAAGACCTAAAGATAGGCCAATAATGGTGCGTTCTGAGACTAGTAGTGCAAAAATAGTATATTATTTTATACGGAGGAGAAATATGACTTTTCATGGCGCGTCTTAGTGTACCCGCCGAACGGTAGTGAGGCGGGTAATAGAAGGCAAGCCATGAAAAGTCACTTCTCCTCCACATAAAATATGCTATTTTTTCTTCAAACGTTTTAAACTGTGTATTATAAAGCTGTTTTTTGTGTTTTTGATACTCAGCTCTGGGTTTAATTTATGCATACAATAAATGTTTAAGTAGCCGTGATTAATAAATGCGAGTAGTTTCGATTGTTATACAAAAAACGTTTTGGCAGATATAAATTGTTTAGTGTTGCTGTCAGTTGTCGGTAGAAATTGAGACTGCGGCAAATGAAGCCGTCTTATCTCTTGGACCCACAAAATCAGGCGAGAAATATTGTGCCGCGTACGATCATTTTACAGAGTGGTGCAATTCAAAGAATGTAACTAAATTTGAAGAAAATGTGCTTCTAGCATATTTCAACACAATGGCTAAGGAGAAAAAATGGAAGCGATCATGTGGTCGCGATATTCCATGATCAAATCGCAACTAATAATTAAACATGGAATGGATATAAATAAATATTTAAAGTTACGCGCGTTCTTGAAAAAAGCAAACGAAGGGTACTCTGCAAAAAAATCTAGAATTTTTTCGAAGGAGCAGTTTGAAACTTTTTTATTTGAAGCGGAAGATGATTTGTATTTAGGATTAAAGGTAATACTTACGTTTCAGGTAACTTTAATTTTGTGGTTTAAATATGTAATTTCCTTAGATTGTTTTATTAATTGGAGTAACTGGAGCCTGCAGATGTGATGAAATGTTAAAAATGAAAACTACAGACATAGAGGACATGGGGAATGTTATTTTGATTAAAATTCCTGACAGTAAGACTAGAAAAGTTCGATCGTTCACAATAATTGGAGAAAATTACCTCAAAATTTATCTAAAATATGCAGCGTTAAGACCAAAAGACGTGCCAGAAGTTAGATTCTTTTTAAAATATCAAAGTGGAAAATGCTATAGAAGTGTAATGGGAATACATAGTATTAGCAGTGTTCCTAGAAAGGTTGCAACTTTCTTAAAATTAAGTAATTCAATGGAATACACAGGCCATTGTTTAAGACGTACTTCTGCTACACTATTAATTGATGGAGGAGGTAATATTGAATCGCTAAAGCGTCACGGGGGTTGGAAGTCAAATAGTGTAGCAGAAGGATATATAGAGGAGTCACTGCGAAATAAAAATGAGAATGCAAGTAAAATATTGAATGAAGTGATAACACCTAGTGTCAGCAAGACAAATTTGATTGAACCATCAACATCTTATTTGATTACAGAAAATTTAACTTCGTCTGCACAGACTTCTGCAGTACAGCATGGTTTTAATTTTCAAAATGCAACATTGACAAATTGCACGTTTAATATTAGTTTGACAAATAAAAATGACGTTTAAATTTATATGTTTCATTGTTGTTGTGTTTGTTTGTTTGTTTGGTGTGTTATTATGTTAACGTTTTCATAGCAACACTTTTCCCTCCATGGCAGGAAAAGGAAAAGTAAAACTGCCGCCGGCGGAGAAGTTACATTTCTCCGCAGTTAGCTCAGTCAAATTATGACCTAATTATTTGACGTTTGAAGAAAAACATATTTACTATAAAAACTAATATGACTCAAAATTACAGAAAATCTTGTATGCAACACGTTGCAAAATTAGTATTTTTTCACACATAACCTGTCACGTCTAGTGCGAAAAACACTTTCATTTTGCAACATGATATATAAATAGCTATTTCAGGGAGGAACACATATAAGTTGGTACTTTAAATTGTTGGAACATTTCAATTTTGTGCGATGCTTTATTAACTTCCTTTAAAAAATAAATACAGTCAACTTAAACCTTGATACTGTATCAGCTATACAATGGCGCACATAAAACATATACGTGCTTATGTAATTGAGACCATCGAGGTACTTAAAAATTAATCACAGAACGATTATTGGGATTCAGTCTTTGCGGCCATTAAATGCAAGTCTCGTCGCTGCCGAGTCGGTTCTTGTGGCCGTTTGCGGAGCTTTTATCGAAGCAGAAGGAGTTCAAGGTCTTGGGGTCGAGAACTCATCCGACTGAACTAGCTGCAGAGTATCCTCCTCCAGGATGACTTCGGTCGTCGCGGTGCTGCGAACAAACTGCCTGGTCGAGTGACGCAAAATGTCCGAGTTGGACGTCCGCTTCAGGTTTTCAGACTGCGACAGCCGCCGAGTTTCCCGAAACGTCGAACTTCGCCTTAGTAGTTTGTGCTTGGACTTGATGCCGCACAGGATCTCCTTGAAGGCGCACCTGTATCTGTTCGACATAACGTTGTACAGGATGGGGTTCAGCGTCGAGGAGAAGTAGTAGAGGATGCCCGTGATGTAAAACATCCAGGCGTTCACTTCGTGGTAGTAGGGAAACTCCCGGCCGTAGATGAACAGGAGGCGCTGGGCATGGAAAGGGGCCCAGCAGACGAAAAACCCGATCACAACGGCCGCTGATGAAGGAAGGGTTCGGTAAAAACTAGGCTTTTGTCTTTGCTGATTAGAACTTACCCAACATTCGGATGACAGCCCTGTGCGACTGATTTCTCCGACTGCTGCCCCGGTGGACAGATCCATTAACCCCCTTTCCCAAACGGCTTGTCTGCTTGGAAATGCTGAAGGCCATTTTGGTGTACTGCATGGCGATGATGCACATGGGTATAAGGAAAAACAAGAAGAAGCTCAGCTCGGCCAAAGGGAAGTGCTCGGGCTGCGACATCATTGCGCAAAACGCTGATTCCTAGAAGTGGAAGATTATGAAAATAAGGTTATTCAGAAAATTTTCGTGTTATGTCGACTAAAAGATTACATTTTTTATATATAATTGGATCTCTATTAATAATAATCTACATTTTTTTATAATAATGAGGCCATTTCACTAAAATGTTTGGTAATCCTTATCGACTTTATTGTACGACTTAATTAGGGGAAGTATTGTCAGAATGATATTTTGCATAAATCAAGTCTTAATCATGCAAGTGAAAACAATATCTAATTCTAAATAATTCACGACTATACAAAGTTATTCGATTTTAAAGCTCACCATTGAAATTTTGAAAACCACAAAGAATACGAACATGGTTAAATTAGAACAAAATTGTGCATTTCAATGTTGACTAATATTTAAAAAAATATATCGGATCTAGCCATCCCCGTTAGTTTTCCAGTGCCGAAAAATTCGCTGTTTCTTTACTTCAGGAGGTTCATACCAAAAAATGACAATGTGCAATTTGAATTCGACCAATGGAGAGACGGCGTTATTTTTTGTTGCTGTGGTTGCTGCTGAAAAGTAAAAGTACTAGTATCGAAAAGTGGGTGTTTTCGACCGCTAAATACTGCCGAAATTGATAGCTTTTCGATGCAGTATAACAATAGTATATTACGTAACAGGAGTTGTAAATCGCATATTACGCACGACTGGAAAAGTTGTGCAGGAACCGCGTAGCGGTGAGTGCAGTAATTCCAGAAGTGCGTAATTGCTTTACAATTCGAGCTGTGTACTATACTTTTTTGTACTCATGACTTCAAAATTCATATTTCCCGGTCATTCCCGATGCGCAGAAACTTACTTTTCCCGCACTGCGGTGTTTTTTACTTTCCAACAAAAACTAGGGGAATTTGTTTTTTATAAATTTTTATAATAAACGGGGCTGCGCGTGCTATTGCTCGGTCTATTCTATTCAATTTACCACCAGGTTTTTGGCCTATTACTTTGGTCCATCTCCAAGGGGGCCCTCGGAGCTCCGCCCATCTCCAAGGGGGCCCACGGGGCTCCGCCCATCTCCAAGGGGGCCCTTGGGCCTCCGCCCCTCTCCAGGGGGCTCTCGGGTTCTGCCCATCTCCAAGGGGGCCCTTGGTGCTCCGCCCATCTCCAAGGGGGCCCACGGGGCTCCGCCCATCTCCAAGGGGGCCCTCGGGCCTCAGGCCCCTCCCCAGGGGGCCCTCGGGCTCCGCCCATTTCCGAGGGGGCCCTCGTGGCTTCGCCTATCTTCAAGGGGGCCCTAGGGGCTCCGCCCATCTCCTAAAGGGCCCTCGGGCCTCCGCCCCTCTCCAGGGGGCCCTCAGGCTTTGCCCATCTCCAAGGGGGCCTTCGGGGCTCCGCCCCTCCCCAGTGGGGCCCTAGGGGCTTTGTCCCTCTCCAAGGGGGCCTTCGGGACACACACGTGTGGATCGTTCTCCTTTATTATACAGAGGATTGTCCCTCGTTGGTTTAATTGCGCCTGCAAACACCAGAGGCGCTGTAAACGTCGACAAAAGCTGACAGGTGCGTAGATAAAAGTTTAGTAATTTGTGCTGTCAGCTCAGTAAATTAGTAAAACACTAAATAATAATTTTTTTATTTTTTAAAATATTTTCAGTTATTCGTTACAAAAAACATTGTACCTAACTCCTTCGGGAAGAATTTTCCCGAATTCGCACTACATGCAGCACTCCCTTCGGTCGTGCTGCAAACAAAGTGCTCATTCGGGAAAATTACCTTCCCGAACTTGTTAGGTAAATAACTATTTCTACGACCACACTCATTTTGTTAAATGACAAAAAAATTTTTTATTGACTGTCAAATAATTTCGGTCACACCATCTTAAAAATTAGGCGGCTACATTTACAGCCCTACACCGCTTCGTACAAACAACAACTGTATAATATACGTAACTCTAGTAATCAAAGCGAAAAAGCATTGTTGCTACCAACACAATAAGTCACTAAATTCCTAATCGTGCAATCGAGCTATTTTACGCACGCTGTGCGTAAGAACACGCTTACACAACTTGTAAGTTGTACAATTTTTACCACTTACAGTAGTGGTCGCAGAAAAAAGTATTGTTATCCAACATTTCTTAGTTATAAGGCTATGACTAGATTAATTTTACCCCTCTAATGTAGCCCATAACCTACTAGTGAGGTAAAAACCATAAGTCACTCATTATTGTATTGTTGGTAGCCAATGTCAAGATATGTCAAATTTGCAGGTTAAGTTTTGTGAAAGTCTGTGTCAAATAATAAACAAAACCTAACTTACTAACCTCGAATTTGATGTAGACTGACAATACACTTCAGTACTGCCAAACGTATAACACGAATCCCAGGTGACTCTAATTATAAATCTCCTACCTCCTAATTTGTCACTGTTACTTTTCACGACCATCAACACAAAATTTATGTTTTTTAGATATTTATTAAATTGTTGGATACAATTTTATATGGCACGCGTGTGTTATTACAAATAATTCACTCTAGAAAAGATCCCTCTCGGCGTGGCGGTCTCGAGGATTATTTGTAATATAACACATGTGTACCATAAATAACTTTTATTTCATTTTGGAGCCATAATCTTGTTTATTGGCTCCCGATAGAGGGCGTAAAATGGCTTTTATAGCCCTAGGGCCTATAAAGTGGCTAAGCAGTATAACAAGTACCAACAATGTAGTATAGCAACGCCAACAATCTGCACAGAAACCATAGCACACCAGAAATGCACAGCGCCAGTACAACGACGACTCAGTAGTCTGTAGCCAAAATACTGAATCCTCGAATTTTGTCCATTTTGAGAACTAAACTGAAATAAAACGTTGTATGTACCACGTGCCTAATCACGATTATAGCTTTCGGGAAATTTAATATAATCTATTGATTACGCCCTTAATACATAAATAACTATTACATTATTAGGAAAACCTTGAAAGAAGACTTTAAAATGGCTTTAGATTTGCATTTATTTTCATAATTGTCGAGATATTCGTATTAGATTTCCCATTTCAAACACACGTCAAAGGTTGCTGACACACTGTTGAAAAGAGCTTATTATTAGCTTTTTAGTTATAAAGGTTTGCCATACTTATTTTCATAAATAACCAAGATATGTGCAAAACACATCATTTTAATAGTAGGTCGTGTTCGATTAATTCGAAAACTTCAATCCGGAATACACCAACCGTAAATCTATACGTTGGAAAAAATGAAAGTCGAAAAGTATGAATTGGAAAACACAAAACGATTGGATAAATACTATGGGAAAATCGGTAGGACTAAACTAAAGAAGTATAAATACAGCGATATTTAAAGACAAGGGAAAGAAGAATAACGTTAATTGTAAAAAGATTTTGCCATTAATTAATGAACGACTTTTGGGATCGGGCTGTATCATTGTTGAGTTTCTCCAATTTTCATAATTATAATATCGCAACAATGACGCACAAGATCATTTTAATAACATAATAACCTTTAAGGGTAGTAAAGTCTCTATTTTCAAAGGTTCGACATACATCAGTGTCGTTAATTCTGGACACTTTTAGTGAATTCTTCATTTATTATTTATGTTGTCAAAAAATGCTTTTCTGGAAACCTAAATTAACGGTCATGTCTTATATTATATTTATGGTGATTAAGAAAAGTATTAAGTCTTTCATAAAAGAAATGTCATTTCATGTGGCTGACCCATAGAATTTCAGAATTAGCACTTTGGGCAGAGAATAAACGCAAAATTTAATAGATTTATAAAGTATCCAGAATTAATGGCACAGTGTAAGTCACTATTAATTTCGCCTTTTCCTTCAGATTGGTAGAAGAGTTTCTCCTCTGGCTTGGTTGACACGTTGAGTTACCGTGCTCTTTTACTTCTTCGCTCTGGCGTGGTTTACAATCTGAGTTACTGTCTTCCTTTCTGTTATACCTGATAAAGTCCTTAATAAAAGTCTATATCAACAGTGAGAAGGTCCAATGCCGGCAGTCGTTTGTTACATAATTACAAAGCCCATGGAAGCCTTCGAAATCATTTCGATGGGGAAGATATCTCTGAGGAAGCCTATTTATTTTCTAAACTTTCACATAAGTAACTATAAATTTCGCTTTCCTCCTTTCGACTGGTAAAAGATTTTTGCCTCTGGCGTGGTTGACGCGTTGACTTACGGAGATTAATACTAAATAAATAAATAATCAGAAGGTACCTCAGTAGAGCTAATTTACTAAAAATGGTGCAAGAATTTAAGACACCTATAAAGTTTATAAAAACGTTACTAAAATGTGAGTTCAGAATTTAAAAATTCTAAAGCAAATAAAGCTTAAAAGACAAGTATATGCACAAGGGATAGCAACAACTAAATGAGGATAAAGTTGGACATATAAAGATTATGCAGGTAGTAATTTCATGTAAGACAAAAGCAGAATAATGAAAGCAAGCAGGGACTTACGAAAAGGTACTAAACTAAGAATAAAACTAGATGAAGTGAAATGAACCATTTCCTTTTAAATGAAGCATGGAAAACATTTTAAATGGTTAAAACGTATAAGAAGTAAAAATACGCCTTAAGAAATTAATCATCTTCATCGCCATCATCAACATGTTGTAGACCGAATTAACCTATTACCTCACTTTTATTATAATTGTCCTTTTTATCTATTTTTCCAACATTACAGTTGAAGAGACGTGGAAAGAGCTGCAGTCGTTTATAGCGTACAGTCAAGTAAAAAGTATTTCGACGGCAAATTGAAATATTTGATGAATTAGTGTTGCTAAACCTGAAATATTTAAAGTTTAGTTAATTCCAAAAACGAAGTAAAACATCTAAGTTACTTCAAATAAGTTGAAGCTAGACGCTAACTATAAAAATCTCTAAAGGGCTTTACTCAGAACTTTCCTCGCAAATGGACAATTTTAAAAATCAAAGTTAAAATAAGGGTAATAATATCTTCACGTCCGTAATGAAACAATAAAAGACAGCACTTGGTAATGCAAATTACATCAACTTCCAAATAGAAAAACGTTAGCGGCGATGGGATTCGAACTATAGTGCTTGCGAAGGAGCCTGCAAATGCGATTTCAATGATCGGCGGTAGAGATCAAGTAAAGCCAGCGCGTGCTGCCGTGGCCATCGCGCGATGCAACTACATTTAACACAACGCACTTATCCGTTGTTCCTTTTTGTGTATTACAACATTTATCCTGTACATGTTGAGTCCCATTTACGCCAAGGGTAAATCTTGAGCTTTGTGCAAATTATTACTTTAATCTATTGTTCAGTTAAAGCAAAAATAAACAAAAGTTTATTTCTAAAGTGATCACCTTGTATATATAGGATCCAAAATATTCATTTTTTCGTCAAGAGCGTCATTTTGTGTCATAACTGACGCAAATCCTAACCTGCTAACCTCGAATTTGACATTGACGTATAGTGTCACCAACATATTATTCATACGTTGAATTTCCACAGCCCGCTGAGGAACAGTTTTTTTTGGATCTCTCGATATAATCCGCATGCAAAATATCGTCTTTCTCCAACAAATGGTTTTTGAGTTATACCGTCAACAGACAAACAGACTGACAGACAGACCGACAGACAGACAGTCAGTCAGTCAGACAGACAGACAGACAGACAGACAGACGGACAAACAGACAGACGGACAAACAGACAGATACACGGAATTGAGAGAACCTGTTTTTTGTCATCTAGGGACGCCGAAACGTGAAAATTTGAAGAAATCTCGGAAGGTGATTTTTTCACGATTACAATACTTCATTCATCGTTTAGAAGATGGAAGTTAAAATAACATTTCAACTAAAATATTTGCACAAATACAATAAGCAAAATTGCATGGAAAAGGACTGCTTTAAATAAACAAGGGTAACACAGAATACTACAAAATCAACACGCAACTTTGACAACTTTGACCTCTGAACGTATTCAACGACTATTCTTGCGAGCTTGATTAGTTGAATAACTAACCACTAAAAATATTTCAAATTCAATTTTCGTAGTTTGCATATTTACCTCTACATTAATATTGAACAAGGTTTCATCCAGGTGTTGTAGCCACGCTGTCCTGTATTCTTTTATTTTGTTGTCAAGCTGAAAATATTTAGTTCGTTCCATATTTACGTGGTTTCTTTTCTGTCCGTTCTTCTATATCCTGTCACAGCTCTGAGGAATTTAATGTCTGCACCTTGTAAGCGCTTCTATTTTTTTATTGTTCATGTCTTGCTCTCATGTATTATGCTTGATAGTGACTGTTTTATAGAGTTTTAACTCGAAATGTTGCTGGATTTATCTTTAAATGTTCGTTTTATTGTCCCGTTGACGTAATTGAAGGTTTATATTATGTTTTCAAAATCCTTTTCTCCATATAGTGATATTGTGAAGCCCAAGAAGTTATTCTATAGTTTGATTGCTTAATATGATCTTGGATCTAATATGTTCGCATTCTTCGAAAGCCATCACTTTTATTTTGGTGGTTAATATTATCTTATTGCATTCTTCTCCTCTTCGGATTAGTATGGATACTGAGTATCGCAGGAAGCCTTCGCTGTTGGCTATTACACGGAAATCATCAGCATGGCCATTACGAATCTTCTGTTGTTGAGTATAGTAACTAATCTGTTTTTTTTAAATTTACATATAGCATCGTCTATATCAATATTATAAAGTGCCAACTACGTGCTGCAACCCTGTGTTCTGATTCCACTGTTATTATTTTAAAAAGCAAATAACACTGATTTCCTGCTATACATATTATTTGCGTTTTGTTGTTGATTTCTTTTGTGACTCCTATTAAATGGGTAGGTATTTTTTTCTTGTGTAATATTTCATATCGTGTATAACGAACTATTTTGTACTGTTGTACTACTACTTTATGCAGTCTATGCATGCCATGTGCACGGAATGTTTTCTTAGTGTTTCTCTGTTATCTCTTTTATGATGTATATGTTATCAGTGCATCATCTGGTTGTTCTTCTAATATTGTCACTTTTGTGATATTATTTAGCCTACTATTAACGATTCTTGCATATATTCATATATCTAATACTTACTATATTGCTAGCGGCTAGGAGTGGGAAACTCACGAAGGAAGTGAGACAGACAACCAACTCTTCAATGTATAATGGTGAGCTGTGCGCAAGCGGGGCGCGTCGTCCGCCCAATGGGGAAGTGGTCAAGTTTAAAATTCGCTTCTAAAGGCGGAGTTCGAATTCTCACGCATGCGCACGAGACGCGTTATACTCTAAGTGAAACTATGTCGGCGCCTTAATGTTTTCGGGAGTTCCAAGGCCCTACTAGCAATATATGTGTATTATATATATGCATATATTTTATAGGTGGTATTCAACAATACTTCCATCATTTCAGCAAAGTCATCTATTTCCTCGCTTAAGTATCGATACTGTTCTTGCCATAATTTAATCTTGGTAATTAATTTCAGGAATCGTAGCTTTAAATCTTCAAAGCTATATTTTTCCATCGATCTCAGTTGATTTTCGGTTTTTGCTCGATTTAAGGCTGTTTTGACTACTTTGCATTTTTTCAGTTTGTTTGGTACTTCTACGTCGTTTTGCGATCATAGAAGTTGAGTCACTCTGCATTGTCAACAGTTGTAGTAGAAGCTACATCTTTCTCCTTGTTATTTAAGCGTTTCAGTGCCTACTTTGTAATCCATTTATGGTTAAACTGACATGCCCGTTTATTTGCGTGGCAATGGAAGCACAATGCTAACTTGGCAATACTAATGATGAACGGCGCCCGTCACACCGCTGATAATGCATCAGGGATTTTTTACCGTTGCACCTCGTGAAAGAGGATTAAAGAAGCAGCTGCGCTGCAAATTTTACTTTCTATTTTGATTCGGGTTTTACAAAGCTAGCGAGCATGTATCATAGCTTTCGACTTTCTCAGCTATCGCGAGAGATAACTTGGTAATATATCGAAATCTAACTGGAGGTGTTTCATTGTGTCGGAATCAAGATAGCGGTTGTGATTCGTGACTGTGGTATTTGCCAGCTTACCATTATCGGCAATGGGGCACTTGATTTAGTTTGGATTTCTTCAGTTGAGCTGTGTGTAAATAAATATTTGGGGTTACTGTACTTACCGTTCTCCTACAGTCGCGTCGATTCCCCTCAAAAAACGCTATAATATCAGATAAGATCACTCGTTTGCGAATTTCTGCTAGCGAGTTGGCTGCGTCCAACGCCACCAGCCGCTTCTTGTTGCATCTCCGTCCAGGTTTATTTTATGATCATCCCTCGCTGACCTGACATGTCGCCAATTTACCGTCCTCTTTGAAGTGCTTGCATGCTTATATTTCGGTTTATATTCGAAATGTTACCGTCTAAATTTGTGCACTACTGTATTTGCGATTTAGTCCCTCCTTCATGGAATTTGAATGTCTGCCGAATTTGAAGTAAAAATTTGTTTTAAGATTATTTCTCCAAAATTTCGGATAACTTGGTGTGTTCACTATAGCGTTTTAAATATTTCTTTGTGTCTTTCTATTACTGTTGTAAAGCAGGTACGCAGAACATATTTTATAGCTAAATTAATAGCCGACGGCAAGATAAGTAAACAGATGTCCATTTCACCATCCTTCTGTGTGTGACTCCGCTGATGTTTCTTCAAGGTTCGAGGCGTCATGTATATTTAGAGTGTGATTTCTTCCTCGTTTCGAATTCTAAAGGAGAGTAATCGTGGTTTTGAGTTTAAGAATTAATAGCGCTCTAAACCTGATTAATTCTCGTCGTACCCCTATAGTAAATTAGCAAACAAACCCATTTCGGGTATCTCGAACCGTCCTTGTCTTGACTGAAAGCTGGCCAGAGTAAATCACTTTGTTACGGGTTCCGTTTTTTCCTTAACAAAATGACATATGGGGCATTGTGTTTTTATTGTAGTAACGATTGACGTGTAACACTGTGATAAGTTTTTGAAGTTTTATAGCTTCTACGAGTTCGTCATACCATCTCTGATCTTGTGGATTAGCTCTGACAACCAAAAGCTTCTAAAGAATCTTTCGTAATGGTTTTCTATATTTGACTATTCTTCTTCAATGTCGTTATTGTGTTGGATGTTTTCGTCTATGTTACCAAATCTCTTTTGATAGAGATTTGTCACGGATTCTTCCTGGAGCAAGTACATTTTAAATAGGTCTTTGTAGTCATTATTTTGTTTTACAGTTAAAACTGCTCGTAATAAAGAGTGAAGTAACCCCATATCAGTGCTTTTGTATACCCTTGTGTCTTTAAACTTTGTACAAGCTTTGTCATTGTCTAGAACGTAGTCAACCACCTTCCTGATGCGCTCCACTCTATATCATAGCATACTTTTCCAGATAATAGCTTCTTTTTAGTTTTTTCTTTATTTCTCTAATTAAAGCAATATCTATTTTTTCTTTTAAGGTATTGTTTAATTGGGCCATTTTAATTTTTATTCCACCTACGTTCAACTCCCAATATTTCTCTCGCTCTAGTCGAATACTTCATAGCTGAAGTGTCGTGATCATATGTCTGTCTGTCATGTCGTTGGGTGCTAGTTCTCTCCACTTGTTTATATCTGAAGTATATACGTTTTCTTGAAAGGGAGTTTTGGTAAACTCTTTGACTTGGTTGATCTATGGTTTTGGAAAACGTCTTCTCAATATCTACACAATTCTTTATTCCTGGTATTTTATTCTTTAATCGTTTGCTTTCCGTCATCGTTTTATTCGATCTTGTATCCAAAGTCATTAATCTGTCTTTATAGGTGGATATCCTATAGCAGGTAATAACTGAGGGGGCTACCTTTCCAGAGTTTGTGACCCAGCTTCCATTTTTTCTTCTCCATAAGTAGTAAGAGTTATTCTTTAAAGTGACAGTAAGGAGTAAAAAACCCATCGGCCTGGGAATACTCTAATAATAATAATGGTGAGGCACTAACACCCCATGAAGGAGCTTGGCCTGCAAATAAGGTTGCAAAATAGCCGTTTTGTCAAGAGAGGCTAATGGAAAGTTGAAAATAAAGGGATGTGGCCTAAAGTTAAAGGAAAACAGCCAGATACAGCTCGGGTATCTCGGGAGTAATATTTCCTGTTCTTATTAGGTGTGAGACGCAAGGGAATAATAAATTCAATAATCTTGAATTGAGAGTTAGAAGTAAGAAAACCTAAGGACAAGGTAATATCAATATGAATGGATAGGGTAATAACATTTGAATGTGGAAAAAGGTCTGCAAGAAATTAAATTACAAGCGAAATTGTAGAAAAACAAAAAAGCAACCACAGTAAAAAATAAAAATCTTTCAGAAAGTATACTTGTAACACTTAGATTTTATATAAGCGATTATAAGCAAACTAATTTTTTTCAAATACATATTTTAGTGAATTGTGTCCTGTATTAAAAATATATATATGTTTTTATATAATTTTCTTAAATTAATATGATTTATTCAGTGAGAGTGTGATATAAAAATAAAATTGAACTTGATATTTGAACGTCTTATTCAATTAATAATTCTTCATAACTCGGTATACGATTCCGTCTAACGTAAGCTATTAATATCGTAACGGCGTAATACATTTTAAAAACGTTATAAAACTGTTTCCATGCGTTCGTTTTCACTGAATAGAGTTCATAACTCTGGTGTCGGTTTACACAATTTCCAGAAAATGAAATTCGTTCAAGCCAAGCGAACGGAGAAAGAGACGATCGGGTATCAAAGCCGGGGGCTGTAAATCCTGGCACAAAAAAATGGATAATCAAAGGCACGAGGCAATGTGTGCTACTTAATACAAGGTATTAATAAGGAAATCACAGAAGGCTAATGACAAAATTCATGGGGAAATTCAAGTATGCTTAGCGCGGGATGCAAATATGCAAGATGAATTTATTCTTGGCACAACTTTACAATAAATTAGCAAGTGGTCTTGTAGCTTCACTTTCGAAATTAATTAGACATCCTGATGTAGCTAATACAGTGCTCTCCGTGCTAGCAGACATGAATTCACTTTCAAATCAAAGACGTAAGTCCTGTGAAAGTCAACCAGGAAACTTAGATAGTTCAGGGTGAATCGCTCAATATCAGGTAATTAAAAAAAAAACAAAGTATAAAGCTAACAATTAGTAAACATATACATTTGAGGATGCTGACTCTGAATATCTGCGGGCTACGCGGGGCGAGGGAACAAGCAAACGGCGCTGCACAGTAAATGCAAATCCTGAAAAGCTCAGAATAACTTAAATTCATACAAAAATTGGTATATAGGGGCTTCTGAGGTTGCTGAATACAAATATGAATACAAAACTACTGGGAACAAACGGTCGAGTGGCGACTATATTTGAAAAATTATTAGGTTTGTTAAAAATTGGTATGCAGTGATTTTCGAAGTAGCTACTTACAAATTTGAAGTTAAAACTGTAAATAAAATTATGAATTCTCTATCTGTTGATGATTTTTATCAGATCTAAATTATGCTTTTGTTGTACTTCCTCGTTCGCCATGTATTTAGTTTGGTTTACGTTTTCTCTAGATTTTATTTGAAGTACTTCTACCATTTCTTGCATTTTTTTCTTCTTTCACTGAATAAATACCTTCCTCAGCAAACTAGAAAAAATACTATGCGCTTACCAGAGTCCAGTTGGAAAAGCAAGAAATGAAGTAGATTATATTATATCTAATAATAAAAATATAGTTATGGTCACAAGTATAAATACAGCGAATCTGCGTAGCGATTATCGTATGGTACGAGCACAGGTGTATACATAGTATAAAAACAAATAAAAGTAGCAACGAGTAATTTCCACAATATTAATGTAGAAGCTGAAAATAAAAACTACTGAATACCAGCAAAAAACTTCAAAAGTATGTGACATCAGCAAATGAAAGGACACTCCCGATAACCGCAACGCAAACATTGTACGTGGCATAATAGATGCATCTCAAATGATAGCAACAAAATAGACGCAACCAAAGAAAGAACAACTAATTAAAACGGTTTTGTTTGTTATAGCTGAGTGTAAAAAGTCACGAACCTTATTGAACAGAATTGCATGGAGGCTGCTCAGGTTTCCGTTGCTTTGCGCTGGTGCTATCCCTTAAGCACATAAATGAGACTGCATTTATGTTTTAAACCAATGTAGTCAATGGTACTTGAAAGGGACGACAGTAAACTACCCTGAGGGACGCAGCCTCACGTCCCAATAATATTATAGCTTGGTATCAGGGTAGCGACGTAGTGAATGAATCAGACATTAGATGCACATTTTTTATTACGAAAATAAACGTTCTATTTATACAAAACAAGAATGCTTAACTAAGTGACATATCAAAGTTCAGCACTGTAAGCGGATTGCATTTCCGTGTGTGTTTGCAAGCCAGAGCGGTGAACTTGTGTTTAGTAGGTCGCTTACGGCGTGAAATGCTAAGTTGCAGTTTGCTCCGGTCTTTAAACTCGATGCTTGCGAAACAAGATTGGTTTTTAATATTTCGTAAATGTGAACTGAAATTTTCCTGTTTAATTCAAGATTAAACAGATCTAAATTAAATATAAACTGGCGAAATTATGAAGAAAACTGGAGGTTAAAACTGATTGTTTATGAAATCAGAAGTACATTTAGAACTTCTGACTGGATTTCGTAAATTTTGTTATTAAAATTTATGTGTGTTTAAATCAAATTTGAACACTTATTTTAAAAATGGCCTCAATTATCGGTACTGATCTGGAACACTTCATCTTCGATAGGCCCTATTGCCACCACGTGCTTCTTAATGCACCGATAAGGAAGTACATGAGACAGCTTTCTTTAGCCCAGCGGATAAAGCGTCTGTCTAGGAATCAGATTGTTCATGGCCATTGCGCAGGTTCAAATCTTACCGACTGCACTCTTTTTCTTTGCGAATTAATGAAACCCACATTACTAAGCGTTTCATTTAACTTTTCAATTTTATTAGAAATATTAAGATTTTGTTACCTCTTTTAGGTAATTTTGAACACTCTCACTCCCACAAGTTGTTATTTTGCTTTCTTTATTAAAGATGTGTCAGGTCATTTTGTATTTTAATTAGCCACCTAGGCTTTAGGGCAGCGTGCCCGTATGCTAAACCCTTTTAGTTACTTATTTGGCTTCATCGCCTAATTCCATAATAATGATTTTGCACATATTTGGCCTCAAGCGCAGTATTTCTCGTCATCCGGGGCACCCATTTGTTGGTACTTTGACAATCGGGTGTTAACGCTGGCAGGATTTCCGAACCTTCTAGAATTTACGCTGTTGGTGTGACTGCGAGGCCTCGCGCTCTCTTCGTCACCGGCACTTATTTGTTTTATTGGGCGCCTCGCCATTGGCTGTCTTTGTCACCGGCACTTATTTGTTTCATCTTATCGCCTCACGATTGGCTGCCGAGATATAGTCACGTGGGGACGCGACCGATGTGTCATGTTGCAGCGTTTCCCTCTGGGCAGTTGATCGCAGCCCGTTGCAGAAAGCGTTCGTTTGGTGGTTGTGTGATCCAGGCGGCGTCCTTCGGCCCCTTAGGTGCCCGAGGACGCCTGCCGCTGTTGATTAATATTGTTGCCGTGGAGGCCCCCTTTGGTGTTGCCCGTTTCGAGGTGTTGCAGCGAGCGCTGCGAGAATTGTTTCACCTTCGAGAGGTGTTGTGGTTGTGTGAGCTCCGAATTGTTTCGGCGTAGCGTGGGTGCATCTTGAGTCCAGTTTCTGCTCCCGTAAGTAAGGGGTCGTCCCCTTCATCTCGACATTCAAGGATCTGTCCCGCAGAACGTAAGTGGCCCATTTTCGTCGTCAAGTTGTACGCGTCCTGACGCGTCGCACGTCGCCATTATGGCGGATACCCACTCATCACTATAACCGTCGAATATCGAATGTACCTGCCACCTAAGACTGCAGCCTGTCGCAACGCAACTGTACCAGGCACTGTCGTCATATTTGCCCGCATTTCCAAATTACAGACTGTCTATTTTTACAAGGGCTTGCGTTACTGTATGTTGCATAAGGCGTCGCGCCCACATGTTGTGCGTTAATTTAAAATTACCGATTTTCTATTTACAAGGGCTTGCATTACTGTATGTTGCATAAGGCTTCGCGCCCACATGCTGCGCATTCATTTCGAATTTTAGACTGTATCTTTGCACGGGCTTGCGCCTAGTGCTATCTTGTGTATTCTGTACATCTGTCGCTAGGTTTAGAACGTGCGCCAGCTGGTGTTTTCTTAGATATAATATATATATAGGGCGACGCACTCCGCTGCCCCATTGTAACCCGTGATTCAATATATGACTTGTTAATTAAGGGAACTATTGTTTTGTTTCGACTTGTGCATGTTCTGTTTCAGATAAGCCTTCAGTGTAATGATTATTGTGCGACGGGACGAGGGAGCCTTGAGCGTACAGGTGGGTGAGACAGCTGCGTAGTCGCGGCCGGATGGCACCTAATTACAATCTTTGCATAAGGCAATCCCGAAATTGTTATTTGAACTTGCAACTCTTGAGTAATCCTATCGTTGGATTATCGTGAATGCTTCCCCCCGTCTAACCGCCCAGGCCCGGTTATTCGGGTTAAGACAGGCTTGGTGGCGCCCTCTTTATTTTACCGTTAGTTACCGACCTTCTGGCCGTTACCCTCAGATAATCTCGTTAAAGGACCCGCCCATCTTCACTGAAAGTCTAGCTCGGCCTAACTTGTTGCGGCGTGGGTGTCGGCCTAGGAGAACTTTCGTCCCGATTTCGTCAGTTACGGCCCGCGCCGGCCGTTTCGTTTATGTATGAGCCGGTGCGGTGTCGTAAAGTCAGTTTAAGACCGTAACAGATGCTAAAAATATTTTCTTCTGCATTTAATTGATTTACTTACAATTCAATTTAAAAATTATTTTAATTAGAGTAAAGCCACATGTGAGGTGGGTTTAAAAGCTAAGATTTATAAATTTTTGAGTATACATTTTATTCCTACTTTTGTTTTCGCCTCAAAAATAGCTTTATGTAATAGTTTCCAAAGTTACATCCCATCGCGCAAGTGCTGCAACATTACTTTATCCAATTCAGAAGATCATAAAGTATATTCACAACAGTTGTTAGCCTTATACTTTGTTTGTTGATCAGTTAGATTAACTGCTCCGTACTATAGATGTTCACACGAAGAGACAGAGGACCGGTTGTTCGAGTCATTTAAACTACAGGCGCCCACAGTAATATCATCAAGAAAAATGAAAAATTTTGAGAACTGGAGCTAGAAGAAATCTCAGCATTTCAGGGCTAGCAACTATCGTGAGTAAATCAAACGAAGACAAACAGCAGTAAATGTGTAGGGGTACTAAAAAAACTATTTATCAGACTGGTTAATGATAGGCCAAATAAATTAGTAATATAGGTTGGATGAAAGGTATCTTCAAGAATGCAATACAATGCTTGTATGCATTATGGTTTTAAGAAGTGGAATACAGTTTAGTTTTGCAGGAACGTTTGTATCATTTGTATGGAGCAGCCGGAAAATTAAAGAGTCAGTACAAAAACACAGTGTTCTTAATTTATCAGGTTAATTAATGTTCCTGAACATTCTTTAATCTACATCACAGCGAGGCACCGACGGCGAGGAAAGGTAATTTATGCTTGTGGCAAGCACATTTTGATTTTGTTTTTGCAGAGAAAGGGTATAATAAAAAAACATGAAGCTATAAAATGTACTCAATTGAAATACTCATTGTTGAAGAAGACTTTAAAATATATCAAACTTTCCACCACAGAAGTTAACAAGATAAATCATCTATTCGATAAACTCGAGCAATATCTTTTATATCAATAAGCAGACAACCCTGTCAAAAATGGATACATTTAATGTCGAACTTAACCAACAAGCGAACATGTGGACTCCAAGACGAACTAACTTCGACTGTTATCTTGAGATAACAAGCGATAGGGTGTTATTAAGCGTTCCATTCTCAAAGAATTGAATATCGAATGACGTCTTCCTGGGCTCATTTGAGGATACATTCAGGTAAAATTCGTCATCACAATAGCGATTTCTTTGAGCGCAAAATTTTCTGGCGGCATCGAGACGCAAAACAAAGCAATCGAAAAGAAAATTAACTTCAGTCAGTCACCTTATTCAGGGCAACCAATACACACGTATAACTGCACCGAATCAGCTTGTAGACCTGAGAACGGCCGTTGCGATTTTTGCTAACCATATTAAAATTCTCGGGGGTTCCCCCAATTCTACTCCGTTGAGTTAGTAACACGTCATAAAACACAAATAACATTCCATTCGAGATCATATGGAGCCCCAGGTTTCAAAGGCAGTTCAGTTAGTTACGAAGCATACTTAAAAAGCTCAAACATGTTGCTGTGTATCACCCTCGGCGGCTTTCAAGCTGTCGAGGGTCTGCTGATTCAAATTCTTTGTACCAGAAACCCGGGTACAGTTTTTAGTATTAGTTTTCGTAGTTAGTTACTTGAAGCACCTTGATGTGATAATTAGTCGGCGCTTGTTAGGTCGAGTGAGCGTAATATCTGTGTAGGGGTGGCAACCTTTTTTAAGGGTTAAGAATTTTTAAGAATGTCGTTTCCAAACGTCTTGTACGGATTTACTTGCAAGCTCTACCTTTCCCAAATGTTGTGAGGGAAAGCAATGCCGGAAGTTGTTACAGTGCATGGCATCCTTGTTCTCGCCTTTAAGGATTTGAAGCCGCAGCCCTTCTTGAAAATCACCCCATTTGTTGAAGATTTATCTTTATGCCGTCTCAGCATGCTTTCGACTTGACCAGCACGTCAACAGAGGTTTATAGGGGAGCAAATGTGCAACTGGACCAGTGGTGCCTCACACCTATAGAAAAGCCCCGCTAGGATTCTAATCAAGGTCTTGCGTTGCTATAGTTGGATAATTTTGGTGCTATAGTTAAACGATGCTGCGACCAATTAACCAGGAAATAGCGCTTTCCGAAAGAAACGTTGCATAATTGCGTAACCAATTCTTAAATGTTAGTTTTGTTCCACTAGTAAGTAATTTATGCTTAAATGTTCGACAAAAGTCATTAACTGGTATCTTTCAGTAGAATGCGAACTTCCTATGACGTCATATAGATGTAGGAACAACCTTGCTATTACCATTTAGTATGTGTTAATTATACATGCTTGTATTTAAATTTAATATAAGCAGATTAACTTAATATTTGCTTTTCTTTCATGGTGTTTGCATGCGACGTCCAATTGTATTATTATATTTTATTTTTGTAAGGGGTGCTAGCGGCCTACAGAAAATTAATAACAAGGCAGGTTCGTTGATGGACGAGCTTGGACGTTGCACACAGCAGTTGCCAAACCAAACGGCTGTTTCTAATTTCAGATTTTAAAGAAGCAGTTTTTAAAAAGGTTCCTAAAGTCGGTGACCCCTTGTTTGTCCATAACAAATTCAACAACATATAGCCCTAATTTACGTTTCACTGAATCGAACCCTCCCTCCCGACGAGTAGCTGGCAAACTTTCTGCTAGAGGGACTTTTGTAACGTAGTTAGGGCAAATTTTTGCTTGTGTATCACCAAATTGCTGTTTTTTAATTTACCGATTAAAACAGCCGCCACTTGTGGTTGTTGTGTCGTAAATACCGATTTAGCCTGTATCACACTCCTCGGTTAATTCTTTCCGTAAGAATTGTCGCGTGTTTCGATTATAATTTTATTTTCTGACCGAATGTTAGGCGACGTTTTTAAGCATATTTTCCCATATCTTTATCGAATGTTTTTTGCAATCGTAAAATCTATGAAGGTTAGGAAGATTGGAAGACGTTTGTGAATTATTTGAGTTAGTGAGAAAATACAGTTTGAAGTATATCTTCTTTTGTTAACGCCATGTTGAGACTTTAAAAGGTTATTTTCATTATAGAATTTATAAGTTGTGTTAAAATATGTGCACATATTTAGTAGCACGTGTTTAATAGCTTAATACCCCTATAATTGTTATAATGGTTGCAATTTCCTTTTGAATATTGGATCAACGTTTGATACATTAAAACCGTTGTGGATTTATCGCTATTTCCATATTTTTGATGGGTGCATTTTCAATTCTTGCATTAAAATCACCAGTTTTTATAATGTAATTATTTACATTGATACTGTACAGAATTTTTGAGAATCATTATGGCCTCCCGCTTCTAGGCTGTAAATGCCTATTAGCGTTGCGTATACCCGTTTCGCCCCGTATCTGAATTTAATGATGCGTTCAGTTTTGAAATTATAGCTGTTTATTCTGTCTTCTCATTCTCGCTTTATCAGCAGCGCTATTTCTGTGGCTGCTCGTTTTTCCGCTAAAATTCCGTAGTACAGGAAGATATAAATAGTGATGTAGTTCAGAAGATCCTTGCATCGTTTTCTTTGTTGCATTAGTTACCGCAATATCTACATTTCCCTTTATTAACTCTGTTTCAAGTTCTGCTCCTTCGTTTACAATGCCCCTTGCATTCCAGAAGGCCACTTTAACAATTCTTAAAGTTCCTAAACGTTTAGCCCGTTTCCTAGTGATGTTCAACTTCTGTGATTCAGTCCGCCTAATAATTCTGTGAGACTTTTTAGTAACTTTTGAGTTCCCCCTGGACAGGGTTACTAACCTGCACGCAGGGTAGACGTTTGGCAGAGCTGCCGTCTTTGAGTTTTACGTCAAAGCTGCAGTATTTTTATCGAGATTTATTCCTCTCCGCTTACGACATGGCGTCGCTACCATCAAAGTAAATTAAGTAACTTGAAATTAAATTGGTTCATCCTTGTGGTATTTTTTGAGTAAAAACATTTTGAGGCGAATAATTTTAATGAACAATTGACAAATATATAATTACCTGAAATTTATTGATTTTCTAGGAGTCCTCTGGTTTAGTATAATTATCTTGAGGTGCTCATGGTATTTGTAATGGCTATTAAACTTATTCAAATTATTCTTAATTATTATGCCGAAACATGTTGCAATTTTAATTAAACCCACAACAATTTTCGTGTTTTTAATCAAGTAACTTGATTTGCTCTATGTTTAATCTAAAATTAAACAGATTCAATTTTCATGTCAAAAATTGAGAAATGCATACTAGCAGTGAGATTCCCTAGTTTATAAGGAATATACTATTCCAGCTATAGCATTTGCATGTTTAGCAGAATCTCAAAAAGAACTCATACCGGCCTTGCTAAACGCTGACGGTTTGTTATGACATACGAGAGTAACCTAGTAAGGCAAGCACTTTTGCACTTCGAAATAATGCAGTTTTAGAAGTAAGCGATATGTAAATAGTATATATAGGTCGAGATTTGATAATAAAGGCAATCGGAATTAAATGTTTGATTTATTAACATCGAGGTACCACTTTTACCAAGCAATAACAATTTGGGGTGTGAGGCTGCACTTCGGGTGGTTAACTAATTATAACGTTCTCTGAGTTGCATAACTACCCTTGCCTTAAAATACGGATTTCTACTGTATGCTCAAAATTAAAAAGGGGGCAGCTGGCACATGTAACAGTAACCTGACAGCCTTCAGACAATTTTGTTCACGCTGTGACAGAAAAAATTACAGACATAAGAATACCAATGAATGTCTCCTGCTAGTAAAAAGTTAAGTTTCAAAAACTACAGATCTTAAGTAAAACCCTACAGGAGTCTTCGACTGCATTTTATATTACAATCTACTTTCAGAAGCTTCACTATCAACTTAAGAAAAACCTTGTATATTAAAATCAAGATAACGTCTTTGATATAATCCAATCTTTTGTGAATAGTGCAATATTGAGATGGACCCAATAAATAATTATAAAACAGCAAAGTTGCAGTGTAAAAGATGTGGCCCAAATTATTTGGAACTTAGCACCTTTTATGTTTGTTTTAAAACCAGTTTAGTTTTATTTGATAGGAGATGGAGTTTATTTTGTTGTTAAGAGATAGGGGGAAGTAGCTAGTCCTGGCTACCTCGTTATGAACAATTTTAGCCTGTGTTCAACCCCATCAATGAATATACACAATTGTGGTTAAAGGTATATTGAAGTCTTAGTCCTATTACAGCGTATATATACAGAAAATGTATGCCATGTTTTTATGGCATAATATTGAAATCACAATCATACATGTTTAAATTAACGTAATTCTGAATGCTAGAGTTTGTTATGTTAACCCACTAGCATTGCAGAATTGCTGCGTTGTGCCTTGGACATACGTTATATTAAAAGCGCAACGTCTGTTTGTAAACACGGAACTGCTGCTTGTTGCGTGTGTCGCTTACATTTAATTGTTATCAGGACACGGAAACTTGACCCATATCTTATCTGGCGCAAGTTATGCAGTTTTTGTGGGCTAATTTCGTGAACTTTTGTATTTACTGGATTACAGTTTATTTTATATTATTCACTAAAATCCCATGTTCAAATTAGTTTGAACATGCAGTCACCAAGTATATTTCAATTTATGTATCAATTTATCAATTATGCCAATAGCAATATGATTTATAGCCGAATAATACGTAATTTAATTAAATGATAAACAGTTCAGATGACAGATGATTAAATCTTCGTTACCGATCGGGTGCAGTTCGATCGCGATCGAACTGCACTCGATCGGTCTTGTCGTCATCATATCCTGCATAAAGCAACGATAAGCAAATATTCTTATCCAAGAGGGTAAAGCAACTGGATAGAAATCGAATCCCGCCTGGGAGCCCAGGTTCGAATCTTATCGATTACGATGGTTTTTTCCTTTGCAAATTAATGTAATTCTCATTACTAAGTACTTCTTTTTACTGCTTCAGTATTACTGGAAACGTTAGGCTATATTTTATCTATGTTGTACATAATTTTAACAGCCGTTCATTAGTAATCGATCCAGCAAAAGTTGGTTTTCTTAATTGAAAGCATTAAAAAATTACTCTTCTAGAATTTTTTTGAAATGCAAACGTTATTTTAATTAAAATAAGGTTACTTATGTGGTGGGCTCAAAGCTAGTAGAGTAAAATGTAACCTTTGTGACGAAAATATTGATCGTAGATGTATTGCACACAATTTTACTTACCTGAGCATGTAATATTCTTTTATTGCCAACATGAGACATATTCGCGAACTTAATAATCTTACACTTCAATATAAGCCGAATAGAGAGCTATAAATACACAAAACAGTCCCATAACCAGTAGTCTTCAACGGACCAGCTAAGCTACTCCGAAGAAGGGAGTGGGTTAACATTAAAACGATAAAAACCAAATTCGCACACTCCAACTTGATTATTACACAACTTGCGAATCTAAGTTGGAAGATTTTTTGGTATGGCAATCGCAACTTACATTGAAGGAAACATAACAAAATTACACTTATCAGACGCAAGCTCTTGGATAAGTTATAACCTATTATAGCTTTATGTTTATTTTTAAAGCAAACCCCATATTAAATCCGCGTGGCGTTCACAGCCTAACCTACATAACTTCAAATATAAGAATAACATACAAATACTCAAAACTCAAGGTACTTAGGAAATACACATATTAATAATTTATCAAGACGTCAATAAGTTTCTCATAAACTAAAAAAAAAAATATCGTAAATTCTCAATTGTATGTGAATAACTACACTTTGAATTCGACAAAATATGTATATAAATGAAATCCAGGTTATGGCTTAATTGTAGCACCCAGCATGCTACGAAAATGATGTCCAAGTCGTCACCAGAAACTCTGATCACAACATAGAAATCCAAATCTAGACAACCCATAAATTCTAAAGATCCTAGATTCAGAAACTCGAAAAGCTAGGAACGTCCATCACTTCAAATCCATAGCTAGGAAAATCTATCAACTCAAATCTAGCAAATCTGGAAACACAAGTTCATCAATTCCAAATCTAGAAAGTTCGTCGATATCTGAACTCCATCAATTCGACAATCCAAAAATTGCAAAAAACGCTTTTTAGTGTAAATCGGCTCAACGTTATTTTCTCTTTTCAACATATCATAATCAGGTGGTGCAGACTTATCAAAAAACATCCTGAAAACTTGATATCTTCAATAAATTCACCAGCTGGTGCATTTTCCCAGATTCCATCATACTAACCGATCATAAGAAACAGAAAAATAATGTAGATGCAGCAATCGCTAGATCACAAATTCCCATGAAGGATCAGATGCAAGGCTCTTGAAAAATTTTTGGGATTGTTTTTAGCTAAAGCTTCAAGTTGTTCACTTACACTGTAAGCTGCCAACCTATATACTAATAATCTCGAACGGAAAATGAGCAAATACCATAGTCTTCAAAACGTCAAAAATAAGCACTTAATCTGACACGCAAATATTGAGCTCTCATTGCTAATTAATCTACTTTTCCAAAAAAGGGTTTAACAAAACCAGGAGACATTACAGAGCAGGGGGAAATATGTTACGAGAATCCAAGAACCGTATGACCGACCCTAATTCCAACATTAACTGGGGCAGATAAAATCTCTAATATCCTTTTAAATTCCTTTAAGATTAAGTAGCTTAAGCCAAGGTGCGGAGGCGCATTACGACTAACGTTAGTAAATAAAGCAAAGAAATATTATTATGTTATAATGAACATAACAAACCTTCAATATGTCCGAGCTGTAGTGTTTATGTTGTATGTAAATAATTTCTACTTGATTGTGTAAATTCACTTCGATTAGTATGAATCTATTGATGCTGTTTAATGACTTGTAAAATTTCTAATATGCCTACAGTAATGTTTTGGTTTAAACGAGAAAGAGAAGTTGAAATTGTCTATTAAAATAGACTTTCTATGAAAAATTTACATAGACCTTCGAAAATCTACGCCAATAAAAAGACAGATTACTGCGACGTGCGGTAATTTCAGCAAATATTATGGATCTGAACTATATTTTGAGATTTAGCCAAACCGTCAGTCGACAGTCAGATCGACAATAATTATTAAAAATGACTTCTTGATACAGTAAGTATTCAAACGAAAATGTGCATGAAATATTATTATTTATCCATATTGTCAGCTTAAGGTTCAAAATTACTACAAGTGCACACTGGTGAGAAGTAGGGTTGACTAGCCAAACACGTGAGTACCCTTTGAGTATATCCTAGAGATTATAGTAAAGCTATCGATTATAACTAGATATACTGAGGTATTAATAAAGGGTTTAATTAGAATGTGAATAATTAAATAAGGCAAATCACCACAATGCTCAGGGTATTTTTATTGTGTAAAACTCTGCCTGTCAGTATTTCAGGCTAATGAAAATAAAATGTATTGATTATACTCTAATAAAATGGTTAATTGCCCCTTTCTATATTTTATTGAACTGCAATAATAATCTGGGCTAGCTCCGGCAAAACACAAAACTACTTCTCTCAGGTTGGGTTCAGATCTGAGTTTTATTTGAAATTATATTTAGAATATTTGACTCAGCGTAGCTCATATACGCAATTTATTTTAGTACAACTGCTCTACTAGATTAGGTTACTCATAACATCACAAAACTTGATTTTGAACACAGAAAGCTGCTAGTGCATATAGCGTTTATTTTAATATTTAAAAGTGAAATTCTGCAAGGAATCATCAGGTAAATCGAATTAAAACTCCCGCCTAGCAACAACTGACTCGATTTTGTTTAGCTATGATATCAAATGTCAGCTGCTCTTTTGTTCTGGACTTTCTGTGATGGATTCAATTTTCTGGCAAAGCCGCAATTTCTACTGACACCATTCAAATTACTCAAACTGAGACGAATCTGGACGCTTGGAAATACGATGACTTTCCTCCGAAAAGTGTATTCTTGCAGATTACTAGCTTTCCCGGCTCTCAAACAATCCAAAACATGGCAACTCCTACCTTTGAATCTGCTTATTTTCGATACGGAGATGGTTGCAGGTAACCCCGAGATCCTAACTCGTTTGACGTCGCTTCCATGACAGCAAATCTTGTTCAGGATGCTCGTTCACACCTCCCTAGGCGGTTGGAATTCCGAAACCTGGCTTCTGCAGCTCAAATGGTCCGTTGTCGACGTTCGGAATTCTCAGGTGTCGGTGCCGTTTCACAGCCGAAGTCGATTTGGCAAATTTATAATTTTACGTTTCAGAAACTTCTGCAAACATTACCACAGATGCCTGGTAATTGGTATAAACAAATGGTATACTTTTTAACTTGGTAAAACACTTTTTATTGTATTAAAACATCAATTTACTGGAGCACACCTTTGTCCCAAACTAGTCAATTTTCAGCAATTGTTCTTATTGTTTGACAAAACAGCATCGCATTGCTTAGTAACCGCGATCTGTAATTGCTTATAGGAAATTAGTTTTAGTTACAATTTTACATCAAGGAATCAAATGTTTCTTAAATCTAAAAATTGTCTTTATTTCTTCTACCTAAAGATTGTCATTTATCGTCACATAACCGTTTTCATAATCACTGGTTTGCTATAATTACTTAGTTTTAAAATGCACTGGCACTTGAGTTCAATTTTAAATACGTCACTGGAATTTCTTCGATTCAGTTGCTCTCGTTCTCTATTGATCTTTGCAAATCTTATCTTATCTTGCTTCGATTTCTATTTACCTTTCAGATTGCTTACTTTTCACTGACCTGTACGTTTATTAATAACTCTACGCTCATATTATGCACATAACCAACCCTTTGTATCATTTAATTTCATTTGATCTGGTTTCAAATATGCTCAAACCTATCATATTGCGTATATTATATTAGCCATCTTAAATCTTTCCTTTACTCAAACTTCAAATTCTTCAGATGCTTGCCTTTATCCCTCTAATCATGCCTCTTGCATCTCATTTCCAATGCATTTAATAACTTCAGTTACTGTTCAGATTGAAATTATAGTTATTTAACCTCCATGCAAAATATTATCAAAACGTCAAAATCACAAAAACAGTTAATTCATGAAATAGAGTGTATTAATCAAAAACAGTGTATTAATAGATCTATCAATCCATCCTTTTTTAAAAAACAGTTAATTAATGAAAAAGAGTGTATTAATCAAAAACAGTGTATTAATGACGTCTATTAATCCATCCTTTTTTAGGAAAAATAATTCATTAATATTGAAATTCACAAGCGGTCAACGAAAAAATAAAATATTTGAACTCTGTGCTTTAATTGACTTTGTTCAATATTTCTCACTGCATACAGAGCTAAATTGTGAGCTTAAAACCATCTCAATACATACTTATAAATACAAATAAAAATATACTTGTATCCTGCAGCTGTTACAGGAATAGACTGTTCATTTGATTTTGTGGTTTAGTTAGCTGTTATCGTTGTTTACGCATGTTGTAGCATCCACTATATGCACATTGTTAACTGTCATAACACTGTCGTAATAGGTAACTGCTTCATCTTTTTTGTAGTAATTGGTTGTTTAAATAACACTAATACATTTCCATGACCAACAATTTGTATATTATTTGAGGCGAATATCGAA
Organism: Agriotes lineatus; assembly: GCA_940337035.1. Taxonomy (NCBI): domain Eukaryota; kingdom Metazoa; phylum Arthropoda; class Insecta; order Coleoptera; family Elateridae; genus Agriotes; species Agriotes lineatus. Next base: position 52,088 of record CALNHX010000280.1, read on the forward strand.
CTAAATATAGGGTTGTGTCCAACTGTATGATGTAATGCACTACATGACTTCAACAATTCCAAAGTTAACTAGACCACAAATTCAAATCAACACCCTTTATTTGTAAGGTTGCAAATATTGCACTTTTTTATTATAAATGTCTATTTTAGTTCTTTCAGGCAACAGAATCTTCAATGCTAACAACTACATTAAAGCAGTTAAATTAGTAACATTGGTTTCCCTGCACTAACACGAGCGTGCATTAGCGTTTTACATGTCGGAAAAGCTCGGCGTCCTAAATGTTAACTTCGATCTAATAGGCACGTATGCATTCAAATGCGAATTTTCATCTAGAACTATCTAAATAGAGATAGAATATTTCATTAATGCCGGAAATATGTTCCTTTACAAGAGGTGGCCGTTAAAGCAGATATATAGCTTTTAAAGGTGAGACTTATTGCTCCGGTCCGCTTGAAATAATTGCAGCGTTTTAAATAATTTCTAGCGGCGTCGTTTTCTGCTCATTATAGTTATTACTTGCTACGCGGTCTTTACGCCCCAAGGGAAACTTCGGTCCAATCGATTTTTCTTGCTAGGCCGGCCTTTCCTTATCTATGGTGCTTATGTGCTTTATTCTTCTAACGTTGATATATCTTTGTACTTAGCAAAGGTGATTAGACTGGAAACCATTGTAATTTATCTACTCGGCTCGTAGAATTTTGCAAGTTGCTCTAAAGTAGAAGATCCGTTGGAAATACAAGAGTTCGAGAATTAATGCAAATTTATTTCGGTTGATGATGACATAAACGTACCATTGTAAGCTTTACAACGCTGTAGCCGAATGATTTGTTTTTATGTACAAAACGTACGAAATGTGGTTGGCCTTTAAGGCACCCAGTGGCGCCTAACTTGCATTTCTTTCGCTTTCTATATTTATTCAATGTTAATATGCGTTATGGATCTGTTATTAACTACACAAATTGTAGTTATGAAGAAAAGAACTAAAAAAAAACAATAATAGATAGTGAAAAACGGTATACAGAAGAAGAAAGCAAAGAAATGAGAAACAAATGGAAAACCAGTTTGCAGCAACCTGCATGTACAAAAGTCGGTAACGAAATATAGCAAATAACTAGAAAGGAGAATTAACGACAAAAGAATCAATAAGGTGTAAACGTTTAGAATGCACCTTTATGTACAGTCTATTTAATTTCGGAGTTTGTGACGCACATTATGAATTTCTCGCGCACCCCTCCCGCTTGCATTCGGTTTCATCGGTGCGATAATGTCTTGACTTCGTACTGCGCTTTCTTTCGTTTTGGTGCCATGATAGAAAGCAGTTAGCGTCCGAATGAATTGTCCAAGTTTCTGCAAACATATAGTTTTGATGAAATTTGTCCTTGTTGATGACAGCGGGATCTTGCAGTTTGGCAGATTATTGATGTCTATTCTTGGCGGTGTGGTATGTTTACACGAAGTCCAAATTGATATTGGGGTAAGTCGAGAGTTTATTCGTACCATGTTTAACGTTTTGATCCCTTCGTTAGCATTCTTTAGCCGCAGGTTGGAGTTCACATGTAATTCTCTGTGTTGATTCGGAAGGGTTTTGCAGTCCTACATTTGGCGAGTGATCTTGACCTGTCGCGGCCGTGAGATACACATTTTCAAATCCAACTTTCTATTTTCTATTTGGGAAACAACTTCCAACGTTCCGTGCCGGCTTCGAGTGGGCCAAAGGGAGCTTAACAAAAGGAATTTAAGTAACGAGTATTGGTTTACCTTTTGTCTTTGTCACTACCATATTGTGGTGTATGTTGATACCTGTGTTGTTGCATATTCTTGCTTGGAATTTCTTCAGAACCTCGTAGGCTTTAATTTGGGCCTTTGACGTCATCTAAAGTTCGCTTCAAGAACTAAGTACCGTCGGCGCATTAGAAATTGGGACAATACTATGATACATTTTGCGTGTATTTTTATGTGTATAAACTGGACTTTTTCAGTGGTGATGGTTTTGATTGTTATGTCAGAATTTTTATTGTTTGTCAAATATGAAATAGTAGCTCACATTAAAGAAGTAACCAGAGCAAAATAATAATAATAAATCAAATATTACAACACAACATATTACGTGTCCCGATTTCTAAGGCGCCGACTGTACATTAATACACTTATTAGTTTTTATCCTCAGAACCTATTTTAGTCTCCGTTACAGTTTTAAATTGTTGTGGTAGTATTTATTGTAATTTGTATTTGTGTATAGTTTAAGCTGTCGTATTTAGTACCGAGTTTATTGCGTTTTGAGGTGCATTTTAATTTTAGCAGTTATGATCACCTGACTTATGACCGTATTTATAACTTTATATTTGATTATCACTTGTACCCTGTACTGGGTTGTATGACCTTTTTATCTACGATTATATAGTGTGATATGAGTATTTTGTTCTTTGTTACTGTTACCTGGATGTGTGTGCTTTCTTTCGGATTATTGTGCTACTATGAGTTTACCATTTCTTGGTGATACCTGGATACACTTGTTGTAATTAAAAGATTCGTTGGAGCTTTTTTTGGCTTTTAATTAACCTTTTGTATTTAAAGAACTGCACGCCGTCTCCATGAGTTAGTCCGGCTGGCAATTGTAGCCACATAGTCATTAATATTTTATTTTTAGTTTGAACCGACGAATGAAGTGAATCTAACAAAGGATGTAAGACAATTAAAGAAACAAAAGGAACACGAATAGTAAAGGCGACTAAAAATAAATGATGAAGAATGTATAAAGATTCTAGAAGAAAATTAAAGTATTTACAAGATGAAACTCAGCAAAATGAAGAAAAGTACAAGAACATTAGAAGAGCAGCTAATAAATTGATTAAAAACAGTAGAAGATGCATATTGTATATTAAATATAAAAGAAACCCATACAAAAAAAAAATACAACTATTTTAGAAAAAGATAAAAGACGTGAAATGTAGCTATCGACCAAAGGTAACAATTTGTAAAGAAAAAATGCAGAACTGGTAGGTAGAAATATTGGACAGATGTGAAAAAGACCTTAAAATGACACAGTAAAAAAGTGTCACAAATTATGAAATAAACAGAAACTCCAAGGGAAAAAGTAGACAAAATAATTATTAATATGGAAAAGCACAAATCTCTTAAACCAGGCGAAATTCAAGTAGAACTAATAAAAAATGAAAGTTTCTTCTAAAAGAAATATTTTATACACTAACCCTAAACATATCCATTCATCCAGTTTTCGAGTGGGAGAGACTGAAAAGATAATCAACCAACTTACAAAAAAGAACACCCTGTGTTGTAGCAATTACAGACCAATAGCATTGCTCAACTTGAGGTACAAGATCTTAGCGTTACCAATAAATACAAAACTCAAAGAAAAAGCAGAACCAATTATATGGCTTCCGCATAGGTAGGTTGATATCAGTTTGTGTTTTTTTCTAAGAACAATTCAGGAAAAATGCTTCTTAAATACGTAAGTTACAAACATCTATGTAAAGACTTAAGTGGGATCATTAAGCTTCCCCACCGATTTTTCGAAAATTTTGCAGTCTAAATGTATCAAAAATTTATTGTACATTAAATATTTTTTATAATAATAACACTGGGAGTCATATACATTTTTTTATTGTATATTAATTAATATTATTACAAATTCAACAATAAGATTTAATAGTTTTTTCGCCCGCAATTAAATCTTCAAAATCTGATAAATAACAAAATCTTTCACCGATTTGTGCCAGTTATGTCTTTGAGAAAAGATTATTTTTGTTTGATCTGCAATAAATACAACAGCATTAGAATATACATAAATACCGAAGCAGGGTATTTTGGGGACTCATTTACATAATCTATCAAAATCTTCAACGCCAGCAGTTCAATTTCAACGAAACTGAGTGAGACATATCCTTGAACGCCATCTGACAACTACCTGGAATCAGTGTTGCCAAAGAAGTCACAAAAAAAGTTAAAACAAAAAATTTGAATGTGAGGGAGTTACTCCACTTAGGCATCTAAGGGTTAAGAAAAACAAAGGAGAAACAATTATTTCAAGCAATAGAGAAACTAAGATTTGTTGCAGAAGTGGTTGATTTCTTGTTTCTATTAGGGTCATCTTTACGACCTTAAAAAAAGTAAAAAACCTGACATGACATTAGAATACAGAGGAAAACGTCAAAAGATTCTAGCTCTAATACAGGACTTCGACAGGGAGACCCAATTTCCACAGTCTTATTTAATATATCCGACATAGCAATCCATGACGAATTTCACGCCGTATTTTACACAAACAAATTCGAGCCAGTACAGTGGTCTATTGCAAAAATCAACAGAACACGGCGGGCCGACTTCGACCGTTTAATTGTTCCACTGCTTCGGGGCTGGAAGTTAATGCTACGTCACTTGCGGGCTACAATATTTCGATTTTTTTCTAAAAGTTATGCAGTTATTTGCAATTTAGGACTTTTGTGCACATCTACACGGTGACGGCTTTCGTTTAAAAAAAGAATTATCGAAATCGTCCCGGTGGAAGTCTGCAAACTGTTTATTCGGGGGGATTCGACATGTCCGCAGCAGTGTTGTCGGGTGTCGGGTGTTGCCTGTTATCAGAGAGTGACCGTTTTGACTACCTTATTTCACTGGAATGAACTACAGGCAGTACAAACCAATACCACTTACAGAATAAAAGCTACAGCTTTCCGGCCTAACGTCAGCCCATGAAGGCTAACCATACGTAGAATTCATCGTTAAGTAGCATATGCGCAGTGTTTCAATGTGTTTATAACTTTAAAAGTAAGGGTGTGCTATGAAAAAGGTGTTATTTCTCGCGAACTGAGCACGTAGTCCCCCCTCATTCGCTCGTTTTGTAATGGAAAACGGTGTTTCAATCCAAAAACCGTAACGTATAACAAATAAAACTGCAAAAGTCCAAGTAATTTGGTTTTAAAAATTATTTTATTTTATTTTAAACCGGGACCCAACACTTTTGTGAGAAATGTAGAAACCACATATAATGTTTCATTTAAGAAAATGTAATTTACGTACCTTGGTGTGTTTAGTTGAGTATGTGATGATCACTACGGGGTTTTCGCCGTTTATGTCAAGTTCATATAAGCAGGTATCCAAAATCTCTTCGTTTTTGGAGTGTTAAATTTGGTAGGCAGTCGCTGGGATATGATTTAAACTGTGAAATTATCAAGCTTCACAATTAACCAATGGCGGAGATATGGGTAATCGGTGGTATAAATTTAATACGAAAGATAGTGCCACCCTGTAGAAAATTAAAAGCGATTTCATTTTAAGGTAAGTTAACTAATTCTAAATAGTATTTCTTGGTAAATTTGGTGTTTCTAATTTAATTCACTGTTTTTGCAAAAAGATCAATTTAATTAAATTATAAAAAATATGTAAAGGGCTTTTCTTAGAACTTCTCTTGCAAGTGGAAGTTGTGACACTAAAACTTTGGAAAAATCATAGGAAACTAGTGTTACGATTGGAATGCGTCTATAAAGCTTTACGGGTCAACGAGCACAGCCTGGTTAATTTAGGGTCTATGGCGCCTATTTTGAACTTCGTACGCACTCTTCCTTGTCGTGATTTTTTACCGGTACGCAATACGATAAAATGGCGGTTCTGAGTTTTCGCTGTTCTTTGTCGTTTTGTGCTATGGCTCCGAGCAGTTAAGCTTTCATTTTGGTGAAATTACTCTAGAAAGTAATAGGTTTGCCCTCGCTATATTTAGCGGATTATGTTCTTACTTCAGCTTTGGCAGTTTCTGGTTAGCGAGCTATTGCAATTGGTTATGCATGTGGCCCAGGTTTGGAGTAAGTTCATTTAAGCTTCTGTGATACAGCGTGTTGAGACGCTTTGTAGTATATCTTGGCCGTTATCTAGCTGGGGAGGCCCCAAAAATTCATTAATTAGACGTGCACATGGCATGGGACAAGGACAATGGCGTCGATTTCCTCCTATTCGAATGTGGAATTTCTGCAACCTCCTAATGTCGAGCTCTCTGTTACAGCATTCTGGTGTCAAGCCCTCTTATTTGGACTTCTTGGCCTGACCTTCGTCCTCCTACGGGGCTGTACATTTGACGTACCTGTGCGAATTGGTGCTTGGGAGCTCAACGGAGGTTGAGCGAGCAAGTCCTGCCTGGGTTCCCTTACATTTCCCGTAAATAGTATAGCTTGCTTAACGATCTACATGAGTAGCCTCCAGGCCCATTTGAAAGATTAAATTGATACAGTCGATGATTTTGATCCTCCGAGTCTATTATTAATCTCCGTACACTTTTAATCTGTTATTGATTACACTAAACGTAGTCTGTATTAGTACCTTTTAAAATACTATAAATGTTAACTTACTCCGTAATATTAGTCGAGTTTATGTGTTTTAAGGTGCATCTGATGCATCTCTTAAGGGCATAATGCAGCCAAAATTCATTGTCAGATGAGTACACTTTATCAGGGACGGCTGTTTGCGAGAATGCTTCAGAAAGTTTACAGAAAAAGCTGAAAACCAACGTGAATGGTTGCTTGAGTGAACAGGCGGCAACCTTCTTTAAGGAGGATATAGAAAAGCTCGTGCTACTGTGTGGTTTATTCCTACTGAATCGGAAGTTGAAAGGCAAATACCCCCGTATATTATTTTGTTTATGTTACTGCTACCTGGTTTTGTGTGATTTCTTTCAGGGTATTGTGCTATTTTTGATTTTACGAATTCTCTGTGACAACCTGGATACTCCTGTCTTAATTTAAAGATTCGTTAGTGCTCGTAATTGCTATTGAATTAAATTCAGTATTTCATTTTGAGAAAATTATCCGACAAATGAAAATCTGGTATCACTAGGTGTAAAAATCTTAACGTAGCTAATATTACTGAAATAATAGAAAGAAACCCATGGTAATGCAAATTACATTAATTTTCAAATTAAGAAAACCCCGTAGGCGGTGGGATTCAAACTCAATGCGATTTCAGCGCTGCGAGAGCGATTTCAAGCTCGGTAGCAGACCGGACGAAATTCTCTTCGTAGTTCCGTTGGATCACTAAGAACCGCCTTGCATTTGCTCTCGTGGCTGGAGTAGATACTACCCGCTTATCGTTGTCCATTTTTGTCTCTTTTACAACATTTAACCTGTATCTGTTATGTCCCATTTTTGAAGCCTGCGCCATGTGTAAATGATTACTTTTATCTATTACTCAGTTAAACCAAAAATAAAAAAATTAATTTTTTAAGGTGCTTACCATGTACATATTTCACCGAAAGCATATTCGATTTTGAGCCAGGTAGAGATACTTATAATCTGTATGCAAAATACCGACTTCCTCCAACAAATAGTTTTTGAGCTATACCGTCAACAGACGGAGAGACAGATAGACGAAATTAAAAAACATGTTTTTCGTTACCTAGAGACTCTGAAACGTGAAGATCTGAAGAAATCGGGAAAGGTGATTTTATCACTATTACAATACAAGTAAACATCAATATTTATCAAGAAACTATGAGATCTATTAATTGTTGGTTACAGCTGTATTATTATCTAAAATATATTTTTCAGCTAATTTTGTTGTTTAGATTTACGTTACTAATAGTTATAAGTAAGCTTATTAGTTGTGTCAAGACATGTCAATATAAATTTCCAAATAAAACAAATCATTTCACGTCACGTTTCGCCATTTTAATATAGCTTCTTCAGACTTTTTTAAAAACAGTTTTTTATGACAAATTAAAATTTGAATGAATTCTCTTATCTCTTTTTTTAATAACTAATTGGTGCGACATTACGTTGTTGATATCAATTGTTGGTTGGTCTATGGAAAGTCTAAGTTGAAATTCACCAATTATTATCTTTTTGTTGTTTTTTAGTTGCTATGGTAAAAAAATATGTTTTTAAAGTCTGCTTTCTTTATTCCTTTTTCCTCTCTCGGGTTTGTAGCAAATACGGTACTTAGGAATGGAACGTCTAATGTTTTATTGTTCTATTTATGTGCTATTATATATTTATATCCTCTTTGATCTCTGATGTTATTAAAATAGTAGCACTTTTGGTTGAGTGGTTTTTCTTATAATAGATATCATTCTTCAATTTAAATCCTCTTATTTTTTATGGTGTGGGTCCAAAACCTCAAATAGAAATCAATTTTTTTGTTAAATACATGTTTCCTTAATTATTCATTCTGAAAAACGGCTGGCCATTTTTTTCCACCCCCTTGGGTTTGTGTAGTATGTTTCAAAAACTGGAAGGCATAAAGCTTTTAAAGCTCAAATATGATATATGTTACTACTTTATACTTGTTTCTTATAGTATTTTTAATATTAGGACGATATGTCGCTTTTGTGTGTGTGGTTTAAAAATTTTTTTTCTCTTTTGTACTTTTTCTCCATTATGTATCGGTTTTGAGATTATTAGATGTTATATTCTTTTATTTGGAAATAAAGTAAAGCACCACTTATTTTGGTATTGTTTTCCAGCTGTTTCTGATATTCGTTTCTTAGTTTTTTTTAAATAATTATTCCGGATTTTTTAAATTTCTTTAATGTTTTAATGGGTAAAATTGTTCAAGTGAATCTAAAACTTTAGGTAGAACTAATTATTTTTGTGTTGCACTGTTTTCCTTAAAAATTCTTTATGGAAGGGTTGATTAAATTTTCCCTGACGTATCAAACGATGCTTCTTTTGGTGTGATTACGCTGTTGCTCCCGTTTTTCCAGTTGAAACCCTGTGGCTATTAATTAATCTGAGGAAAAAATTCCAAACAAACGGACAGTCTGTAAACATTAATGGGTAAGTTTGGAGGTGTATGGCTAAATTTTCAGTTGTAAGTAAACTTTTTGTGTTCAAAAATGGCTGTTATAGTAATTCTTAAAGTGAGCTTGGCCATTTTAGTTTAATTCGACCTTATTTTGCGAAAAATGCATTTTTATATTGGAAGTACGGTTTTCTTTGCGATTATTGGGATTTTAGTGTACTTGTTGTAAAATATGTGAGGGCTGTTTAGTGAACACGCCAGTTTAATTCGCAATCTTGGCACTTTAATAACATCAGAGATCCAAGAGAATATAAATATATAATAGCACATAAGTAGAACGATAAAACATTAGACGTTCCATTCCAGTAACGTATTTGCTACAAACCCGAGAGGGGAAAAAAGAATAAAGGAAGAAGAGTTTCAAAACAGATTTTTTTTACCATATCAACTATAAAAAACAACAAAAAGATAATAATTGGTAAATTTCAAGTTACACTTTGCATGGACCAACCAACAACTGATATCAACAACGAATTGTCGCACCAATTAGTTATTTAAGAGAAAAGAGATAAGAGAATGCATGTGCCTTTTAATTGTGTTGTCCCAAATTGTAATTTGTCATAAAAAACTGTTTTTAAAAAAGTCTGAAGATGCTACATTAAAATAACGAAATGTAACCTGCAATGATTTGTTTTATTTGAAAATTTATATTGACATGTTTTGACACAACTAATAAGCTTACTCATAACTATTAGTAACGTAAATCTAAACAACAAAATTAGCTAACAAATTTCTTCTACCGAAAAAATATGACAAGTAGTGTCGTGTTTTTTCATACTAACTGCCGGTCTTATAAAGGCCCCTAATCTGGCGTTAACTTTAATTCGCTGTTAAAATAAACAAAAGCGCATCAAAACGCCAGTGCTTATGACATTTTATTCATTAGTAAACAAATTTTGATGCGCTTTTGTTTATTTTAACAGCGAATTAAAGTTAACGTCACATTAGTGGTCTTTATAAGACTGGCTGTTAATATGTTAAACTATGATATATAATAAAAAATCGAAGAGATACTTTCTGAGTTACCTTAAGATGATCACTTTATTTTTTTACAGAATGTTACCATTGTTTTTTGTTAGATTTATAGCATTGGTTACCCACATTTCCGCCACTGGTTAATTGTAGAGCCTGATAATATCACATTTTAAGGCGTACTATTCAAGTGCGCTATGTACAAAATTTGACCTAAAAAGCTGTACTTGTAAGGAAATTATAAGAAAACAACTATATTTTAAAAAAACTTTAATACTCCACATATCGAAAACGAATGATTACTATCCTGAAATACTTCTGCGTACTTATATCAGGAGAACAACAATTTGAGAGTTGTTTAAAACTACTTTTTTACTTGATAATTACTAAGGTCCTAGTCCAGTAAAATGGTGTTCAAAAAGAGCTTAAAGTGGAAAGTTCTGGTGTAATTGTTTTGAGTGACTTACTTTATGTTTTTTAGGGTGCTGAACACGAATTTGAAGTTGTCTAACAAAATTTTTTTCGGCAAATATGAGAAAAAACCACTAAAAATCACAGTTTTTTTTTGTTTTTGGCTTATAACTTGCAAAGTAAGCTTTTTACGTAAAAGATGATTCTATATTAAAATAAAGACGAAAAAATTCTCTACAATTCATGTTCGTATCATTTTTTTCTACGACATATGGTTTCCACGCTAAGAGGCGTTGAAGAACTGCCAAAAATCAGTTTATTTTGGAAAATAGCAAAAAACATATTTTTTACAGCCTTTCCGTTCATAGCACTAAAACTAAGCATTTCTCTGTAAACATTATCCTATACTTTGAAATAGCAGATAAAATTCTGTACAATTTATGTGTAAATAATTTTTTCGGACCTTCAATAGTAATGAGAAAAGCAATTACGAATGCATGAAGTAGTCAGTCGCCTCCTTATTGAAGGCATATACTTAAATGCACGATTATATGTCTGCGCAGATATGTAAAACGTTAACCTTAGGTTATATGGTGCAACAAAAAGATAAACAGCGATTCATGGTTGATTAATATGAAACTGTGCAATGTTAAACAATACATAAATATAATAACATGGGTATATAGGTAGGTATTTTATAAACCGCTTATTATTAAATGATTATTGACATTGAAGTGAACCTCGTCAGTCAAACCAAGCCCTCTTGGTCAAAGGTTCCATGATTTCTGCAGCGATGCCTTCCAGTTCTTCTACATCTAAAAAAATTAATTAAATATAAGTAATGACTTAGTTTCAATTATTGAACATTGAATAGTTGTAGTAGGATACATATTTTGAACACAAGTGAATGAGTGAAAAAATAAAGGTGAAATGAAATTATTTATGCATAGTTACCTTCAAGTACTTCAGGAAGCTCCGGGTCATCCCCGTATTCTTCGATTTCAGTAAGAGGCATGTTATTGCAACTGGTTTCGCAGTTCACACACATATTGGAGCACTTGAGGCCTGCTTTTTTCATCCACAGTTTTTCTGACAAGTCTTCTTGCATTTGCAAGAAATAAGTTTCAAAACGGCTTGAGATGCTGGTGGTTCTAGCGTGGTTACTGGCTCTAGACCATCTGTGGTTTTCTTCCAACCCCATTGTTCAGGATCTTCTTCATTCCCAAGCCAGCCTCGGCTGACCGAAAGCGTTCACAGATGCTTGCTGATTCATAGATCTTCATTGTTCTACGGAAGTGAGTAAAGCTGTATATATACTGTTGAATCGCTCGGTGGAGCATTGATAAATGGCACGCAAGCAACAAAGGTTGTGTCACAAAGGAGACCACTTGTGGTTTGCTCCATGAAACCACTCCATCCTGGAATGCTGGGCGTGGGCACATCTTTCCACTTGCTGTAAAGCCAAATTAGGTCCGCTAAACAAGGTGTGATAGTATCGGATGAAACAAAAAACTTTTTGAAATCCTTTAAGCCGGGAGAACCGGCTTTCTCAAAAATTTTCAAGGAAACAGCACCCATCTCGCCAACTGGTTGAGCTGGTAGTATTTTCTTCCCTCGCAGGACAATTCTCTGATCTGGAGCAATATCATTTCTTGGGATTATCAAATGTATACACCCCATTGCATGAAAGGTATTATACCCATCCAGTGTACGAGTGTTAAAATTCGTGTTGTCAGGAACGGATTGATGGAAAGCTGTGGAGTCTATTTGTAAAGATGGTCTCATGATTACTAACACTTCCAAACGAACATCTTCAGAATTAGAGGTGCAAAGTCCCAAGGCTGACATAATATCAATTAGTTTTCGTGATCCATACTTCTTATAAAAAAAAGCTCATAGTCCAATTTGTAAGGCAAAGAACTAGGTTCAAAGAAAAGTTTGAGAACCTCAGAAACAAGGCTTTAATTTTCGTGCAAGAAAGAATCTGGAGGGGGATAATCATTCACGACATACGCTACAAATCTTATCTCTTCAAGAATTATAACAGCCGCTGTTTCAACTAATCGAAGACGTTTTTCGGTGTACCACGCATCTGGCCAGTGTTTGAAACATACGATCGTATTCTGTTTAATCTTTGATATGATTACATTCTCCCTTCTTCCCCATATCTCTCCAGTAGATGGTTTATTACTGTTTTTTCATTGGGGAATGTATTCACCCTCTGTCTGAACTATTAACTGGTCTAATGAAAACTGGCATTCCTCATCACTGTTTTCCATAAAAGTAGAAATGTTCTCCCAATTTCTTTAGCATAAAGGCCAACCTTGTTTTTCACATCAACCTTGGGCTTACCAATGTACAGATTTTTTAAACAGTTATCATGGTACTAACAATCAGCAGCAATATCTGTTCATATCTCTATCAGCAGAAAGAGGGGAGCTGAAGGTCACAAGATAGTCCGCTAGCTCAATACGTCACATACCTATTTTATTATATTGATTAACATTACACAGTTTTCATATTACTCAACTATGAATCGCTGTTTATCTTTTTGTTGCACCTATATAACCTAACGTTAACGTTTTACATATCTGCGCAGACGTATAATGATGTATTTAAGTATATGGCGACGGACTACTTCATGCATTCCTCACTGCTTTTCTCATAACTATTGAAAATCCGAAAAAAATATTTAGGGTCAGGTGGGCCACGTTGGGACAAAATCTACAAAAATATTTTTTTAAATTTTGTTTACTGAGATATACGCTTAAATTTTTTACCACATGTTCAACATATCTTTTTTAAACTATTGGTAAATTGGGAACTTTCTAGCTTTTGTCTAACTATGTTCTATATATATATTTTTAAACACTGCACCATGTCTCATTGTGGCCCATCAGTGGGCCTCCATGAGACAGTTGTTATGCTTAGTTTTAGTGCTGTGAACGGAAAGGCTGTAAAAAATATGTTTTTTGATATTTTCCAAAATCTACTGATTTTCGGCAGTTTTTCAACGTCTCTTAGCGCGGAAACCATATGTCGTACAAAAAAATTATACCAACATGAATTGTAGGAAAATTTCTCCTATTTATTAGTAGCTTCAGCGTACTTATGCGAACGTTTTGTCCGTCCGTCCGTCCGTCTGTCTGGATCGCCTGTAACTTTCGAACGGCTACAGATATCGAAATTTTGAAAGGGGGCAAAGTTGTTGCTAAGGTCCCGAGCACCTTCATGCGCTATTTGGTTTTGGCGAAAGGTGGCGATTTTCCACTTTGCAAAATTTCCAAGCATTGTAGCACAGTGGCGGCTTGTCCACTTGGCGCCATCTACAGAAGTTCGGTGGTCACGTTTTGAACTACACACTCTGAAGCTACTCTTTAGACCTGTAGTTGAGCAGTTTATTTTAATATAGGGTCATCTTTTCCGTAAAAAACTTACTTTGCATGTTATAAGCCAAAAACTAAAAAAAACTGTGATTTTTAGTGGTTTTTTTATGATTTCTCATATTTGCCGAAAACAATTTTGTTGGACAACTTCAGATTCGTGTTCAGCACCCCAAAAAATATAAAGTAAGCCACTAAAACCAATTACACCAGAACTTTCCACCTCGAATTACCATTTGACTGGACTATCCGGACAGATTTAATAATAAACATTTTCAAACAAATGTTCAGTGGCGTACGCTGAATATTTTTGAGATCAAAATTTAGTTAGAATTGTGCGTTGACTTTTCAATTCTAAAGCGATTTTAATAAATGCATATGGCTTATTGCTTTATATATATATATATATATATATATATATATATATATATATACACGCCCGGCTACCAATACCAAGCCCAGTAAGGTCTGCAGGCACCAAGAAGCCCGGGCTTTCCTTTATAGCTACAGCCGTGTATTTCACATTATTTTAAACGATAATTACCTATAAGGGGAGGCACCCTGAGAGGGGTAAATTATTTTAAGATACAGTTGAATATCTATCATACAGCTTCTAAAAAGCCAAACTTGTTCGTCGTACTATACGAAGCCAATTTGTATCTTTGCATATGTAACGCGAATACTACGAATCCCAGCGCTGTTGCCTAATTATACGCATGCGACGTGATGATTTAGTAAATAATAAACTTGCAGCTGGGATGGTTTGTGATTCATGAATTTAGACGGGCATATGAAAATATTGCAAATATCGCAGTTTTGATCAGTGCGTTGTGTGTGCATGTGCTTCTCTGCAAAATGGATCGAACCAAATTCATAATTACTCTAGCCGAGCAGAACCAAACAGGTGAGTGAATAAATATTTAATCTTAACTAACATTTTACGCAGAGCATCTACGTAACATACGCAAAACGTGATATTATTTTCACATCAATATCAACCTAAGATCACACAGAATGGCGTGCATTGACGTAGCATCAAACAAGAGTTTAAAAACAGATAAAAACGTGAGATGCCTAAGAATTTCCTGTTCCTATTTAAAATTTTAACAGTTCGTAATATTAGTTAAAATATAATGTAACGAAGTATTTATATTTATTTAATGTTTTTCTTAAAAAGCACATCCACTAGCACATTTAAGTTGTAGACACAGTAGTAATATATTTCTACATCTCTTATAATATAGAGAAATAAAATTATTCAGTTGCAGTACAGTAGTAATATCGTAAGCAAGTATGGCCTACTTTGGGTATTTTTTTATATAAAAAGTTCCAAAATGTTAGTGTAAGGTTGCTATCATAAGGCATTTCAGCGCTAATTTCAAATATCTGAAAATATGCTGGGTGTTCGATTTAAAAAGCCAAAGTCATGTATCACTACGCAAGAATTGGAGGACGTGATTTAAATTGTTTTTGGAAATTTATAGATTGTATACTGTTATTTCAAACAAAAAGTGTTTTTCTATATTATTAACGAAGTTATGATCTTGCTTGCCATTTACAAACACCCTCTATACATAAAACTAAACAGAAGATCTCTATAAAAATACTTCTATCGTAATTAATTTGCGTTACGATAATTAAGTAAAAAACTAGTACAATTATTGTGATAATTATAGTACAATTCAAAATTTACCAGAGGCAACACTAATCACTTACGCTGTCGTAGCCTCAAACAACACGCGCTTCAGCTACTGGTTTCAATTATTGGATGTCATAAAATAAACTGATACAAAATCTGCGTGTCTTTCGTACCTACATACACAAATTGATGACCAACAATATACTACTTCCTATATGTTATATTAGGTAATGGTTTGGTTGTTCAGTTATTTAGTTCTGGATTCTGACACTCAGTAAATTCCCTAGCAAAAAAATCGATGCTTGCAATTTCGTATGATAATTTCTAAAAATTAATCTCGTAATTTTTTAAGGCGCAAAGTAAATGTTAGCGTAGAAATACCATTTACAAATTGTACGGAAATATTTAATGCACTTTCGACATTAAAGTGCTAATCGGACTATTTTTGCACTAACCTTTAACTGTAAAAAATAAGACAAAAGGCATTTTTGCAGGACATGTTACAGACGTAGGAAATATGTCTGTTGTTTCTAATCGTCTTACAACCTCACCTGCAGAATCGACTCATTATGACTTGGTAGAAAGTGACGGCTCAATAGTTGCAGTAGGTTTTTTTAACATTACTCTGATTCAAATGATACAATTTACTCATTTTAATGTACTAAATAGGAGAGTGATGTAAATAGTTTTCAAGACTTTGAAGATTCTGGTAGCGAATACCTTCCCTCAGATGCTGAACGGCCATCTTCTCCTGAAAATTCGGCCTTTTCGGATCAAGAATCTAATGACATACCATATACAAAACAGGCATGTAACTATTACCACGTTTTTGATTTTATAATAAGTGTGAAATTTTAATAGATTTCTATGAGCGAAGACAATTTAAATTGTATTTCCGCCATCGAAGAATTACAAAATGAAGAAAGGAGTTCTACTTCTGGAAATAGCATTCCTTTAATAAATAACGATTCAAATCCGATAGAAAATGCTTCATCACTAGCTACCGTGAGAATTAGTTATTTTGTGCTTATTCTTACGTTTAAACTCGTTTGTTTCAGTGTTCAGGAGGGTCGAGTGTGACGAATTTTGAACAGATTTACGTTGATCAAAATAATACTAAGCAAATTGCGAATACTACGGTAGATTATTCGTTTTTGTGTGAAATTTAATGTATTGAGTGGATTACTTTTGTAGGGAAAAAGAAAAGATTATATTAAAAATTCGTCTGCTAGAGAGAGGCCAACAATATGTCCTATATGCTTTGATGATGTTACCACTCATTTCACAAGGCATCTTTTTCGCCATCACAAAAAAAATAAGGAAGTACTATTACTTAAGAGTTTAAAACCGCGCAGTAAAGAACGATTGGCTTTAATAGCTTCATTACGAAAACTAGGATATTTCCATTTAAAAAATGAAAAAGGAGTTTTGAATCCCGTTAGAAACTCAAATGATCCAACTGTCGACCATTTTGTCTGTACATTCTGCTTGGGTTATTACAGTAAAAAACTTTTATATAAACACGTCAAAACGTGTAAAGCGCGCCCTGCAGACCTCACAAATCCCGGAAAACATTGTTTATCCAGGTCTCAAACTTTTTCAGCATCGATAGTTTTCAAAAATCATGATTTTCTAAAACAATCCCGATTAAAAAGAGAGGTGTTTGATTTAATGCGTCCAGATGATATCAGCTCAGTGGCGAAAAACGATCCGATAATTTGCTTGTATGGAGAAGCGCTTTTGAATAAACACAAACGGCAGCAAATTGCCAATGTTGTTTCAAATAAATTGAGAGAAATGGGTAGAATTTTGATAGCTCTGAGATCACTAGACAACCAGATTAATGGACTATTTGATGCCCTGAAACCAGAAATTTTCAGATTATTTGTTGCAGCAGCAAAACTCGTCAGCGGCTATGATATTGAAACAAAAACTTTCAGAGCGCCGTCACTTGCCCTGCATATGGGCACAAATCTGAAAACTCTGTGCGATGTTGCTCTAAAGCTAGTAATAGAAAAAAGGAATATTCCAAACATTATATGGGACGACTCAACCGAGAAAAAAAGAGAAATAAAGGAATTGAAAAAGTTGATAGAAGGTCACTGGTGTAGCGAGATGTCAAGTCTCGCTTTAAAGGATCTAAAAGAAAAGAACTGGATTAAACCAATAGCATTGCCTTCGACAAGTGACATTTTAGCTCTCCAGACTTACATAAATATTCTCGCAGATAATGCATATTGCAATCTAAACAGTGGACATCCGAAAATTAAAGAAAATTATAGGATTTTGACTCAATGCGTTCTGGCCCTAACAGTAATGTTTAACCGAAAGCGCGTAGGTGATGTTCAATATTTAAAAATCGACACATACACCTCATCCGCTAGAAATTCCAAAAATGATGAGGCTTTTATAAAATCTCTTACACCAGTGGAAAAAATGTTAACAGAAAAATTTAAGAGAGTGATTACTGGTGGAAAGCGCTCAAGACCTGTTCCTATTTTATTTTCCAATAGACTACAAAAATTTATATCCATTTTGCTTGAAATTAGAAGTACTACCTTCGTAGTGCCGAAGGAAAATCCATATTTATTTGCTAATCCAGATTCCCAAGACAGATGGATGGAATGGAGCGTCTATAATGCGAAAATTTGCTTTGAAGTGTGGTGCCAAAAATGCAACGCATTTAACTTCAACCAGGTTTAGAAAACATATTGCCACCACATTACAATTGATGGATATGGAGGGACATGAAATTGAACAAGTTGCGACCTTCATGGGTCATACAAAGAAAACCCATGAAGAATTCTATAGGTATGTTAATTAGTGGAATCCGTCTTCCATACGCTGATTATTTTCTTTAGGTTACCGCAGGATATATATCAAACGGCAAAAGTAGCCAAGATCCTATTACTACTGGAAAAAGGAAAAGGAGAACAATTTAAGGGAAAAAGTTTGAACGAGATCGAACTGGAGCGAGAAGTCTATTACAGTTCCGATTCAGAAAGCAGTGATGAAGAAGTTGAATCCGTTCCACTTTCGGAACGAGTCCTAAATCGGGTAGCGTCTTTATCCCGAAACAAAACTGAAACGAACAGGAACATAGAAGAAAAACTGAGAAGAAAAGAAGCTGCTGATGAAAGCAGTATATTACTGTCTAATAATGTAAAAGAAGGGACTTCTAAAGACAAAGGAGTAGATTCAGAAGAAAATCAGTACGGTAGATATAATGAAAACGTTACAGAGAGAAAAAGTAAAAGTGAAAAGCAGATACAAAGTAATAAAGCGAAAGCAATGGTTGTGAAAAACAATGGTATATATATATTTTTTAATTATACTTATTATGTTCAAATTATATTTGCATTTCAGTATCCGGGAGACATCAATGGTCAGAAGCCGAAAAGAAAATAGTTCTAAACCACTTTCGTAATCATATAAAGAGAAAGATTGCACCAAGAAAGCACGAGTGTGAAACATTAATTTCTCAAAATAAAGATACCCTGGGAAATCTAAACTGGGTGCGAGTTAAAACTTTCGTTTATAATTCATTTAGAGATAAGTAAAATATTTTTAGTATGGAATATCCTTTAATTATTTTTTAAAAAATCTGTTATAGATATTTGCTGCATTGAGTTGAATTTCAATGTTTTTCTTTAATATTTTCATTTATCTTAATAATATTTTTATTAATCATTTCATTTTAGTGTAAGCTTTTTCTATTACATTTGATATTTTTGACTATACACATTTTATAAATTAAACAAATAAAAACTTTGAATCAGTGTTTTTCTCTCCAACAGATAAAATGTATTTATAACACTTAAGATCTAGTAACCACGATTAAATACAAATAAATATTAGTAAATCTATTTACTAACACTATTATTAATCAATTTACTAAATAAACTACGTAAACCGTATATGTAACATAACATAGGTTTAAAAAACTTGAAAAATATTAATAACTTAAACAGGCATCACAGTAATTGTTCAAAATGCAGTCCATTATTAATTAATTACAACTGCAATATATCAACTTTTTCACTAAGTCTTTCCATTATAAAAAACGCATGTAGAATGAACTGTAACAGGAACACGCTTTATTTACTGCATAAAATTGTAGTGTTAACAAATAACTGCACTACAGTATTTATGTTTTCTTTTGTTTCCGCCTGTGACGATCAAGACTACTAGATCTAGCATTTATTAAAGAAATAGCATTATTTATTCATTTAAAGAGATCCCTAATTGGTATCGTTCGAAAGGTAATTTGATAATTTGCCGAAATATCTAAAAAGATACAGGGTATTTTATTTGAAACTACAAAGTTTAATACCACACCTCTAAACAGTTTAAGGCAATTTAAAAATTGTGGTCGTTAAATGTAGCTGCAATTGTACCATTTAATAATATATATAGTTTTATAGGTCTAAATTCAATAATAACAGCGTGAGAAGTTGGCGCCCTTTTTATGAATCGGACGGTGTATGCGAACGTGAAGCTGTTCCACTAAGAAGAAATTACTGCTGTAATCTTTTTAAATGAATGCGCTATTGCCAGATTTACGGGACTCCTATAATGCCCAAAATATATTAGGGCGGGTAATATCGGTAAAATATCCACAATGTTTATACACCGCGACTGTACGCCCCCTATATGAAATGTTTCTGAACTAAACGCGTGTATTTTGCGATATATAGTGACCTTACCCGCCAAACTGAAAATTCACCAGACGTGCCCTGTAATGCCAAAAACTTGAAATAACACCTTTATACACGTGAAAATTACGAAGCCCAAAACCGGGCTACGTAAGTAGGTCTTGGGCTTCGTATAGTAAGGAAGATATACCATTTTGGGCTTTGCAATGCTGGAAAACATGTATATATATATATATACAGTCTGTTCTATAAAAAAAGGCCCCGCCTTCTAGCTACTTTATTATTTATTTTAGACCCAATAAACCTTATATCAAATCAAATGACACATAAAAACCTACATTTTAACACAATCAACAAATTTTTATCTTCAATTGTTTCAGAGTGGTGACGTCACGTGCAATTTTTTTAAATGACACTGTATATATTTTTTGACATTTTCTGGTAGAGGTTTTTTTTCTGTTTTCAACAATATAAATATTTCATGCACTTGCATAAAAAAAATTTCGTGAAAAATTACAAAAACTTTTTCACAGTGGAAGGCCATGTACAAAACTGTAAACAAAAGTGTAACTCGGAAAAACAAAACAAATAGTAGCCAAACGCTTTAACTGTCAGATTTCAGAATAATCTAAAGTGTTTATTGTTTTGTTTTTCTGAGTTACACTTTTGTTTATAGTTTTGTATGGTGGCCTCCCACCGATAAAAAAGTTTTTTAATTTTTCTCGAAAATTTTCTTATGTAAGGGCATAAAATATTTATATTGTTGAAAAGATAAAAAAAACCTCTACCAGAAAATGTAAAAAAATATATACAGTGTCATTTAAAAAAATTGCACGTGACGTCACCACTCTGAAACAATTGAAGATAAAAATGTTTTGATAGTGTTAAAATGTAGGTTTTTATGTGCCATTTGATTTGATATAAGGTATATTGGGTCTAAAATAAATAATAAAGTAGCTAGAAGGCGGGGCCTTTTTTATAGAACAGACGGTATATATATATATATATATATATACAGGGTGTCTCGCGAAGTTCTCCCGGCATTTAAGGAGCATGTTCTTGCAAAAAAATTCATATGAACCTGTGTCCTATTCTCAGTATTGGATTGGTCGAGATGGGCCACATAATTGGCCAGCCATATCGCCAGATCTAAATCACCCAGATTACAACATATGGGGTTGGATGAAGGAGTTGGTGTACGAAGAGAAAGTAGAAACATGCGAGGCTTTAATCCAACGAATTTTAAATGCTGCAGCACAAATAAAAGACAGCCATGCTAAGGTAATGAATGGAAAGCGAGGTTATTTATTTTGTTATTTTTAATGTCATAGAAATAACAATTATTTAAGATTAATTTAGTTTAAAATGTGTATAGCTCAATAAATGCTGAGAATAGGACACCTTGTTCATATGAACTTTTTGCTTGAAATGATCTCAAGAACATGCTCTTTAAGTGCCGCGAGAACTTCGCGAGATACCCTCTATATATTGCTATGTAGCCCCTAATAAGGAAACTATGCCTTCCAAGTATTTCTTTTATATTTCAATGATATTTACTATAATCAAGATCTCTTATCTCTTCGGGCTGGGTTCATCAAATCTAGTATGCTATTTACTGTAGCAATGAAACTTTATAACCTCAAATTCTTTGAATTAATTTAATGTTTAAATGTCAAAGTTTACTTTTCAAATTTTCTACACTAAGGTATACTGACACTTGTGCTTTTACATTTGACGTTTACTATTTATTGACTTTTCTCGATAATTATTTCTTCAGTTTTTGTTAATTACTTTCAAAATTGACAGTATTCAAAATTTTAATGTCAACTTAATCTAACAAACCTGTTTTCTATTGCTTATGTCCTTACCACGAACAACACTCACCACTAATACCTTTCTTGAACAGATTACAACATCCAAAACACCCAACAGCTAACCCTTCCTTGGTCCTGTCAACTGATGCAAGCTCCAAACTCCTGCTTCTACTAGTGTCAGACGTCACAACAAACTCCTACGTTTAGCCCTGCAAGTTACTGAAAAAGAACACTTTTCCTAGCTGCTACTGCTCTTTCTGGTACAACCATCACAGCTATTGGCTCCTCTTGTATGCCTGTACCATCAATCCAATTCCCGTCAACATCCTACTTGCTCGTTCACGTCCAAACAACTCATCTGCCTTCTACACCTCGTCCTGGTTACTGCTGCAGTCCACAATCCTGCTATCTGGTACTGGCAACCCCCTAAATCTTCTCTTCACACGATCTATTGTCCGGGTAAGTTACTCTCCTTCTGTTATATTTTCAAATATTAACTTTGTCCCATTTATTTCAAGTACGCTGACGACTCAAACTCGATGTACCAAGTATCGATCCAATTCTTCACACAACCAATATGAAATTACTTCTTATTATTTGTAGTTTAATACAATAAATCCATTTTCCATCGATGATTATGCATTTTTGTAAACCAATATTACAATAACTGTTTTTCTTTGCTTTTGGTGTTACTGTTCACCATACCATATTTTGTTTAAATAATTTATGCAGAAATTCCGTTTAATTTTCAATATTTAATTTTCCATAAATTTTATTACATCTGCATTTATGAGTACTTATTTGGTAACTGTTTTGTAAACAAACTTTTTTTATCTACTAGTAATGATTATTTATGCACACTATTTAATTAATTTAAATAATAATAACAATACATCACTTTCTTAACAAACACAATTGTCGATGTAACCTTAGTTTGAATTTTATTTCCTTAATTATTAATTTCAATGCATTCAAATCAGTCTACCAGTATTTTATGAATCCCAATGAATAATGCAACCAGAGTTGATTTTCATCAATTAATGTTAAAATTTTATATCTATTAAGACTTAATTTCTGTAACTGTCCAAATTTATTCGTTCAATTTTCAACATTCCTTTTTTATGATCTCTGTCCATATCATGTATCATAACAATATATATTTTCAAAGTAACTGCCTGTATGTAATAGTTAAAAGTGCATAAGTAATTGAATAATTATTTTCTTCTAACTGTACTGTAATTTATATTATTTCTGTGAGACCCTTACGGATAATGAAACCCCACTCGCACGCAACTAATTTATTATTTGAGTTTAAAACACCGACATAAATACATGTGCTGCAGCACATCTAGTATCGCATGGTTGCTCTAATATTTACAATGATAGCCACGCTTCACTCGATCAACTGCACAGGTGAAAATGTTATCGCAAATAATTTGCAGGGATATCCAAAATTTATAAAACTGTTGTCAGTTTACATATGTTTTATACCTTTTAATTCAAAGTTTGGTTTGGATAACCATTGCAGTTTTGTGGATTTATTGTGTCCGAACCCTGACAATTAAAGTACAGAATATTGTACTATCGCCGATTTAAACCTGCTGTTACGATTGTATAACTCCTTAATGCGTCACTAAGCCAGAATTTATCACACTTTGTTATTCGTACCTGCGGTGCGAACATCAAAAAGTGCTGCTCTCTTCCGCGATTTATTGCGTGTCTGTTGCACGTGCTTGTAAAATTCGAGATTTCCAAGAAAAATAGTGAAGAAAAACGAGAAAGGGACAAGAAAAACTAGAATAGGACGTTACCCTTCAGGGATTGAAAAGACTAAAACAGACGGTAGGATCTGCTTCGGGGAGCTTTAAAGCTTTCAAAGGATTAAAGCGCTCGAAGAATCTAGTAAAGGTAAATATTTAAGCATTTCTACATATTACAGGGTATATTGGTAGGTCGTAATACATTTTTCTAGTCCTTCAATAACCGACTTATACAATTTTTGCACGAAGCGTGTGTCATATTTATTTAGCCTACACGTATCCATAGTACTAATGTAATTTATAATTAACACTAGTCCGTTAGTAGTTGATCTTAACTACAACAGTATTTAGTCGTTATACAAAATATATACAACGAGAATAATACTAATTATCCCATTTCAGCGTTATCTGGAGCAGAAATTCAATCGGTGCACGTAATACCTGACGCAGGGATTACCATGTGCAGAAGAATGATAACAATGGAGAAACTGATAGGGAAGTGCCTTTTGATTTTCTTGGAATCAAACTTAAGTTCATGTGGGTGTTTGGAAAGTATGCAAAAAAATAAATAAGCCCAGAAATGAAGCCCTATTTAGATACCGACAGGATAAGTTTTTGGTTAGTTGTCAGGATCATAGTGGTCATGCGTTACGTGATGTTGGTTCTCAACTGATTAAATTGGTTTAGTTTTAGAAAGCTAATAGAAACAAGTAAAATAGATGCATTTTTCTTGAGGAACAACGTTATTACCGGAACTGAAGGTCATTACTACAGCAAGCCATTCTTGACAATTTGGTTTTGCAAGAGGGGCGCTTTGAAACTGGAAGCCCCAAGAGAAAAGGAGAGAGTGGAAGGAGAGGAAGCAATACCAGAAACAGTATCCGAAGCGGCGTTATTAATTAATCAGGTATAGGAAAGTTGTGTATGTCACCTAGACCTCCCCTATTTTATAAAATGGAAAAAATAACCTGCGATAAGGGAATTTTGTAGCCGGTAAAAGGAGCAGTTTTAGGATTTAAAATGCGCTCATATCGATTACAAGTAAAAGCTGTTAATTTGCCATAGCTGAAAGAGGTTTTTATGACGAAGCAATTAACAGTTTAATTAAGATTAGAGCGGTTCGTAATGTCAGTATGAGCAAAGGGAATTCATTTAGATATATTTTTTAATTAGAAAACTTAACTGAAAATACATTAAATTTAAAGCACTTAAATGAATTTATAGAAGCCTCTCAGCTTACGAAAGTGTTATTACTAGTGCAAACATTTTTTGTTTACAAATATAGACATGAAAGTTGCTTTTTATATGAAAAATCTAGAATCTATATTTCGTTCAGATTCAAGATGGAGCAAAATCTGCAACCCAGGTTAGAACATTAACAGTAAGTTGATTATTATAGATATTAACGATACAAGTTTGATTATGAGCATCTTAACGAAACGAGTTTGATTGCCAAAACGAGGCGGTGAGCCGAGTTTTGCGGCAATCAAACGAGTTTCGTTGTGTGCCATAAGCAAACGTGTATTGTTCAATATTTTATCTTCATCAATAAACTCTGGTTCACTGTATAAAAAGAGTGCGGTAATATTCATTACCGCACTGAGTGCGGTAATATCTGTCCATTACCGCACTGAGTGCGGTAATATCCATTACCGCACTCAGTGCGGTAATGAAGCTCTTAACGATACTAAAATTAATTTGGTTAAGACGCTATAACAGAACGGATGAAGATAAATATATTAATATAAATGGGGTGTATGTTTGTATAATATAGAATTAGAGAGCTTATACAAACGTCAAATTAGACAACTGCCTCCGCTAAGTTTGACATTGTAAAATTGTGTAATTTTAAGCTCAAAAAACCGATTCTCGTAAAAAAGGAAATGTGACAAACGATACCCTGACGGGCTTAAGACCAAAGATTCATATTAAAAACGTGACACATTAATTATGACATTCATAAAGACGGCAAAAGGCCTTATCTTTCTGATCCAAATTTTCTTTCAAGTCGTATTAGTGCTCTAGTAACAACTGATATTTGTAACTTGCGTTGCAGATTTTGCTCTATCTTAAATCTGAGTAAACAACAAAGCTCATTTCTAAAAAAAATTGTAAAGGGGTTTACAAGGAACTTCCATCGCGCGAATTACATCAATTTACAAATTTAAAAAATGTTATCGCCGGGATTCGAATTCCGCGCTCCCTGGCAAATGAGAATAAAATTTCGAATGCAATTTCTAATCCATTTGCGGCCGCTTGAACCACTGCGCCACGACCGTGCTCAAATTATACGCGTTTCTGCTGCGTTATACAGGGTGTTTACGGTCTCCTCTTTCTCATTTTAGGGGCGATAGTACACTTCAAAAGAAGTCAATAAACCTTAAAGCGCCTTAGTAAAAGTTGTCCAATAAGCGAGACAATCATTCTTTTAGTTTTTACACAAAACGATTAATTTGTTTTAAAATCTAGTAATTTATGGCGTGTTTATCGACTCCTTTTGAGGTGTACTATCGCTCCTTAAAAGGCTACAGATAAGCCTATAAACACCCTGTATAGATTCAAATTCTGTTTCATTTGTGAGGTTCACTCTGCATCTTTTGGGT
The DNA here is from genome assembly GCA_940337035.1 of Agriotes lineatus. Taxonomy (NCBI): domain Eukaryota; kingdom Metazoa; phylum Arthropoda; class Insecta; order Coleoptera; family Elateridae; genus Agriotes; species Agriotes lineatus. The sequence continues at coordinate 78,127 of CALNHX010000280.1, forward strand.
CTCATTTTTGTCAAGGATAAAGCCTGAGCTATGCGCAAATTATTACTTTTATCTATTTCGCAGTTAAAGCAAAAATGAACAAAATTTTATTATTTTACGGTGCTCATCCTGTATATATTTCTCCGGAATTTTCTCGGTTACATGCCAGGTATACATATAATCTGTATGCAAAATATCGTCTTCCTCCAACTAATAGTTTTTGAGTTATACCGCCAACAGAGAGATAAACAGACGGAATTGAGAAAACCTGTTCTTCATCTAGGGACTCTGAAACGTGGAAGATCTGAAGAAATCACGGAAGGTGATTTTTTCGCGGTTACAATACTTTCTTCGACTTTTAGAGGAGGGAAGTAAAAATTAATGATGATCAAGCTAGGTGGAACCAAACGAAGGAATAGACCAAAGTCAAGTTTGAGAAACGAAGTGGAAAGAGATATAAAGTATAGAGAAATCGCAAGTGGAAGAAAAACTCAGAACTCAGAATAGAAAGGAGTGATAACAAGTGATAAACCAAGCCATATGCCTGCAAGGCTTGTAGCGCCACGCTATACAGTGTTTCCAAGATAAGGAGAGCCGCTATTATGGGAATCTCGTTAATGGTAAGAGATACAAATTTAGTTAAATGGTGAAAAAGTTGCGTAATTAAAGGACTAACGTCTAGAAATCCTTCATATAATTTTTCGTTTTTGAGTTATCTTAGAAAACTCAATTTTTGGATATCTAATTCTATTATTTTCTGGAGTTAACGTTAAAGTTAGAGCGAAACTGATAACACTTCTTTATAGCAACTTTGAATGGACTTAAGATTATGTTATCAATTTTTATTTCCGACGTTTAGTCTTGGGGCAACCACCATCAACGTAATTTTTGTAAATATGGTCGTTACTTCTGATGTCAAATTTTAGAAACCCTTTTCAGCGTACATAAATGTATGCACGCTGCCATTTTTATTCTGAGTTCAACACTGTATCACACATTATGGTTTAATAACGTTTCTTTTTGTCCATCATGGCGTTTTTCGGAATGGTCAAAATCCAAAAAGTGTTATTTTTTGGAAGTTAAGCTAGATTTAAATGTGATTTTTTGAGAGAACATACGAAAACAACTGGACAGTTTTCACAAGTATTATATAAATTGGAATTTACAGATAATCTGTATACTGGAGAATTTATAGCACAATTTGTGTTGCAAACAGGTACAGCTAAGAGGTCATTACTTCGTGTCACTAGCTGTGGAATCATCAGGTAAAATTCAGACAATGAATCTGTACAGTCGATTTAATAATTCAGTAATTTAGATAGTGTACACGTGCGAATTAGTTTCCGTCTGGATACTAACGTGTGAAAGTTCTCCGAAAAATGCATAAATTTATGATCAAGATGTTTAATAAATTTATTTTTAATTCGTTCGATTCTTGTAATGTAAATATTGTACAGGGGGGGGGAGGGGAAATTTCGTTGTTTTCATAGGGAATCTCGATAATCATAGGAGATATGGGAAATGAACCCCCATCCTCTCTTATTTTTAAGGAAAGCTTAATGATGGAAACCAAAATGGGCTGCCGTCTTTTGTTTACGAGTTATAAACAAAAAAATGGATTTTTTAACTTTTCGTTTCGTGGCTATATATCGCTGATTTATGAAAATAGAGAAAAGTAATTTATACGTTCTATAGGCACTTTTTTGTTGCGAATGCAGTGTCGTAGTCAGTTTTTAAAAAGTTTTGAAATTCGAGTCACTATAAAGTTGTATTTTTACTTCCTTTTACGATAAAGGAAGTATTGAATTCACCCCAAAAATTCGAAATTGAGTTTTCAACAGATCTTCACGTTTTAGAGTCCCCTGAACCGAAAAAAACATGGTTTTGTTCATTGGTCTGTCTGTTTGTGTGTCTGTCTGTCTCTCTGTCTGTGAACAGAATATTTCAAAAACGAAAAGAAGTATGACGTTGAAACTTCATATATAAGTTATCTTTTAAAGAAATCGCATAACCAGAAGTATGGGTTTACTTTTGTGATTTTTCAGTTTTTTTTCGATTTTTTCAAAAACAGCTCTAACGATTTTTTTCAAACTTTACATTTTCATTACATGTTTAGTGTGTATTGATGTGAGCTAGGTGATTTTCAAGTTGAATACCTCTAAAATGGGTTTCTTTTGTTTTTTTCAATTTTTTTCATTAACTCCTATTTTAAATAAAAATAAATTTAAAAATAAAAATAAAAATTTGTCTCTTGAACTAACGCTTTTTTTACGGTTTCTGTACAATTTGCAATTTTTGAAAATTTTTGACAAATGCTTAAAAATTAAAAATCAAACTTTGTCTAATTATAAGACTACTACTGTAAAAGGAAGTTCTGTGTCTGTATCACACCAGATTTTTTATATAGAATCCATAGTTGCCTGGAGCATCATGAGAAAGAGGATTTTTTTAACATTGCAGTGATATATACGGTGACTTTAATGGTTGTGCAAATATTTTAACTGGTGGAAGGGGACGGTAAAATAACATGATTAGTTCAATAATATCTTATGTAAAAACTTTTAGTTTTCGAACGTTTTTCTAAAAAGGTTGAGAGCCACAGATACGTTTAAATAAATGTAATAATTAAAAACCCAAGGAGCTTGTATTTTAAACACATGTATTCATGTCATGTTAACATCATATTTTTGATAAATACCAAAGCTGAGAGGTTTGACATTGTTTTAATTTCAGCATTGTTGAAATTAGTTTCGTGGTACTTTTCAAAAATATGACGTTAACATGACAGTAATACAAATGTTAATAAACACAGGCTCTTAACAGACTATTCAAGTCACCCTGTATATCATAATACATACATAATATACACTGTTTTTATTATCCATTTATCAGAAAATTTTATTTCTCATAAATGTTCCTGCATTTTCTCTAACTGAAAGCGCACTTGCCAAAATTTAAATATCTTCTTTCGTATACGGGGGAGGTTCAAAAACATGAAAATGGATCAAGAATAAAGTACCCTTATTTTTCAAAATAAACAAAAATATTATTTGAAGAAGTTACCTAGAATTGAAGGTAAGTGTCAAATGTGCTGTCACAGTATTTTTACTGGTTTCTCCATTTTTTTTTCGTACCACTCTGTGTATTACCAAATGAGATACTTCAAAGTTTACTTATTAACAGATACGATTAAACAATTCAAATCAATTGTAATTTCTAATAGAAATTATAACAAATATTTCCAATTAACATTTTTCTTGAGGCATTTTCATATTTTTTAACCTTCCCCGTATACGAAAAAGGATATTTAAATTTTTGCAAGTGAATTGTTAATTTGAGAAGAAGCAAAGATATTTAATAAGAATAAAACTTTCTGATAAATAGACAATAAAACAATTTTCCATAATAAGCAAGAATCGAACGTGATTAATTCTGTCAATCAAACGGTGGTATTGTAAAAACGCAAATACAGATACTTTCTTTAATCACGTATATTCTAAATGGCACAAGCCTTCAACTAAACAACGAAGAAATATTAAAATAAATATTAAATAAAGTAGTGAATGGGAATAAATCGATGCCATGTGCTATACATCACTGAAATGGGAAAACATCCTCTTTCTCATAATACCACAGCCAACTATGAGCTCCATATAAAAAATACAACTAGGTATATGTTATAACTCGAATGTAAAAACTATTTTTTTGAAAACACTGGATTCTTATCAACAAAGTTCCTGAAGAACGTAAAAAATACTGTTTTCTATGATAGTGTCAAAATGACAACTTTTTGCACAGTTCCTAGTGACAAAAGTGACGTTTGTAGCACTCTTAATTACGCAGTTTTTGCACGTTGCCATAAATTTGAATGTCAACATAACCTAGAATATCTAACACAATGTGACGAAGAAAGTGTCACCGAACTAAGTTTTTATATTTCTGTTACGATCGTAGAAAAAGTAACGTATGATACACGTGTATAAATGCCATTACTAGCGACGGTAAAAGCACTCCGCTTTGCGTCGTGCTCCTAAACTCGCCGCACGTGCTTTAAAGGCGTACTTATATACTAGTATCATAATATACTATTTCGCCATTTTCATAAATAAGCGAGATATAGTCACAAAACGAAAAGTCGACAAATGTTGGCTTTGACCGTTAAGCTTTTTTCGAAAAAAGATGTCGAGGATGGGGGTCAACTTTTTATATCTCCTATAGTTACCGTTTCATATGAAAACACCGAAATTTGCTCATCCTCTACTGCGGGTTCCACACGAAAACAATTCAAGTATATTTATGATTAAAGAATAGTACAATAGAATCAATGTGCTAGCACTATTAGAGGGTTGACCGGTCTTAATTATAATCTGTGTAATTGTGTCAATGTGTACATCAAATCTCAGTTTGGCATCCAACATGACACCAAGGTTATTTTTTATATTTGTATTGTTAATTTGATAATTATAATTTATTTCGTTGCGATTTCTTCTAAACTGTATGCAATTACATTTATCAGAATTTAGTACTAAGCAGTTGTTGAAGCAATAGGTGACAAATTTATTACTGATCTTAAAATACATTTTTAAATCATCCACGTATAAAAGAAATTGTGAGTATTGGAAACAGTGAGAATGGTAGATTGTTTTATTAAGATTAAGAGTGACACTTTGTTTGACAAGCAATTATGTTTGCATTTGCGAGGTGTGGCGTAGTGTAGCCGAACGAACGCAAAATTGCAAGTCAGAGTCACTTTTGATTCGAATAATACAAACTATTTTTTCTGCAAGCAGGACAAAATATTAAAATACGTAAATAAATAATTGCTTTTGACGTTTCTATTTAAAAAGCATTGAGATAATTGCATCCATAGCTGACCAAGTAGATCTTACTTTTAGTTCATAGGAAGTAATAGTTATTTATGGTAAAAGTGTGTTATATTACAAAAAATCGACAAGAGAAACGTTGAGCCCCCAAGGCTGCCAGGACGAGAGGGGTCTTTTCTCGAGTGAATTATTTGTAATAACAAAGCGTGCAATATAAAATTTTATTCAACTCAATAAATATTGAAAAACATAATAGAGTCGCCTCTGCTTTGTATTATACGTGTAGCAGCATTGAAGTATATTGTCAGTCTATGCCAAATTAGAGGTTAGTACGTTAGGTATTGTTTGTTATTTGACACAGACTGACGCAAAATTTAAGCTGCAAATCTCGAATTTAACATAGACTGACAGTGCTACCAACAATATAGTAGTGAATGACATGGTTTTTATCTCACTAGTGGGTTATAGGCCATTTTATAGGTCTCAAATCGATCTAGTAATGGCTTTATAATTAGGAGGTGTTGGATAATAGTTAAGTATGGTACAAGTGAACAAAGAGGAATTTTATCCATAAGGGGAAAACTTTAGCTCACAAGACAAAGCCGAGTGAGATAATTTCTCCGAACTGATAAAAGCTGTCTATTCACATGTGGCATATAATTTTTTTTTCCGATACCTACAATTAATTATGTAAATAAGTTTTAAAATTGAATAAATAATTTAAATTTGGTAATCATATTAATTGGTTGTGTATTAGTTCCCACGGTAACATATGTATTTTGTTAGCTGCTATGGATTATTGACTATTCACTAGTGAATAAAGTAACACTATCATTAAAATTATACCTTAGCATAGAAACTTCTATAGATAAAACACAGCTTTACAAGAAGATATTGGAAAAAGGTATTTTTAATTCTAGTAACTAAAAAGCAACATATACTTTTATTTTCAAACGTCATAAAAGTGACAACTTATGTGAATTGACAGACAAGGTAAATAAGTTACTTTTATGTCTAAGCATAAAACTGGTTACTTTTACGCCGGCGAAGTAAAAGTATTTCAAAACTTGATTAGTTTTCGAATATTTTTGACATTGGCCTTTTTGATTGTCGGGAACTGACGAAGACGTCAATTCTCGATAATACATATATTTATTTATATTAGTTCGGGCGTTAGTTCTCGAAAATCGTAATTTTTTTAAATAGATATATCTATATATAGTGTCCGCCAAAAAGTCGGTATAATATGGGAAACATTTTTATTTTTGATTTTTCAAAAAAACTTTTTACGTCAATAATTTGTGCTTGTCTAAAAACTTATTTAGCCCCTATCATATATACCAAGTGATTTTTACTTATTTAGAATATGGAGTTTTTCGAAATTGTTAAAATGCGAAAAATGCATTTTAATGACATCTTTTAGAGTGCGTTATTTCTAGCTAACTGAACAATCTCAAGGCCAGAAAACCCCCAATTTTTTTTAACTTTAGCTAAAAATTAATTTTTCAATTTTTTCAATATTTTTTCAAAATTTCACATACAAAGACTTAATATCAAAGTACAAATATTTTTATGTGAAGACTTTAAAGATTTATAATTGAAAAAAATAATATAAAATGTTAATTACTTCTTTAGATTTTTTATTATTTACGGAAAAGTAGTATGTTTGCATAATTTTTACGTTTTTCATGCAAGGGACTTTTTAGGGAAATATTTTTCAATTCTAATTAATTCTAAATCTATTTAAATGACTTCAAAAAACTCTAATCTAGAACTGTTAATAAATTACTGTTAAAAAAAATTTGTAAACGTTCTTTTACAGTTGTCTAAATAAGGAGATTTTTAGAACATGTAATTGATAAAGAAAAATTTCCTCATTTAGACAACTTTAAAAGAACATTTACAGGATTTTTGTAACAGTAATTTATTAACAGGGCTAGATTAGAGTTTCTAGAAGCCATTTAAATAGATTTTTAATAGAATTGAAAAATATTCTCCTAAAAAGCCCCTTGCATAAAAACGTAAAAATTATGCAAACATACTGTTTTTCCGTATATAATAAAAAATCTAAAGAAGTAATTAACATTTAGATATTTTTTCCAATTATAAATCTTTAAAGTCTTCACATAGAAATATTTGTACTTCAATATTAAGTCTTTTTATGTGAAATGTTGAAAAATATTAAAAAATTGAAAAATTATTTTTAGCTAAAGTTAAAAAAATTGGGGGTTTTTGGGCTTGAGATTGTTCAGTTAGCTAAAAATAACGCACTCTAAAAAAATCTCATTAAAATCTTACTTAATTTCTGAAGAATAGCATTTTTCGCATTTTAACAATTTCGAGAAACTCCATTTTCTAAATAAGTAAAAATCACTCGGTATATATGATATGGGCTAAATAAGTTTTTAGACAAGCACACATTATTGACGTAAAAAGTTTTTTTGAAAAATCAAAAATTAAATTTTTTCCCATATTATGCCGACTTTTTGGCGGACACTGTATATATATATTTATTTATTGATTCATTTATTAGATCGGGCGTTTGAAAATAAAATAGTATATGCTATTCGGAGTAAATGTGACTTTGTGTGCCTCTCCCGGACTTGCTAGATCGTAAGTCAAACGCGTCCGGTCTCGGCACACAAAGTACAGGGTTCGGCAATAGAATCTGACGGATTTCAACGGGCTGTTGCGAATTTAAGGTAACAGTTATTGGAATGAAACTAATGAATAAATAACGTATAAATAATGCAATTTATTAATAATCAATTACTTTTTGAATATTACATCAAATAAATGTGATCCGCGGCGTACAGCCAATTCTTCTAATCTTTTACGAAAGTTATCCATTACACGCTATAATAAATTTTGATCTTGATTAATTTCTTCGATTTCTTGACTTATTCGATTTTCTAATTCTTGAATGGTGTGTGGCCTGGATCGGAACACTTTTTCTTTGAGTTTTCCCCATAGAAAATAATCTGGCGCCGTTACAACTGGTCATCTGGAGATCGGGGAGGCCAAGGGATATCGCCAAATCGTAAAATTAAATGATTGTGGAAAACGTTTCTCAAAAGATTTAATGTTTCTTGTGCCGTATGGGCAGTTTCTCCGTCCTGTTGAAACCAAGTATTATTAATGCTGATACCTGATGCCTAGCAACGTTAAACATACGTCGAAATCGACGTTGTGTAATGGTAACTGACTTGGTTTCAGTATATGTAGTTACGGCAAACACGCGAAAATTCAATGGCCAGTTGTACATAGTAACTAAAACTGCATGCATGGAGGTATACATTTCTGAAACTGTCAGATTCCTACTTCATTTGTTATATAAACTAGCACGCCTCCTAATCCGTCAGATTCTATTGCCGAACCCTGTATTACTTTTACTCCTAATGTCCTAATAACATAGTTAATATACTATTTGTAGCAGTAACAGGAACGTCAAGTTTATTGACAGATTTTGGGATTAAAAGTATTGACTTTGTTTTTTATTTAGAATGAGAATAAAAAAGCAAGGGTCCTATATGCGATCCTTGGGGTACTGTAGATGTTATATTAGAATTTTACGACACATAACCATCGACTGCTACAGACTAGGTTTTATTATTTAAATATGAAATAATCTACCTCGGAAGATCCCCATGTACATCGACTTCCAGTAATTTTTTAATTAGTAGTGAGTGATCAATTTCGACAAATGCTTTACTGAAAAAGGTGTACACAGCATGAATTTCTAAACAAGCAAGTTTGACTCAAACGATCTCTTGGAGTAAAAACCACATTACTTCGGAATAATATTTTCTTTGTAAGTAGGAGATATTACCTTGTATATTAGTTTTTTTAATACTTTATATATACTGGGTGGTCCACTTTCTTGTAGCAGGACCTTAATAGTAGACAGAAAAACTTATTTCAAGGCGAAAATTTCATATGAACATAGGCCCTAAAACTCTTCGTTTTAAAGATACAGGGAGTTAAAATTTTCGAAAAAATATCATTTTCTTTTTACAGTATCTCAACCAGGTGAGATAATTAAACTAAATTTGGTGTGCAGCTCTATCCTAAATGGTACTACATTCTGTGACAATATCAAGGCCAGTGGCGGAGATGTGGGGTTTCGCGATCAATAAATTTAAAAATTCACTAGTACGACCCTGCTCAAAATCGAAATTGTTTATTTTTTCAAAAAAAGCGTTTAATTCCCTACAACAAATGTCTCTTTACATTTCCCCGTATCTCCCACGGTTGCAAAGCAATTTTTAATAGTTTGGTCAAATTCATGTTTTTTATTCAAAATAAACTCGAACTAGCTTTGGGGTAGAATATTCTAATTAAATAAGTTACATTCTTTATTACTTATTACTGGACGTTGAAAATAAAGTTCTTTAATTTCGTGTTCCATTATTAGCATAAGTACGAAAAACAGCTAGCATTTCCTTATTTTGTAAATAGAAAAGTGAATATTCTACCCCAAAGCTAGTTCGAGTTTATTTTGAATAAAAAACATGAATTTGACCAAACTATTGAAAATTGCTACGCAACCGTGGGAGATATGGAGAAATGTGAAGAGACATTTTTTGTAGAGAATTAAACGCTTTTTTTTAAGAAATAAACAATTTCGATTTTGAACAGGGTCGTACTAGTGAATTTTTAAATTTATTGATCGCGAAACCCCACATCTCCGCCACTGGTCGATCAAGGGCCTTGATATTGTCACAGAATGTAGTACCATTTAGGATAGAGCTGCACACCAAATATAGTTTAATTATCTCACCTGGTTGGGATACTGTAAAAAGAAAATTATATTTTTTCGAAAATTTGAACGCCGTGTATCTTTAAAACGAAGAGTTTCAGGGCCTATGTTCATATGAAATTTTCGCCTTGAAATAAGTTTTTCTATATATTATTAAAGTCCTGCTACAAAAAAGTAGACCACCCTGTATATACAAAGTTCGAAAAAATTGGACGATAGTTATTTCTATCGATTTTGTTGCCAGATTTGTGTACAGGAGTTACAAGAACCTTTTTATTCGCAGAAGGGCAATGTCGCTCAGATACATATTTATTGTTACAGATAATACCGGGTGTCTTAAAATGAATTACATCTAGTATGCTTTGAATTTCCCATAATGCAATCTAAAATTTTACTTGAAATTGGCAAGACTGCAAGTCTATGTCAAATTCGAGGTTAGCAGGTTATGTTTTGCGTCAGTCTGTGTCAAAACTGATGCAAAACCTAACCTAATAACCTCGAATTTGACATAGACTTACAGTCTCGCCAATTTTAAGTAAAGTTTTGGATTGCATAATGGGAAATTCAAAGCATACTTGATGTAATTTATTTTAAGACACCCGGTATATAATGACGGATTACATACATTTCCGGTAACATATATATAAAGAAGACCTGACTCTCTAACTGATGTATACAAGGAATAAGTAAGGCTATTTCGAAATTCAACCCCTAAGGAGGTAAAATCGGGGTTCCAATTTTGTGTGGAAAAATAATATTAAATAGGCATTTCGACTTGAAACTTCGTAGGAGTACTCCTAAAAACGAATAAACAAACACTATTTCGTGATTTTTCAGAAATCAATCCCTTAGGGGGTGAAATAGGGTAAATAGGCCTAAAATTCGATATGGGTGCCGTTATTGAGGTTTTTTGGGACGTTGATTGCGAAAATTGCATTTATTTTTAAGTCCAAGACGGTGGACGTGACATAAAATTAAAACGCTATAGTGGTGAAACGGGGTTTCAGAGACAAATTATTTTTGGTCAGAACAACGTTTGCCGGGTCAGCTAGTAAACTATAAACTGCAAGAATGAATATTGAGGAACAACGTATCAGTAAACAAGGTTACAATAAACTTCGAAGAAGCCAACCGAAATTGTCTGTACATAGTTTGGAGTAGCGTTCTTAATCAAAACTTTCCAGTGCTTAATTTGATTAACTTAAAGGAATTTGGGTAGTATCCATTTAACCGTGCACCAAAGAGATATTGATTTGACCTCCAATTATTTTTCTTTTGTCACCAAAATTAATATTTGTTTATAGAAATTTATAGATCTATACATCCAAAAAATAAGATTTAGCACCACAAATAATAACTAAGCACAAAACACAATAAAATGAAATCATTTTTCTACGAATTAAATGTAAAGCTACGTAAAGCAACAGAAAATTTTTCTTTTTTGTATACACGAACTATGTATAATTTAAAAAAAATGTCAATGTATTGTTTTATTGCAATCCATTTGAAACAAACTAAATACTATATTTCAAATTTAGACTTCAATTTTGAAAAGAATAGTCTGCTTTCGAATCATTAATCAAAATATTTAATCAAATTAATGGAAATTAACCATTTATTGAATTTAGTGTAAATTTGTGATTTTGTAGTACAGCCATGTACAATAAAGATGAAAAAAATAAATGTTAACGTGGTGTCAGAATGTTAGTAGTTTCATAACTGTGGAAGACTTTTCGAGTATCCAGAAAGGCCTATTCCACACGTTTTTTATAAATGTTTACATAGCTCGTATTTATACAAAAAAGACAATTTTCTGTATGTTATATTAGTAAATAATATAGGCATACATCCTGTATTCTATATAAAAAAATTATATTTATAATTTTTAGCCATTATTAATTATTTTGTGTTGTCGACTAACTAAAAAAAAAAGTTTTAAAACAAATTTCGACAATATGTGTTTATAATAAAAAATCATATATGCGAGTTATATATGACAGAAGATTTCTCGTTTTTAGTTCTTATTTATTTTCAACTTTTTTGAGTTTTGCTTTTATATTCTTTGTTATACGTAGCAAACTATGTTGTATAGTAAGAAGATTAGTGTTTGCATTTCCCTTAGACACTTCGTATCACTGTAGAAAATTCTTTACGCTGTTTCCATGCATTGCACCCGCGATTTCTTTTTAAATTATTACGATTCTCGAAACTGAAAAGTGATAGAGGTTAACAATTATGAATCAACTAATAAATAAATATAGCCTCTTTTGCACCCCGCACCAGTGTCCATACTCTTCGCGGCCTGGAACGGGTAAAAATAACAACGGTCGCTTAAGGGATTTTTCAAAACTGTGTGCATGTATGTATGTATTATCTGTAACTTCTTTTACCTACCGGTGTAGAGTGCCCTGGTTTCGAGTTATAAAGTTGAAGAGCGTTTTTTGAGCTTGCGTAGCAACCACTGTGTTAGGTGTGTGTGCTGGTAATGTGTTGACCTTGTTACTCTACCTCTTAGGTTTGTGGTTCTGAGTAGAGCACAGTTAATTTGGTTCCCAACTGTGAATAGTATCACCAAACTCGATACCGATCGCCAAGACTCCGGAAAAGTTTCGCCTACCGCCGGATTCAAACCGGGGATTTACTTAATGCAACCCTAACGCAACACCAACTGCGTTACACGGCTTCTCAAAAATTTTAAGAAAAAAATAAATGCCTAAAATATAATAAACAAACTGCACAAAATATAAATTCATTAATGTTTAAAGACCCATAGGTGATAATTGATAAATATAAAAAAGCAAACATTATTAAAACTTTTAGATTGCATATCGAAGTTTCTTAAAAATTTCTTAGCATGGGGTTCTTTATTTCATAGTCTTCAATGTTATAAGAAATCTACTCGCTTTTATATCAATACGAGTAACTAATGTAATGAAATTCCTTCCCAATTCCTTCAAAGTATTAATTAAAGGTAATGTTATTAATGAGAAAATGGTAGATCAAAAAACTACTTTGAAGTATTCATATTAAGCATGTTTTTAAAAGTTATTGCATGATATTTGTGCCTAATAATAATGTTGATGAATATAGAGTATCAAATTTTAACATTTTATTTAAAGTTCTTGCTCAAATAGCTAAATGTACAATCTCTTAACCACCAATACTAGATATTTTCTTGGAAATCATAATATCTATCTTATTACTCATAATTCGGAATATTTTATTTACCATTTACGAAATATTATTTTTTCTTCAAACGGCAGTAAAATATGGCATTATACTGCTGGATTAATGATGCTAAACTGTCACTTTATTGCCAAGCGGCAGATAATATTATCTGCCGCTGACGACTTTATCTGCCGCTCGTCAGCGGCAGATAAAGTTATTATCTGCCGCTGACAACTTTATCTGCCGCTCGTCAGCGGCAGATAATATTATCTGCCGCTGACGAGATCAAGTAATTTTCTTCGAATTTTGTTCACAAAGTTGTAAATAATTTGTTATAAAAACGTTTGAAGAAAAAATACTATATGTTATTCGGAGCAAAAGTATCTTTATGTGGCTCGGCTGTACTTATCTGCCTCGCAAGCTCGGCAGATAACCTGTCCAGCCTCGCCATATAAAATATAACTTTTGCTCCTAATAACATAATATACTATTATACAACTTATGTGTCTTTATTGACAAGGTAAAAGTGTCACTTTATCTACCTAAGCAGATAAAATAGCAACTTTTGCGTACTTTATCTGCCTAAGCACACAAAATCGTTGCTCTCTTTCTTTCTTTCTTTCTATGTTTGTTCGCTATCTCCTCCGAAGATACTCGACCGATTAAATTGTGTGATGGCTTAAAATTTTGCTAATTTTTAGACTTAGATCGTAGGCCGGTTTTTATTTTCAAAAAAAGTACGAAAAAGTTTTAATTTAAATAAACCTTTAAGCAGCGGATCGGAGCATCTGTCGCCGTGGGTTATGGTGTGACAGCTGCTGTGGCCGTGTGCTATTAGCTTGGGTGATTCAGTATGTTCATATATCATTACAGTAGCGCGTTATTTGAACAACAGAGGTTGGCGCAGGGGTACAGTGCTCGCCTGTCACGCGGGTGGCCTGTGTTCGATTCCCGGCCAATGCATCCTTTTTTTAAAATTTATATTAATGAAATTTACCTGAATACGTTTGCGGATAAAATAGTATATGTTATTCGGAGTAAAAGTGACTTTATGTGGCTTAGCTGAATTATTTGCCTCACTAACGTTCGGCTAAATAAACTTCAGCTTCGCCACATAAAGAGTCACTTTTACTCCTAATAACATAATCTACTATTTTGCGCAAGCGTCTTAAAAGTCACCACTTTTAATACCAAAATCTGTCATTGAAGTAGACGTGTTTTTAATGACATAAACATTGTATGCTGCTATGCAACACCTTCAGTTTCTAGGATTAATAGCTAGTTATGTTCCAAGTACGAAATTAGGACTTGTTTAGACGAGCCGCAGGTTATGGCATAGCGAGCACAGCGAGCGAGGCTCATAAATAAGGCGTCCTCTTTCGTGGGAGTTACGTAAAAAATTTGTTATTCTACTGCTTTAAACGCGTTTTTTTAAATTACAAAATAACAGTTTAATCAAGGAAGTTAGGAAAAGTCGAGGAAGTCATGATCATACCGCAAAATGGGAATATCTATTTTGATTTCGACCAATGAAGATGGTTGTTAGTTTTTGTTGCTATGGTTAGTACCTACTGCCGAAAGGTAAAAGTTAGTAGTATAAAAAAGTGTAAGTTTTCGGCCGCTAAACGCTGTCGAAATTGATAGCTTTTCGATGCTGTAGAACAAAAAAGGACTTTTTCCCGCTGCTGATCATGTAAGTCAGTGATACAGCCTTAGTAACAAAACGTGTAAGTCGGTGATTATATTTGATTGCTGATTTTTCTTGACAACGGAACTTAATATTATTATTAAGTTCCTAGGATAATAAAACTAGCAAAGCAAGATGCAGATTTAGACGTTTTGTTTATAAATTGCAAGCGTGTATGTGACATGTGACACTCACAGGTAACACGACTCACGAAAACTAATCCTGGTGAAAGGTGACAAACCGAACGATTTTTTCAAAAATCTAGGAAAATTTCCATAAGCAGCGGGAAAAATATAATAAGATAACTCGGAATGTATCGCCTATTAACATTTTCGGCAGGCAACAAGCCGCGACTTCGTCTGCTGCTCGTCAGCGGCAGATAATAACATTACCTGCCGCTGACGACATCAAGTAATTTTCTTTGAATTTTGTTAGAACGTTGTAAATAAGTTGTTATAAACGTTTGAGGAAAAAATACTATATGTTATTCGGGCGAAAGTATCTTTATGTGGCTCGGCCACGCCACATAAAGTATAACTTTTGCTCCTGAAAACATAGTATACTATTAAATGAGAAACTCTGCCTAATATTTTGTCAACTGGCCAAACCTGCTTTACGAGAGATGGACTTACTAATTTTCAACAATTCCCATGAATGGGCAAGAGAAAACCCCCATTTAAGACAAAACTTTCATTTTCAACAAAGATTTAGTGTGAATATGATGGCTAGTATGATAAATAATCGCTCAACTGAAGCTTTTGAATTACCACAACGTTTGAATGTCGAAAATTACGAAGATTTTCTATAGAATTCGTTGCCGATATTACTGGAAGATGTCCTCTTAAATGTTAGACACAAAATGTGGTATGAGCACGATGGGACAGCCACTCATACAAATTACGGCGTAAGAAATTGGCTTAATACAGATTTTCCTGGGAGGCTGATGTGAAAAGGCGGTCCAATGGCATGGCCACCCCATTTGCCAGACTCGAAATTAGTTACCCAATTGGTTCCTAAAATATTTCTGCTACGTTTTGGGACGCTCTGTATACCGTAACATCAATCATTCGGTAATTACAGTATACCCTAAAATACTCAATAGAAAAACAATCTGAAATTCTATTGAATAATTATGAAAATAATTTGATCCATATACTTTATATAGAGGATCGCATGTGTGAGGTTGGAAATTTATTCAGTAGATGTTTTACTCAAATTTTGCTACAGTTTAAAAACGAAGTTTAATACTCTATGCTACTTTTAACTTTGTATAAAAAGAACAAGCATGTTGTGGAGGGTCATAAATGCGCATGTTGTTTGTAGTTATAAATCGAGTTGTTTTATACCAACGGTTTTAATAATCTCGATATTTCTGTTTCCGGAAAATGGTAATCTGCAAACAAAAACTTTTTCGCTCTCGTTCTAAAATAACCAAGAGAGAAAGTAATTTAACATTCACGATTTAATATTATATACATTTTAATAAATAATTGTAAACATAGCTTTTCTTTTCCAGCAATTTTCAACTAGCGGGGCGCATCCAGCTCTACGCGCTTCCTGCGTGGGGTTTGATTATGGTTCAAAAGAAACCAGTTAGAGCGCTAAACATTTACAGTTATTTTGTGTTTCCAAGAAAAACAAAATTCTTTCAAAGAAGTTAAGGTTGGTTACCTATCGGATTTATAAGACGAGTTTAAAAGAAGATTACTTAAAAGTGTATTTTTATTGGTTGAAAATCTGTGGTACTATGTATGGTGCCAGATGTACAGATAAAAAGCAGGTGAAACGGAGAAAAAAGTTAGCAATGGTATGCAGCCCCCCCCCCCCCTCCAGTCTGTCCCAGGATTGATGTTAAAACAGGTGAGATAGACTAAAAAGAAATTGAATTTTATTTTAAGATTGTGGGATTAGGTCCTGCTTGGTTTGAAAAGAATTTTAAGAATATTTTAATTTTTTGAAAAAACAAGTCTACCTTGACAGTGAAACGAAAACTGTTTTCTTTCTTTTCAGGTAAACTACCCTTTTTCATGATACGGCAACATTTTACCAAGAAACGTTGTTCAGAATGATAAATTAGGGCCCTATACAAAGTTTCAGGAAGATCTACATCAAGCTTCCTGAATAATCCATAATTTATCATTATGAACAACTTTTCTTAGTAAAATTTTGCCGTATCATGAACAAAAAGGGTAGTTTACCTGAAAAGAAAATAGTTTTAGCTTCACTGTTAAGGCCGACTTGTTTTTTTCAAAAACTGAAAATATTCTTGAAATTCTCTTTAGATCAAGCCGGACCTAATCTCGCAATCTTAAAATAAAATTCAAACATTTTTAGTCCATCTCACCTCTTGTAACATCAATCCTGGGAAACACTGTATTTGACGCCCTGTGTATCGTATGAAGACACGGATAATTTAAATACGTTACAATAAAGTGTTTCAAAAGTATATTATAAACTGACTGAATTTATGGCAGGAGAAAAAGGACTGCTGCAAGTTTCTCGTTAAGTTGCCTAGTAACTAAAATTAAGTAAATGAGTATACACTAACGACTTTATAGCTATTAACATATCTAGGAATGTTATGAGTATCATAACTGCCGCAGATGTTGTATTGAAATCCGAGCTCGCAGAGCGAGGATTTTAAAACATCTGAGGCTGTTATGATTCATAACATCCGTGATTTGTTCAATAGTTTATCGGTTGCTGCATGGTTATGGTTGACATGTACGGTAATGGACTATTACCGTACAGATCAGTTATGATTTAGTTACCAGCCTACTTTTGTATATGTAAACAAGGCATTAATATCCTACAACCGATAAACATTATTTACATCAGATTCGTTATGTAAGTTATCCTATTCAAATATGAAGTACATAGGAAAGAAATATACGACGCGATTACACATCTACCCAAACAGGGTATAAGGGCATTAATATACAAAAATATATACATCATCAAAGTTACTAATTACGTTCGAAGTCATTGGTATTCTCCTCATTTTATCAATATCTTTCAACCTTTAAATTTATGGGATATATTTTAGTTACGTTATAATAACATTTCAAAGTTCTATACTGCGAAGAGGAGAAGTTTAGTTTTTATATATATTTTATTTTGAAGTTTCTGCTACTTATTTTTAGTTTAAATAAATACATTTAGAAAAATCTGGTGTGATACACTCACACAACTTCCTTTTACAGTGTTCTTATAATTGGTCAAAAATTTCATTTTTAATTGTTAGCCATTTGTCAAAAATTTTCAAAAATTACAAATACTACAAAAACGGTACAAAATAGAGCGTTAGTTGAAGAGACAAATTTTCTCTAGAATTTTAAGGTGAATTCAAAAATGTAATAATATACCGGGTGTTTTATTTAAAATAGGAAATAGAAAAAAAAACAAAAGAAACCCACTTTAGAAGTATTCAACTGGAAAATCACCTATTTTACATCAATACACATTAAAAATGTAGTAAAAATGTAAAGTTTAAAAAAAATCGTTAGAGCCGTTTTTGAAAAAATCGAAAAAAATTGAAAAATCTCAAGAGTAAACACCTACTTCCGGTTATGCGATTTTCTTTAAAAGCTTGCTGTCTCATCTACATAGTACACAAAACTTATATATGAAGTTTCAACGCCATACCTCTTTTCGTTTTTGAGATATTCTGTTCACAGACAGACAGACAGACAGACACACAGACAGACAGACACACAGACACACAGACCAATGAAAAAAAATATGTTTTTTGGGATCAGGGGACTCTAAAACGTGAAGATCTGTTGAAAACTCAATTTCGAATTTTTGGGGTGAATCCAATACTTCCTTTATAGTAAAAGGAAGTAAAAAAAACTTAGCGGCTCAATTTTCCTGAATTTGCATATTTTTGACGCTTAATTGTAATTATTATTATTATTATTATCTTTTTAAACTATATTAACTTAAAAGTGTTTAATTGCAGAGCTAGTGAATATTTCTGAAATTTGACATATATTACATTTATTCAGTTGTCATATTGCTAGATATTTTAAAATAATTGAAGATCATAAAATCTTTAACTCGTGCTGGCTATTTTTAATTTTTACGAAATAAATTCAGATTGGATTTCGTTATAATGATAATATTGACTTTCGATATCTGAATAAGAAGCCTCTTGCTATATCAAATGATAACAGGCATTTGAATCCGAACTGAATGCAAAATACGCCAATCGAGGGCACGATTCGTGTCTCTTTAATTTAGTCCACGTCCTCATTCCGTATTCCGAAAGTGCAAATAATCGCGTAATTGGACTATCCCAGGAATTAGAGAATAAGTTAATTAATTAGTCTGGCACACTACACTTACTTCCAAAATATTGCCGCTTCCAGGCGGATAGGTGAGATAATCCACGGCGGAGTAGACGGAAAACGGCGTGGCGCTGAGAAGGGCGACTATCCAGAGGCAGGCAATTATTCGTAAGGCCCTTTGCAGCCCTGACATCGTGTGTAAGTACAAGGGGTAGCAAATTGCCAAATATCGCTCAGTCGAGAAAGCTACGATGGTCAGCACGGATACATAAGTGGCCCTGAAACAAGAATTACAATTCGTTTGGGGTAGTGATGCCGCTGGATTTGAGAAACTTTGTTCTTGTTTAGTTTTTGTCTTGAATGTCGTGGCGAGGGCTACAATAATAGTTGGAGAGTTGGTGACATTTTTTAATGATGATTTAGTTAAGGCCTATTTTTTGAGAGAACGTTGCGGGAGGAATGTATAAGAGTCAGCTGTAAGGATTATCCTTGATAGCGGTATCGGAGGGAGGCAGAAAATCCCCAATTTGCACTGTCAGTACATGTCAAATTCGAGGTTAGCAGGTCAGGTTTTACATCAGTCTGTGTCAAAACTGACGGAAAACCTAACCTGATAATCTCGAATTTGACAGACTTACATTAAAAAGGTCCATAAGTGCGGCCGTGGAAATTCAAACGTATGAATAATATGTTGGAGGCATAGTAAGTCTATGTCAAATTGGGGTTGTTCTGCCTCCCTCCGATACCGCTATCAAGGATAATCCTTACAGCTGACACTTATACATGCCTCCCGCAACATTCTTCAAAAATAGGCCTTAAGTAAATCATCACTAAAAAATTTCACCAGATTTTACACTATAATTATCGACTTGAAATTACGAACATTTTCAGTTTTTTTAAGAAAAAGATGTGCGGTTTTGTACATTAGGTGTGTCTTATTCATATTCCTTTACTTTGCTAAGGTATGTGCATTGTCAAATTTGTAAAAACAAGGAAACGTTTATGAGGAAAGTGCCATCAAATTTTTTAGTTATTTTTCATGTTTGCCGATATAGTGTAAAAAGTGAGATGTCATTCAGAATGACAACTTACTTAAAAAGAATTTGCATATTCTCTCATATTTATGTAATTAGCAATTGGTATAATAAGCACAATGCTCGTGATGTTAGTAGCTTACATTAAAGCTCTAACTGGTTACCTTAAATTACTGTTACTGTTAGATATATTCGCATTGATTTTATAAAGGTATTGATTAATCTACTTATGTGCCACTAGCTGTTACCCGCGACTTCGTTCGCGCGAGGTTAATTATTTGTGTATTAAATAATGACTAATTATTTTCTGTAATCCCATCCCATGCCATCCCATCCTATCCCCGTCCCCGCCCCCGTCTCTTTCTCCGCCCCCGTCTCCGTACCGTACCGTCCCATCCCGTCCCGTCCCGTCCTCTCCCCTTCCATCCCACCCCTTCCCTTTCCTTTCCGTCTCGTGCCGTTCCGTCCCGCCCCGTCCCATCCCGTCTCTTCCCATCCCGTCCCTCCCCGTCCAGTCTCGTCCCATCCCATTCCTTTTCGTCCCGTCCCGCCCCGTCCCGTCTCGTCCTATCCCGTCCCGTCACTTCCAGTCCCGTCCCGTCCCGTCCAGTCCAGTCCCGTCCCATCAATTCCCGTCCAGTCCCCTCCCCTTTCATCCCAACCCTTCCCTTCCCTTTTCGTCCAGTCCTGTTCCGTCCTACCCTGACCCGTCTCGTCCCGTCCCGTCTCTTCCCGTCCAGTCCCGTCCTTTCCCTTTCCATTCCGTCTCGTCTCGTCCCGTCCCTTCCCGTCCCGTCCAGTCCCGTCCCGTCCAGTCCAGTTCAGTCTCGTCCCGTCCCGTCCCGTCCAGTCCAGTCCCGTTCCGTCCCGTCCTGTCCCTTCACTTATGTCATGTCCATCGTCTTGGACTTAAAAATATCGTGTTTTAGGCTTATTTACCCCATTTCACCCCCTTAGGGGTTGATTTTCGGAAAATTACGAAATATCTGTTTGCTTATTTGTTTTTAGGAGTACTCCTACGAAGTTTCAAGTCGAAATGTCTATTTAATAGTATTTCTCCATACAAAATTGGAACCCCCATTTTACCCCTTTCGAGGTTGAATTTCGAAATATCCTTCCTTATTCCTTGTATACATCATAAATGGAACCTCTGAGCAATTTCAGCTTTCTAGGTCCAAGGGTTTGGGCTGGACGTTGATGAGTGAGTGAGTGAGTGAGTCAGGACTTTCAGTTTTATATATATAGATTGTCCAGCAGATTCACTGCTACCGTGTCACTAAGTTATGCCAAGCTCACGAGGTATTTTGTACTAGTATCACTTCTTCGAGCAATGTAGACATACGAAGACGAAAGTGATTGATGTTGTCAGTTACAGGAATCTGCCGCCTGTTATACCGCAACCGTCGTTGCACCGTAGAGGGAGAAAGATGGAGTGACAAGATGCGTCTTTTTAGATGTTCTGTTCTGGCAGTATTTCCGGTACAGCATTTTTGGAGTTCTGAAGTTTTAGGGAGCTGTAAATGGCCTGTATCACATCATTGGGTGCTAAGGGCAAGTTATAGGTACGTAGATTGTTGATGTGAGCGAGCGAATTCCGAATGGCAGTATATTAATTTAACCTCAAAAAGCTAGGTGCAGCGTGTTCACTGCATATTCAATTTTTAAACTTAGGAGCACATTTCTGGTAAGCATTTTTATCCTTTTGCAGCTCGTAACTCCCTAATTCGTATTTATCGTGAACCTTTTTCAGAGTGGTAGCTTGAATGGCCAATTTTTTCACGATCAACACTGAGGCGCCATTAAAGGTTAAGGTGCTAATCCTGTTAGGCTGTGAGATGTTGTTGTATTAGAGGGATTTCGGCATCGTAACTTTCCATACAAGGCATAAGGCGAGCTTTGAGCAGACGTTCGTTCCGGCTAGGAAGTTTTACAGCCCTCCAGGTGCACCACTTTGTGTGGCTTATTTAGTCAAGTAAAACTGCAAACCTTATTTTCGTGTCAACTTTCACAGATGCTTCACCCCGTACGTTGTCAAATTGTATAAATTTATGGAGGGCTTCACCTGTGCGCGCTGTATAGTTGATGAGCAAAAGCGGCGCTGCGACAGATTTAAATATTAAATTTAAACAACATTATATTAGCGCATTTACTCATTGATTAGTTATGTAACATTGCACTTTCCAAAGTTTAGAGAGCTATGAATGTCTCAGTAGAGTTGCTTGCTGCATTTGTAGCCCAGCAATATAAATGTGATACCGTTTGACGGAGATATGCAGGTACCTAAATGATAATCCTCGGTTGAAGTAGGTGGATTGCATTTGGGTATTTGTAGACAGTTTTTCACTCAGCGAGTTTAAAATTCTGCTTCAAATTACCCATAATTAATTATTTGTATTGGACTATTGTTTCACTTAATAATTTATCAGGTCTCTACTCGGCAGCGATAATTAAATTTCTGACTTGCATTTATGAGTGGATAGCGTACTGGAAGCTAAGATTGTCTCCCTCATGTATAAGTTATTGATAAGCCATTTGGATGCATGTTCTGTGATATTTATATTGCTTGTGATATATGTGGGTTATGTAAATGTTGTAGAGAAACTGTTAATGGCAGTAATTGCAAGATGTTATTTATATTTTATTATTGTACAGTATACGAATGTTGTTAAAATTAGGGTTTCATTCGAGTTGCCTTTTATTTCTACTAGGTTTAGGTCATTTAGTGGTTAGTTCTTTCAAGGAATCGGCAGGGTACGTGCCAGTTGGAACCTCTTGGCAGCCTTTAATTTAAATTTTCCTTTTTCGAAGTTCAGTGAACTCCAACTCTCCCCCCTGCTAGTCAGGGGCATGTTTCCTTTCATTATCGGCAAAAAATTATGTGACAGGTGATGGTTCTTAGAAATTTTGTTTGGATGCGTTGTAGAACTCTAATATGGGAACTGCTTGCAGTTCTCCGGAGTTCTATGTCGTATATCTAGACTGGTTAGTAGATTTCCAGACATGTGATTCATTGGCAAGCAGAGCCGGATTAAGAGGGGGGCTAAGGGGGCTGCAGCCCCGGGCCACCGAATTTCGGGGGCCTCGAAAAGATTCGAAGGTTATAATCTAGTGCGGTTTCTAATCATTTAGATCCCTTTGTACCCGTTGCATAAATGGGAATGGAGCCTCTACAAAAATTTAGCCCTGGGCCTCACATATCCTTAATCCGGCTCTGTTGGCAAGGCTAAGCTGAAACAGTTGACAAAAGAATCATTGTGTTTGTGAACTTCAGTCCAAATTGTTTTGCCTTTTCTCATGTAAGTTCTTAGCCCAAGTAGATTTCTAGTTGCACATTCTGCTTGAGGCAGTGTTTAGTTCCACTACGAAACAGATCTCATTCCTAAGTATCTAGGTAACTTGGACTGAGTTAGCTTTGTTTTCCTTAAACCTCTTTAACCAACTCTGCAGGGGATTAAGTAGACCTTGTACATTTTGCGGGGGTTTTTGTGCTATGACAGCTGTGTTATCAGCAAAAGTTATTCTGTTTTCTGCTTAATGGTACAAAACTGGTTCAAGAACACTACCTTGTGGTACGCCGGATTGGATAGGTTATAATTCTGTTCTTTCTTTCTGAGAATATCCCTTATGCAAATTTAGTTGGTAATTTTCCATGGTAACGGCGAAAATTGATAATCGGAAATTTACCGGAAAATTTCCACTTACGTCACTGTCATCACAAAAAACCGTAAACTATTAGTATTTAGATATTAGTTTTGTAATTTTTTTTAATAAAAATGTTTTCTTTACTGTGTTTTTTCATTCGTGATATTCTCTATCAAAATATAACGCGCGCTTAAAAAATTTCTCTATGGAAATATTTGGAAATATGTTATGCAGCTATTTTTTTTTTCAACAAAAGCATTCGTGCATGCCAACTGAAAAAATAGCTGCAGAACATATTTCCAAATATTTCCGGAAATTTTTCAAGCACTTGTTATATTTCTACTGATAATTTACTTGAAAGTATGTTTCAGAAATATAGATGCAGTAGGCAATAGGAGTATAATGAACCACAACATATTGAAGGAATTACACAAAGATGCACAAACAAAACTGCACAAAGTTGCACAACAAAATTAAATAGTGCATGCAAAGACACATCCTCTAAAATCTTAAACTAAGCACACAGCATACATGCAAATAAGTAAACAAAACGCGGAGGTGTTTCCATATGTTATCAACATTTTATAAATTTGTATATATCACATTCTGTGAGTGTACGTATGTTCCATGGTTTGGTTGGTAATGTTATACCTATTGCAACGAGGTAATTAATTTCCATGTATATATAAGCCGTTCACGATCTTTTTGGGCCAGGTGAGGCTATGACCATCTAGTAATTTTGTTGGCAAAACCTCTGTTGCAACTAAACTCCCTCATAGAAATTGACACTTTTTGTGTTAGGTTAGGTTGTTTTCAGTTTAAGGTTATATTTTCTGAATAGGTACATTGTTGCCGGATATTCTCTAGTTTCCACATCGACTCGCGTTCTTTTAAATTTGGTCTGTCCTTTTTAAATTGGGGGTAGCATCGTTTAATGGAAATTTTTTGTTGTAACAAAATAATTTTGGGCATTTTGACATTTCCTTTGACGGAAATTAAAATTATTTTGTCACATTTGATAAATCATTTATTTTCTTATGAATATTAAAATAATAAATCTGGCAATGTGGTGGCAAGAAAAAGTCGAATAGACACTGACAGAAAAAAAAGTTGCATCCGCTACATCATCGAATCAGTTAGTTCAACATGAAAAGAAAAAATTATAGCCAACTTTGTCCCAAAAAGGTCGTGAATGGCTTATATCATTCCCGTTTTTCTCATGCCGATGCCGGTGCGGATGCGATTTAGCACAGTTATACTTGATGTCGCCAATGAGGATGTCAGGCTTTGAATCTTAGGTGTTTAGAAGTTATTTGACCAGTGAGTCGGTGAATGGAAAGAAAATAATTACTAATGTAATCGTAAAAGGTTTGGACGGCTGTTTGCAATTTCATGTGCTGTCCGCTCAGATACAGTTTTCTATTAAGTATAGTTTTTTGCAAAAAGCAATCTCCCAGCCAAGTGTAGTAATTTGTCGCTAGATGGCGAAAGAGTTTTGGGTTATTTCCGGAACAAATGAGATAGTGGTTTGTTGAATTTTGGGCTTTTGGCTTTGGTGCATCCGAAGCCATCGGCCGCAATTAACGTTGTTACATTGTGAATTTAGTAACTTCTGGCGCCTGTGAATTATGCAATCAAAGTATGTTCTTAGTTTATAGCTCCTTACTAGCTAAATAGTTCTCAAACTTTTCGTGGTTTATCTTCAGACCTTTAGGTGGTGCACGCTTGCACATTTCTGTATCGAACCGTATTGGAAGATCTTGAGGTAATATTTTAACCCTTCGTTGCAATTGGCTCAAGATTTGTGAGCGTCTCGGATTTATCGATTTCTTCAAACAAGTGAAATCTTCTTTCGTTTGGCATCCATCTTGAATAGCTTCGGATGAACTTTTGTGGAAATCTCCGAGCACAACTAGCAGTTTCGTTTGTTATTTGCTAAAGCAATCGAACTTCGTATGAGCATTGTGTCTCGTATGTAGCCTTGGGCGTTTCCTTAATATATTTCTAAATTTTGAACTTTCGTAGGAGATTTTTTTTCACGTCGTTAAATGGTCCACGTGCTGATTTTCCTCCCATATCGGAGATCTGGTCCATGCTCGAAGTTACCAGCCAGATTGATGCACGCTGAAGGTTTCCCACGTTGGAATCTCCTTCGCAGCAGGTTTAGTGCTTGTTGAATAGGCTATCTGTCTGCCCGTGCTGGATGTGTGCTTGCTAAACTGGAGTCGCAGTCTTTTCGAAAAGAAATTTCCAGTATTAGGGTACCTGCACCGCAGATGTGCTACCAGTCGAATTAAGTTGCTGTAGTTTTATTACTTTTTTGTGCTGCTCCTCTACCGTGGACTTCGAGAGTGCAGATTAATTCATTGCGTCACACACCACGCACATAAATCAAATAATTTAAGGATTCATGTGTGATTTATCTTCGTTTATTATGTATTTTGAAGTATTCATGTGATGCTACCTATTAATTGTAATTTAACAGTTAATTTTATGGTTCCTATCGTAAACTTGATTTGCTTTTTAAATGTTTAATACAATGCTTGCTTGAACGTATTTACTGTAAATAGTTAGTTGATTTTATGGTTTATATTTATTCAACGCTTAATTGACACCGTCAACTGTGATTAATCATTTAATTTTATGATTCATATTGTGACTTGTCTAAGGTGTCACACATGCGAATTACCAACGAGCTTGTTGGCTTACTGGAAGCGCCATTTTTAAACAGATCTGTCTAATAAGTTCCCCCCCAGGTATAAATCGCACTTAAAAAGAGTAGCGAATGCAAATATTCATGCCCTACCTAGCGTGTGCCACAACAACGACGTTTGAGAATGTAATCATATGTTCTTACATTTACATATGTTTTGCTTTAATTTACTAATTAAAATTGGAAGTCCTTACTTAAGTAAAATCTTAATTCCATTTTCTTGCATATATTGAAATCGGGTTGTATTTACCACTGAATTGCATATTTGTTATTTTGACTATGTACAGGCTGCATCAAATTTGTTGAACCACGTTTTCTAGTATATGTGAAGTAATGCCTTCTGGTTTTTTATTTACTGCTGCATCGAGTCTCTGTTATTATTGAACTATTTAGGTTCGCCGTTACGAGTTTCATTAGGGAGTATTATTACCGAAGCTGGACAACGTCGTGGCGCCCTTCTTGAACCTGCAATATCAGGTAATCTCAGTGTTCTTTGAAACCCACTTCCATCTGCGGCTTGAGCTGTCGCGAGCGTATACTCCCAAGCTAACCCTTTAGGTGATAGAGATTCATTTACTGTTTATTAGCAGCCTTGTTAGCACTGGGGGCATTATATCGTTTAATGGTGGTATTATAACAATCTTCTCTAGGCTTTAGCTGGTCAAACTGTGAATTTGTCTATTGGTATGAAGTGAAGCCATTGCTTGAAGCAGATTTCCCCCAAAAAGCAAGCTTAACCTAAAAGAGCATATGACAGAATTTTCCTTGTGTGGTTTGGAAGCCGCTGTGCGGGTAGGAATTGTACTTTGAAGTAGTTCGTTTACTAATTTTTGGTATCTACTCTATTAGCTTTCACCCTATGGGTTTTAACGCTTCGACCTATACTGGGGTGTACGAAGTCCATCTCGCCTGTTTCCCTGTCAATCGTGCTAGTGGTTGGATTTTTTGGAAACGTCGCAGATGCTATTACCTGGAGGAGTCCGTGCGAACTTTGCTCGTCGACTGTAGGAGAAAACATTCAGTTTCGGGCGGATTCTTTGTGATTCGAATACTATTTTAAGGCATTGAACGGCTTCACCAGTACATTTTAGATAGGTAATTTTGTGTGTGCTTCTTAGAACTATTTTGGTCGTCAGCTAAAGCTGAGTGCATTGTTCAGGCGTTAGTAAAACCGTCAAAATAAAAAAACTGAATGGGTGTTGGTTAAAATTTTACAAGCGTTTCCAAGTCAATCGCTATACTTAAATTTGTAGGTTGTAGCCCTTCATATTGTAACCGAAAACGACCATGCAGATATCTGACTGCTGAGAAATTACAACTGTCAAACTCTGTATAGTATATATACAGCATCCGAGCTATTTCCAAATTATTTAATTGCAATTAACTGAATAAAATTGTTGTTTTACACTCATATAGTTCTAACATAGAATTACTCAGCGAGGTTGCGTAGCTATTATTACGCGAACACACTGTGATATGTTTATGTGATATTTAAGTAACTGAGTAATCAATAAACATGCCAGATAGTCATTTTTATGCCTAGACATAGGACGTAACTTATGTCACTATGTATGGCTATCTTTGATAATGACATTATTTGAAAATGACTGTTGCTTCTGAGCTGCTAAAGTTAATTTGAATTTTTGTTTCGGGTATTACAATATGTTCGAATACTTTTATCCTCTGTGGGGCTATTGAATTCATATTTGATAAACAAAAACAATTCTACAGCCATCCAGAGAATAAAAGTCGATCATATGCTCCTACTAATATGCAGACTAGGTTACTATAACCTTTTTCAAATGCCTGCATCCTAAGCATCACATTAAGATCAACATTAGATGCCACTAAGTGTAGTGTACCACCAATTAATTTTGTTGTTGTTACTGTGGTTTAAAGAAATAAACAGGTCACGTAAGTAACGTACGTATCCTAGGACCAGCACCAATGTTCAGGAATTAATATCAAGTCATAATTTGAAATCTCTTTTTGATTGAAATATTGGCATTTCCTACCTGCTGACATTTTAAATTTAAATTATTAAAATTGATATACAATAACAAGCTAATTTTGTACAGGTAGTTGAAACACTATCGTGTGTTAAAAAAAAGAAAAAGTCATTTAGGGTAGGCCTTGGAAAGAAAGATAGAAAATCTAGTCATGTCTTAACTTAAGTCTGTAGGTGAAAGTCAGATTACAATTCGTTTATGAAAACATCTGTCACTGTGACAGGTAAAAGTTTACACTACATTAAGTTTAATTGTATCAAGCAAAAAGGTAAATAAGATGGTATATACACAACGACAACGAGTATAATATCATAACGGTCATTAAAAATTGTTTTTGTTAAGTGTTTTGTACATTTTTAAGAAAATAATTCAAGGTCACGATGTAATATAGTTCTCTCTGACTTGGTAGTTCACTTGTATATCTCAAGTTACGGCAAACTTCAATTTGATTATGGCATGCTGCGAATGAGTTCTTTTGTACACACGAAGTATACGCACCCCGTCCCATAAGTGCATTTATGGCATCCCATGCTTAGAAAACCTCGGCTTCGCCTCGGTTTTCCAAACATTCAAATTTGGAAATAAAATGATGTAGCATTGATACTGATAGCTATTTGGAAATTTAACTAAGAATAAGTCACTCACATGCCTTAAACTTACGAGATACAACATTTTTATCATAAATACCCTTTCTTCGATGGTCTAAATTACATTTATTGTACAAATTAACTGGCAATTTGAAAGCAACCGACGGTTTTCAAATGGCATTATCAAGGATAGTCATACTTAGTGACGTAAATAATGTTCTATATCCCGGATTGAAAATTATCACCCGGTATATTTAGCTAGCCTGTGTTGTTGCAACGTTGCATTGTTCGTTTAGCGAGAATACTTCAAATTTAAGCTAATTGCAAACCATTTATTTAATCGCTTTTCCATAAATCTATTTTTAACATAAAACAATAAATTGTCAGAACGCGTTGTGGGCGTTTTGCAAGGAGCTACAACACGAACTCGTGTTTTTGTTATTTTTAAAAGTCCACAACTTGTTGTGGCTGTTTTGAAACGCCCATGACACAAAATATGGGTCTTTGGATGTTTAGCCTTGTTCACAACCCGTTCTGGTCAGTTTTTCCTCGTTGAGCAACTTCTATCTTTGCATTACATTGAAGAGTAATAGAACTGTAGAGCTGGAGTCCAGCGTGCAATTATCTAAGTTTGCTTTCAGTTCCATTCAAGTGCAAGAGGAAACCTTCTCTTCAAATACATTGTTTTCCCTGCCACGATAGTTAAGTATGTAACATTTAATCATAATTCACAACCCGATGGACAAAGATTTGAAGGAGTTTGGCTGCTACTTTTGGACGTGTTTCTCTAGAGTTCTGACAGTTATTAGTTATTAGCAATTTCTTGTGTCGTTATTTTCAGGCAGATCGCTAATAGCTGAATTACTAGTTGCCTGCATATCTCTACACTCCTATTTGGATTGTTTTTCTTTAGTTTTTTTTTGGTGCCCCACAAGTTTCCACATATAATTATGATTGCTTCTTACTGGTGTACTATCAATTTCATTTATTTTCTCATCTGAATATTTTTCTGGTGATTGTTAATAAACGTGTAAATGACGTTATACCTAGTAGTATGTTTGGTTGTATATCTTGAGCCCAAAAATGTTGTGGAATATTTAGTTGTCCTTGAACTAATAACACTAGCGGCATAGTTTGGCTGCGGTAGAAAGCCTATCGGCTTGTAGCCGATAGCTCCACTGTTTACATTCATTATAGAAACACCAACTTGGCCTAATGGCCCTTCTTGTATTACTACATATTTATTCCGTTCCGTTAAGTAATGCACTTCCGTCCTCATAGAAAATCAAAAGCTAACTATGTACATAGTTTTGTATCCGATGTTATTAGATATTGTTCTGTGCGTCTCTTTTATTAATGTGCTTGGAATTTGGTTTTGCTTTCATTAGTTGTTCGTCTATTACACTTCGAGCCATTTTTTCTAGTTTCTGTTCTGGTTATTCGTGTATTTTGTTCTCGTTTTCTCTGTTTTGTTCAACTTTGGTAAAAGGGCATTGCCTTTGTGATGAGGTGTATGTGAACTATCTAGAATTGCACTTTCAGTTAACGAGAATTGTATTACACTCCATGTATTAAACTTTTTAAAATTTGAGTTGGCGAAGTATTGGTGCAAAGCTCAATTCTTATTCAGACTTTGCCTATACGCACAGTGTTTCAAAACTGAAAAAAACGGATTCCTATTTAAAAAATAAATTTGATAATGGTAACCTGAAGACCAAATGGCACATTGCAGATCTAAACATTACTTACAGAGAAGAAAACGTTTTAATGGTAGCATTTTCAACTTTTCCTTGAATTACGTGTTGCGATTTGCGTTCTTTAATTTAATGAACTATGTAGGAATATACTGTACTTTAGTTAGCTGTAAGCCATCTGTATAATATTTTAAGGTAAAATTCGTAGGAAAATGTCATATTTAAATTACAACAAGCGGATGTTTAGAAACGTGCCTTTCGCTTGGGAAGCTGGAGATATTCCAATCTCACGAATAAGATTTGAGTAAGTTTATGCAGCGTTTACTTCATAAACCGAAATATTGAGTGATGTATATGACCGGTACGTGATTAGAAGAAGCAACGGTTGCAACTCGATCATAAAAACTATTTGCAGCTGGGACCAAATGCTTTAGTAGAATTTTAAATCTTTATAGCGGTAATTTACTAAGGGTCCTAACAGGCCACATTCACCGTGGGAAATCCTCAAGCTTGTAAAAATTCATAGAACTATTATGAACGGTCACGTCCGCGTAATGCCAAATGTCCAAAATTTAGACCAGCTCTGATAGGTTATTGGGAACTTTGTAAACGCCCACCGAGCTTTCTTGGTCAGAATGGACTTAGAATTAAGTTAGTTAATAAGAAGATGTAAATACGTAAACTTAAGGTTTCTGTAAACGGCAGAAAAATAAATGCAAGTATTTGTATCTACTTAAGTGTTCTTATTAATCTCAGTAGCTTTGGTCTTCGTGTCCGAGTGTGTTTCAATTAAAAGGATTGCCAGTTACCCCGACTTCAGGCGTTCGTAATAGTGGTGATCAAGCGGTGTAATTTATAACTTATTTAAATCGCACGACAGAAGATTTCTTTTGTTTCGAAGTCGGTCCAAGTGCAAGCGTTGAAATATACAAGGGGAAGCACGTGAACAGGACGGGAAAAAGCATCTAATAAACTGAGGCGGTACAACGGAAGCGGTCATTCCGGGAACGGCGTAGAGGCTGGGGACGGCGTCACGTAAAAGTGGCAACGTTGGAAAACCAGCGAGCGTCGAGGAGGTGACGGCAAGGAATCCGTGGAGGCGGCCAGACAACAGGAGGGCAGTCATTCGAAGGGGCGGCGAGGCAGCATTCTGGGAACAACGTCAGGTAAAACTGACAACGAAGAAAAACCAGTATAGTGCAGTGAAAGCCTGTGAAAGTGTCGATGTGAGTGACGGCGGAAACTCCAGAAAAAAAGTCAGGAAAGCGGCTTCAGAACAGGGAGGCGGCGCGTCCAGATCTGTGGGAATAAGACGACAGCACAGCGGGGAAAGCAGAAAATTCCAGTTGTGGGTAAGTAATACTTGTTGTTTGTTTCGGAATTGTATGGTCTTATTATGCGATTTAGTAAGGTTGTGTATATATTTTTTTGAAATAATAGGATCAGGTATTGCTCGTAGTTGTCAGTAATAGTAAATTTTCGACGGGTTGTGAACTAGTTAAGTTTTTACAGCAGCGATAGGTAATTTACGGGTTACGCAAAATTCCTGGTTTACAGAATTTAAATTTTATCAAGTGTTTCATTTAAAAGAAACAATGGTTTCCGAATACAGTATTTTTTCGGTGAGCGAATTAAAATACGTTGCTAATCTGTTGGAATTACCGGAGAAAAAGAAAAAGGCAGAGATCATAGAAGAATTGATTAAGGCTCAACATTCGGTAGAGGACATTAAAGTAGAATTAGGTGCCTGGGAGGAAAACCCTCGGAAGGACAAGTGGGAAGAATTAGCTGAAAGGGAACGAAGAGAAAGGTTAGAATTAGCTGAAAGGAGAGAAAGGTTAGAATTAGCTGAAAGGGAGCGAGAAGAAAGATTGGAGGTAGCTAGATTAGATGCTCAAGTGAAAATTGCTCAGGCCCAAGCTCAAACGACAAATGAAAATGTACATGATGTCAATGCAATTAGGAATATGTCCTTGAATATGACAAAACAATTGCAACCTTTCAAGGATGACGGTGACATGGGATTGTATTTAACGAATTTCGAGCGGGTTTGTGTGCAATTGAACTTCTCCAAGGAATCGTGGCCAATTCGATTGACGAGTGTGTTGTCACCAACAGCGAATGAGGTCGTGGCTCGATTAACAGAAGAGGACAGCAAAGATTACGACAAAGTCAGGGCTAGTCTGCTAAAAAAATATCAGCTAACAGCAGAAGTTTTTAGAACGAAATTTCGGTACGGGAAACGGAAAACCGACCAGAGTTATGCGGAATTTGCATACCAACTAAAAACCAATTTCCAGGAATGGATCAAGAGCGAAGAAGCGGAAGGAAACTTCGACAAGCTAACTCAACTGATGTGCTTGGAGAAATTTTATAGTTCGTTGCCAGGGGAGATGAAATTTTGGGTGGAGGACCGAAACAAGTCCAAGACGATGGAGGAAGCTGCAGAGCATGCAGACACATACGTCACCAAAAGAGGACCAGGTACAGAACGGCAATATAATGGAAACTTCAAGACATCGAAAAATAAGTTCGAAACTAAGCCGACGTCGAACTTGAAAAATGACTTAGGGAAAAGTCAGGTGCAAACGGAAAGTGTTGTCAAGGAAAACTTGGACAAACGCAGTTTCGACAGACGAAGGCCGGGGAAGTGCTTTGGATGTGGTGCAGTAGGTCACTATAAAGGTTCACCGGAATGTCCCAAAACACAAGTCGTTTTAGCAACGATAGGCCAGAGCAAGAACGAGGAAGGTCTGCTAGAACCTTATACCATAATAGCGAAAGTAAATGGAGTGGAAGCAAAATTACTACGAGATAGCGGAGCCAGCTATGATATCGTGCACACAAATTTAATCAAAGGAGCCGATTATACAGGGAAATATGTATATGTGCAAGGACTCCTGAATGAAGAATGTGTGGCGTTACCAGTTGCGAAGGTAAAATTAAATTTGCCAGAAATTCAGGTGGAAACCGAAGCAGCTGTAGCGAATCATTTGCCTCGAGATTATACGTATCTGCTATCGAATAGAACGTGGGAGATGCTGCCGAAGGAAAAGGATGTGGTAATTCAACAAGTGCTCGCATTAACGAGAGCGCAGGCGAAGGCTATAATGGAAAAGGAAAAGGTTCACGATGAAAATAAAGAAACGAATGCCGAAGTAAAGAGTTCAGAAGACGGAAAAGATTCCGACGAACAGGGAGAAGAAGCGGAAAAGGAGATTGGGTATAAATCACCGAACCTGGAAAAGGACGAACAATTTTCAATACCTAAATCGGATGTCGATTACTCGGACATAACACAACTTACACCGACAACCTTAAGAATGCTGCAATTAGAAGATCCAAAATTAAAGGAGTATTTTGAGATGGCAGAATCAAAGAAGGAAAACAATGGAGCAAAATTCTACATTGCTTATGGAATACTGCACAGGAGAATTACTGACAAATTGGGTCGGAGCTTTGAGCAAGTGATGGTGCCAGAAAAATTACAAAGCAAGTTGCTAGATATCGCACATGATAACATGTGGATGGGACACTTGGGTTGTAACAAAACCATTGACAGGATCAAGCAGAATTATTGGTGGAATCAGATGGGACGAGACGTGAAAAACAAAATCAAGTGCTGTGACGTTTGCATGCGCGTAGGGAAGTCCACTGATAGAAAAAAAGCTCCAATGTGTAGAGTGCCAGTAATCACCGAACCGTATAAGCGAGTAAATGTGGATATTGTAGGACCTTTAGCGAAAACCGAGAAGGGAAACAGATATCTACTAACGCTAATTTGTAGTGCCACAAAATTTCCTGACGCGATCCCATTAAAAGTAGCAGATTCTGAAGCGGTGGTAAAAGGGTTATTAAATATATTTTCGCGAGTAGGATTTCCATCCGAAATCCAGATGGATTTGGGCACTGTATTTACCAGCAATCTAACGACCGAATTTCTTGACCGATGTGGTATAAAAATCATACACAGTTCAGCATATCATCCGCAATCAAACGCAGTAGAACGATTCCACGGCGTATACAAGCGAATCCTAAGAGCATTGTGTTACGAAAACGGAAATGAGTGGGATGAATATATCGATCAAGCGCTTTTCGCTTTAAGATGTGCACCGCACGCGGCACACGGATTTAGTCCCGCAGAATTGGTTTATGGACGTCAGATTAGATCTCCATTAAACATGATCAAGGAGTTGTGGGTTGGAAAGGAAACCAACGAACCGGTAGTAGTGTACATATTAAAGTTACTCGATAGGCTAAGGCAAATGCAGGAAATCGCGAAAACGGCGACTTTGGAAGCACAAACCAAATCAAAAGGTTATTATGATCTGAAGGCGAAGGCTTCATATTACGAGGTTGGCGAGAAGGTTATGTTGTATCAGCAAGCCAGGACCAACAAATTGCAGATGCAATGGACTGGACCCAAAGAAATTGTGGAGAAAATTTCCGATACGAATTATATAATTAAAGAAATATCGGGAAAACGTAAACAAACTCTTGTCCACGTCAATTTGTTGAAACCTTATTTTGAAAAGGCTGAAGTTATTGCGATAGTAATCAAACAACCTGGGGAAGAAGGAGCAGAACTAGATCTTCCAGAACTGGAAATAGAAGACACCGAAATCTTAAGTGCTTCGGAAGTGTTGAAACAAGCCAAAGGGGTAGGAAAACTCTCGGAAATCCAAATAAAAAGCTTGGAGGAATTAATCCAAGAATTGCCAGGGTTATTTTCAAATCGACCCGGAAGAACCAACTTAGTGGAACACGATATTGCTCTCAAGGAGGAAAAAATTATCCGAACTCGAGCGTATTCACACTCACCGAGGGTACGCGAGATTATCGACAAAGAAATCGATAAAATGTTAAAATTGGGAGTAATTAGGCCCAGTAACAGCGAGTATTCATCGCCTATGATGATTGTGGAGGCTGAAGGGAAGGATCCAAGGCCTGTGATCGACTACAGAGCGTTAAATGCTATTACGGTGCCACAGCAACATCCTGTTCCTAATATAGAAGCATGTGTGGAAAAATGCAGCAAGGCCAGATACCTGAGTTTAATCGATGTAGTAAGAGCCTACTGGCAAATAGGGATGACTGAAAGAGCAAGTAAATATGCTGCTTTCATAACGCATCGTGGAGTTTTCGAACCAGTGACGTTAGCGTTCGGGCTGCAATCTGCTCCATTTTCGTTTCAGCGGCTAATGGACACCATATTGGAGGGAATGGACGATTTCGCAGAACCATTTTTGGACGATGTGGCGGTACATTCGATGACTTGGGAGGAGCATTTAGGACATCTACGTGCGGTATTCAAGGCAATGCATCAAGCAGGCCTAACGATAAAGGCTAAGAAGTGTGAGTGGGGAAGAGCCGAGGTGATATATCTGGGACATAAAATAGGTCAGGGATTTAGACAACCGTCGGAGGTAAAGGTAGCGGCCATACAGGAGTTTCAACGTCCCCAAACCAAACGGGATATTCGATCATTTCTCGGGATCACTGGGTATTATAATCATTACGTCCCGAACTATGCAGACATAGCTAGTCCACTTACAGACGCATTACGGAAAAATGCGAAAACCAGAGTAGAATGGGATGATCAGAAAGAAGTTGCCTTCCAAAGATTGAAGGAAGAATTAATGAGCGGTAAGGTGTTGAGAGCTCCAGATTATTCCCGTGAATTTATAGTACAAACCGATTGTTCGAAGCGAGGAATGGGGGTGACTTTATCGCAACGAGATGCTAATCAAGCAAAAAACTCACGGATAGGGAGCAAGCTTATAGCGCAAGTGAACTCGAATGTGCAGCTTTAGTCTGGGCAGTCGGAAAATTAAAGCCTTATTTGTTTCTGAGCCATTTTACCGTAGAAACGGATCACTGTCCTTTGACCTGGTTACGGCAGATGAGCAATAAGAATGGCAGATTACTGCGGTGGTCATTAATTTTACAAATGTTAAATTTCACTGTTCTCTATAAACCGGGAAAGAAATGCGGAAACGTGGATTCCTTATCTAGGTATTTTGTTTAGTTAAGTCACCGAGAACCAAAGTAGTACTGACAATTACACCAGATAACTGATGTTAATTCACGTAGGTTAGTTAAATTAGGGTAAGCATAATGAGACCATATAGTTCTGAGATTTATGACTGGTATTGCTTAAGTGCGAAAGAAGAACGTCTTGTGGTGTAAAAATCGATAGATTAAACCCCAAAGACTATCTTAATCCGGGGGCAACTGTTGCGATTTGCGTTCTTTAATTTAATGAACTATGTAGGAATATACTGTACTTTAGTTAGCTGTAAGCCATCTGTATAATATTATAAGGTAAAATTCCTAGGAAAATGTCATATTTAAATTACAACAAGCGGATGTTTAGAAACGTGCCTTTCGCTTGGGAAGCTGGAGATATTCCAATCTTACGAATAAGATTAGCGTAAGTTTATGCAGCGTTTACTTCATAAACCGAAATATTGAGTGATGTATATGACCGGTACGTGATTTGAAGAAGCAACGGTTGCAACTCGATCATAAAAACTATTTGCAGCTGGGACCAAATGCTTTAGTAGAATTTTAGATCTTTATGGCGGTAATTTACTAAGGGTCCGAACAGGCCACATTTCACCATGGGAGATCCTCAAGCTTGTAAAAATTCATAGAACTATTATGAACGGTCACGTCCGCGTAATGCCAAATGTCCAAAATTTAGACCAGCTCTGATAGGTTATTGGGAACTTTGTAAACGCCCACCGAGCTTTCTTGGTCAGAATGGACTTAGAATTAAGTTAGTTAATAAGAAGATGTAAATACGTAAACTTAAGGTTTCTGTAAACGGCAGAAAAATAAATGCAAGTATTTGTATCTACTTAAGTGTTCTTATTAATCTCAGTAGCTTTGGTCTTCGTGTCCGAGTGTGTTTCAATTAAAAGGATTGCCAGTTACCCCGACTTTAGGCGTCTCGCAATACCATACAGCTGATAAAATACTAAGCAGTCGCCTGTTGATAATAACTATAAAGGGTTTGTCAGCTGTATGAGAACACATTTATATTGATAAAAATTATTATTGATTTCCTAAACAACAAATTTTATTTTGTTTTTCGAATGTATATTTTTATTTGCTTTATTTTTGTAGCCTTCCATGTTTTTATGTACCGTTTGTCAGTAAGCGGCAATGCATAGTATAATCTAGCCAGCAAACATAGCCGAATATGGATATTTTCAGGATCTGGATACACATGAAGGGGTGAAGGGCGAGTCACTAGATGACATTGATAAGCTTAACAATTTATTCAGAAATAATGCACATAAAATAAATTTCAATCTATTTTACATGAATATTCGTAGCATACAACGCAACTTTGATGAATTGATAGTATTATTACAAAGTTATAATTTTTATTTCGATATCATTGTTCTTTCCGAAACATGGGGTATTATTGATTTAAACGACTTCGCAATTGAAGGTTATAATATCTTTTATAATGAATCAAGACTTAATCAAAATGACGGGCTAATCATATATACGCGAAATGGGATAACACCAATTATTGAAAATCATAGATACACACAGGTAACATTTACGAGTGTAAAATTTAGATTTAATAATAACACATATTTTATCTTAGCAATGTACAGGCCTCCTACATCTGACAAAAACGGGTTTATAAATGACTTAAAGGCAGTTCTTGATGCTACTAACAATCACTGTCACTTAAACATATTATTGGGCGACATAAATCTAGATATTCTTAAACCAACAGATCCATATGTAAGTGAATACACTAACGAACTAACTGGTCGGGGCTACGAATCATTAATAAATCGTCCCACGAGAGTTAATAATGAAACGAAAACATGCCTAGATCACATATTCCTAAAAAAACAACAGATAACTTCTAAAAATATAGTACTTCCGATGGTGTTTGAGTCAGTGGTTACCGACCACTTCACTACTTTATTACAAATCCAATATCATGAAAATACGGGCGATCACAAACAACTAGACAGTGGGTACACTAAAAAATATGTTAATTTTACAAGCGTAAATGAATGTTTTCAGAGAGATGTCTGGGCAGAATTATATAATCAAGTAAATGTTAATGATTCATTTCTCCAATTCACTACAATTTTAAGTAATATAATCAACCAATGTACAGAAATTCGACAGGTTCAATCTAAAAATAAAAAACTCAAACCGTGGATTACTCTTGGATTGATTAAATCCATCTCCATAAGAGATAAACTTAAGAAAAGGCTTTCACGTAATCAAAATAACACTGAGTTACAGAGTGAATACAAAACTTACCGAAACTATCTGACAAAACTTATAACAAAAACAAAACAGATATATTATAAAAAAGAAATTGATAATGCAAAAAAGGATTCTCAAAAAATTTGGAAAGTAATAAGAAAGTCGATAAATATAAATAAAGATAACAACAGCAAAATTTTTGAAATAGCAGAAAATAACACAATATTATCCGATCCACTGATAGTTGCGAATAAATTTAATCAATATTTTTCATCTATTGGCTCGACAATGGCAAATTCAATACAAAATGAGGGTGGTACTGTTGACACAAATACTATCGCGAATGTTAACCAATATTTTAACCATTGTAATTCACTGTTTTTATTACCAGTTAACGAACAAGAAATTGATGAACACATTACTAGCTTGAAGAACAACTCGGTTTGTGGTTTGGATGGGATATCAGTTTCCTTTATAAAAACATTTAAAGCCCATCTGATAAGTCCATTAACGTTTCTAATTAATTCTGCATATGAAAACGGTATTTTTCCAGAAATTTTAAAGGAATCTGTTATTACACCCATTTATAAATCAGGTAATCACCCTGAACTAAACAATTACAGGCCTATTTCAGTAACCAGTCAAATAGCAAAAATATTTGAAAAAACATTAAAAAAGAGACTATGCAATTTTCTTAACAAACATAGTGTTATATCTCCACAACAATTTGGGTTTCGTGAAAAAATTTCAACAGAAAATGCCATATTTCATGTAACTGATAAAATATATACAGCATTAAACAAAAAACAGAAAGTAATTGCAATATTTTTAGATCTGGCAAAAGCCTTTGACACCGTATCTCATAACATTTTATTAAACAAATTAGAAAACTATGGTGTAAGAGGAATAGCTTTAGAACTATTTAAAAGTTATCTATCGGGCAGAAAGCAAGCCACAAAAATTCATAATACGGTTAGATCGCAAGAATTAGTAACCTGTGGCGTACCACAGGGAACTGTTCTTGGTCCAATCCTTTTTCTAATCTACATCAATAGTTTATTGTTGTGTGATACTGGGGGTGAAATCGTTTCATATGCTGATGACACTGTATTAATATTTAGCGATGACTGCTGGGATGATGTTGCCAAAAAAGCAGAAGAGGGACTGTACACGGTCAAATGT
The DNA here is from genome assembly GCA_940337035.1 of Agriotes lineatus. NCBI lineage: Eukaryota > Metazoa > Arthropoda > Insecta > Coleoptera > Elateridae > Agriotes > Agriotes lineatus. The sequence goes on from CALNHX010000280.1 coordinate 117,943, forward strand.
TGGTTAAACAAAAACTTGCTTACATTAAACAAAGATAAAACTAAATATATAGCCTTTTCACCTAACATAACAGGACAGCCTCACTATAACAAATTAATTTTACATATGAATTGCAATCGTATAAACTGCCACTGTTCAACATATATATATATACCAAACTGCAGAAATTAAATATTTAGGGCTAATAATAGACAGCCATCTTAAATGGAATAAACATATAGAATATACACACAATAGATTAAAAAAATTAATATACAAATTTTACCAATTACGATCAATACTACATAAAAATATACTAATCTCAACATATAAAGCTTTAGTGGAGTCTATACTACAATACGGGATCATCGTTTGGGGCAGTGCATATTCAACAACGTTAAATACCTTACAAGTAGCACAAAAACATATAATAAAAGTCATGCTTTATAAAAATAAACTATATTCTACTGAATCGTTATCCTCTGAAGTTATATTGCTAGATGTGGGTGGACTATACATTCTAAAAGTCATAAAATTTTATTACACTAACCCTCCATTACAAACTAAAGCATCACACATCTATGACACTCGAGCTCAAACAATTGACAATCTTAATGTACCCAATACAAAATTCACTTTACAACAAAGATTTATTAGATATATTGGCCCGAAACTCTTCAATTCCGTACCGATAGAATTAAAACAAATTAATAATTACAACCTATTTTCTAAAAAGATATCTACCTATGTTCTTGAAAATGCAAATCGATTAAAAGACGCATTATTTATAATAATATAAATTATTGTACATTATAACTTCAGTAGTGTTCCCCTGTCTCTCTTTCACGTAGTGTCCTGGTCTTGTATTACTTAAGTTCTATTCTGTTAAACTAAAATTAGAAGTAAACATGAACAATCCTTATACCTTAAAACTTCCGCAGGTGCACAACACAATCCCATTAGGGATTAGGTGCAAGTGAAATGAATAGTTACACTTATGTTTGCAAAATGTATGTAATAGCATATTATATACTGTTATGTAATACTGTTATATACTGTTATTTTTCGTTTTCGTATTTAAACCTGATTTATCCAAAATATAGCCCCACATTTAGCCAGCAGACAATGAAAGAATCGCGAATCGTACTTGGTGTTGTAAAATGCGCTTTACATGTGTGCTTAAATGAAATTGACTATGAGTTAGTGGCTACTATAGATAAGAACCTTCTATATTTTACGTTAGATCAAACTTATGCCTTAAATGTGACTATTTAAAATCAGTCGAATAAAGTTGACTGCAAGGAATCTGTGTCAGCAACCTTCCGTGGGCAAATAACACTTTGTCAGTTAGTAAATGCATTACTTCATTAAACCTCCAACGTACAAGTTAATAGAATAGCATATATAGCATAATTAGAAATTATTTTCATCTAGTGAATAGTTACTAATTTATGAATGCAACTATAGGTCACTTAAAACTTATTTTTGATCATTCAGTATATTACAGTTTAAAACAATTTCCATGTGTTTGACAATACGCAATATTTTTATTAACTTAAGCGAATGAATATTTAAAATTAAAGCTATTACACACAGTAAACGTTCTTTTGTATCGAATCTCTATGGTATGCACCAATTCAAAGTTTAAAAGCTTTTAAATGAAAATTCGGAGAGCTAAATTAAATTGCTATGGCGAATAAACAAATTACTCCGCTTTGCTTTTTGTTCCTGTTACGAAAATCACGCTAAATGAAAATTAATAAGTACATCCAAAATGACCTTAAAGGTAAATGGAAAGACAGCTCAGCTTTAACATTCATGTACATGAATGGTTAGCTAAAAGATTGTTTTACAAATCTGAAAACAGCATATTTTTAGAAAAAAATATATTTTTTTAAATTAAAAAATACTTTCATAACTTTCTCAACCGTATTAGACAGTAATTTAACTGTAAAATGGCGAATAAGTAGCTTTTCATTTACTCACAAATTTTTTTGCAATGAGAACAAAATAAAAGCTATGCTCTTTTTATTGCCATTCTCTCTACGTATCTACTCTAACATCTATAATATATTTGTAAGTAAGTTACGTGGAGATTGATGTTTTATTAACGAGATGTGAAATGGGCATTCGCGTCTTTCGAAGATAAATGGAAATTGAGATTTCAAACAAACCAATATGCAAACCCTTGATTTTATGGAACATGTGCATTCTGAAGAACATATTACACAAGCTTATTTTTCCTTGATAACTGTAGCAGTTATGATTTTATTAAAACTGTGTCCAATCTGCATGGAATATTATAGACTTCTTAATAAGGTAGCTTTTATGTATAACCATGTTATGTCGAATATTGGCTCTAATACAACATTCTACACAGCTGCTGTAAGAATTTATCAATCCTTATAGCAAAGACCAAGCAGTTTATGGACATCGTAATCTCGTAAACAATGTTGACAACGAACAGGCATTGTGTAAAAAAAGTGATCATTATTCCCGCATACAGTGTACTAAACTATCAAAAATATCCACTAGCAACATCTTCATGGCAGAAGTTACCATATCCAACACAGCCATTGGCCCCTCTTCAAGTGAACTCGTCAGCATATGGATCCCGCCGTTGTAGCCGGAAATGACCAGCTGCAGAAGTTAATACCAACATAATCGAATCCGCAAAAAATATATTAGTGTCAATCTAGCGACAATCTGTCAAATTGAAGAAAAAGAAGCAACTTTTGTCTCTTCCATAAATCTTGATATGTACCTGTTAAAAGTAATTTGTAGATTTATTCTTTCAGACGCATTTACGTCGCTGGGGTAATTCGAAACAGCCTTAATCCTTTTTTGTACTAGAATAGCTTCAAACACAATAAACATTTTAAAGCTACTTGTTCCAAAAATACTAACAACTGAACACTTACCAAAAACAGCAAAGTTTAAATGGCTTAAAACAACCTAATTTACAAATTTCCATATTTCCCTCAGAAACAACAAAATATTTAAGGGTAATATAACAAGGATTTGATAAATAAGTGACTATTTTTATTGCATCTAAATTTCGAGCTCGTTTTGATATCAATTTAAGGACACATAATTTTGGTATTAATAATCTCTGATTATCGATGTTGAACTTTTTTTGGGACTAATTGCAAAACGCAAGAAGTTCAGCAACAAGAAAAGTAGTAGCTAATTTATCAAGGTCGTGTTATATTTGGGAAAATAATTTCTTGAGTGCAATATAATATGTTGCTATATTTACAAGTGGGGAACAATCGATAACAGAACCTTGGAAGTTATCTAATTTAATTTTTAAAGAAATAAAGGCGACGCTGAGAAAGTATGTGTTGCAATTTATAAAAACAGTTAACTAAAAACTAGCAGAAAAAGTTACACTAAAAACGTGTACATAAAATAAGACGTTTTCTTATTAGAAAAATACAACAATTATGCACTTAAACCGAAAGTCATAGGGTAAACGTTAAAATTTAATTAAAATCAATATAAAAATATTTGGAGTAATGCTAGAATTGCAGCTGTAATCTTAAATAGAGCATACATACAACAAATTCTGGTAATAGAAAGTTTCGTATGCGGTCGGATGACATAAGATTACATTATGTGCTAGCATAAATAATACTGAGCAAATTAACGATAGTACAGTATTGTGAATGGAAAGGAAACATCCCACACAAACAAAGTCATGATGAAGGAGCTGATATAGCCCTATAAACAAACAAACACATGAGAAGAGACAAGATGATGTGACTGCTAAATTGGGGGATTTGCATGAAGGGTGAATTCAAGTTCTGTCATTTAGTGACTGAACTAAAACGTACACACATTTTAAGATTATGTGGACAATTAGTGTAATAGTGAATTAAGTTGTAGGTCTCTCGTCTTTCTTTATGTATTTCGCCCGAAAAACTATTGACTTTTCGGTGGAGCCAGGTGGCATAATCCGTTTTGCTTTTGTTTATAACCATCATTTATGACAAATTTATAGCTAATGACAGCTAGTATGGTAACCAACTAAAAACGTTTTTGGCGCGGCTAAATCCGACTAAATGAAAATGTGCTTCAACTAAACCAGTTTGAAAATTATAACTATGTTCATTTCAAGAATTTGGGTGTGTGCAGGGCTGTAAGTGAAAGACAACGGAAGGTAATTTATAGCTAATGACAGCTAGTATGGTAAACAACTAAAAACGTTTTTGGCGCGGCTAAATCCGACTAAATGAAAATGTGCTTCAACTAAACCAGTTTGAAAATTATAACGATGTTCATTTCAAGAATTTGGGTGTGTGCAGGGCTGTAAGTGAAAGACAACGGAAGGTAATTACCTGGCACAAAATGTAAGCGAGGTTTGGTGCTTTCTGGAGATTGTGGAAATCGTGCTGGCAGCAAATGGAACATCAACAGTAACACAAATCATCAGCGCCAGCCATTTTACCAACGGATGCAGATTCAAGGCTGAATAACGGGCACCACGTCTACCACCAGCGTCGTGCGTTCGGGCAGTGGCGTTGCACAAGGTAGGCGAAACGTGGTTTCTTCATGTCATTTAATTATCTTGCGGAATTGTGTAGTGTCTGTTGTCAAAAGTTGTTAATCACTCGCTTCAAAACGCAAAATTCATAGTAATGTACTTAAGAAATCAGTAGGTTGATATTTTCTTTTAAACCTCTATTATCACAGGAAATAAATACAAGATTGTTGTTTGTAATTTGGAAATTAGAGCTGTTGTAACGTAAATAAGAATGTGATATCTTGATTAACGAAGCATCGCCCAACACTTTTCTGAGCGTTTACAGTTAGATAAAGCTAATATAGCCCATATTCTATGTATAGCAGCAATTTATTTGTGTGCAATCACTATCACTAGATAAGAGTTTCGTTAATTATAAGGTGATGTTAAAAGTATAAAAGGGGTATTTACGGCAATATATTAATCATAAAAATGATAAAGGTCAATACTTGGTCTTAGATGCTAAATAAAATTAAAATGTCGAGTATCATGCTAAACAGTCGGTGACTACTAAGCACCAAGCATTAGTGACGCTAATATTGGGTATTGATTGATATCAAATAGTAACATAAATGTGATTGGTTAAATATTGATATTTAGCAGGCGAAAGGGATAGTCAATAGTAATATCCCAAGTCCATGTCAAAATGCCGTTAAGCACATTTATTCTGGTGCACTTACAAGAAGTTTCTCTTTTGCCTCTCTAGGATTCATCCATCCATCTATGTTTCCGTATACTCCTTTAATTTCTCCACGTATCATTTCTCTCCATCTTGTTCCATTTATCTTGGTCATCCGCTCATTGAGTGAGACGCCACTTCTTCTTCGATTCCATGATCTGCAGTGTCATATCTTCTGTCACTCGTTTAGTCTTAGTAACCCACCCATTCATATTTTAAACTAACTGTCATTCGTGCTACATCTTCGACTTTTATCTTTTCTTTAATCTAAGCTTCCAATTTGGCCGCGAAGCACTTCGATCGGCATGCAAGAGCGACGCTCGTCTTCAGCAGTGGAAAAAGCAAGTAGTTGGTACTAGTTTTTGTTAGCAGATGCTAGCTATGTACATAACCCCGAATGAACGAAGAATCGGTCACACAATGTCTGCTTGACGTTTGAAGCAAAGAGATTACCGTAGTTTTGAATTGTGCATGACCTGAGCTCTTACCACTAAATTATGACCAAATTAGGGCATCATATCGGCTTCAGCGAATGGCTTAGGTTTTGTTTTGGTCTTGTTTTATTCGATTAGAGGCCATTAAAGAATTCTAAGTAGATTGCGTTACCGTGTGCAAATTATGTTCCTTTTTCTTATGGATTACCGTAATTTCATCGACCAGGTAAGGCATCTATACTACCCTGTTCCACAAATTCTGATAATTTGCCCCCCAGTTAACGCTGCGTAGTTAAAATTAATGTATGTTTTAATATTTTACCTGACGTGTATATACTGTGTGTATAGTTAGAAACAAACAGCGTGCAGTTCAAGTAAAGCATAACGCATTTTTAGGAGTCAATATAGATTCCAACCCAGCTAAACCACTATTCCTGAAGCCAGGAAAAGTTGTAGTCCCATTGAAAATCTATTCACTCCACTATCAGGCCTTCTATCAGCAAGTGGCCCACCAATTTCCCTTCTGGTGCAATACTTATTCACTCAAGGAAACTGCTATGGGTAGACCTGCAGGCAGACGACCTGTTGGCCGCCCCCGAACCAGACTCCTGGATGTCATTGAGAATGACTTAAAAACCGCAGGGCTACGAAATTGGAACATAAAGGCTGAAGACGGAGACGAATGGAAGCGGATCCTTGATTTGCCCAAGGCTTGCGAAAGACTGTAGAGGTCCCTGATGATGATCATTCCTAATTAAGCGTTCTGTGTGCAAGAAAATGTATGCTATAATGGTAGCTCTTCAATGATTTACAATGCTACTTCAGGTGTTCCGCAAGGCTCCAACCTTGGACCCTTACTTTTTTAAATCGTTGTTAACGATCTAAGCTGTGTAATTGAGTGCAAAAGTCTCTGTTTCGATGATGATTTAAAGGTTTTCAGCAAAGTACAATCACATTAGGATTGTTGTTATTTGCAGAGGAATTTGGAAAGTGTTTATGAGTGCTGTGTGAATAACAAGCTTAACTTAAATATCTCTAAATGTAAAATTATGTTCTATTCAAGAAAAAATACAGCAATCGAGTTTAACTATAACATCGCAGAGTTACCTTTAACACATTGCAATTCCATTAAAGATCTGGGAGTTGTATTTGATAGTAAATTAGCGTTTGTAGATCACATCAATCTAATTGTGTCTAGTAGTTTAAAGTGATATGGGTTCATAGTTAGAAATTGCAGAGAATTTACCTGTTTAAAAGCTTTAAAATTATTGTATGTAACATTTTTTATTAGATCTAAGTTAGAATACGGTGCTATAATATGGAATCCGTATTACTTAACACATAAATTAGCCGTCGAAAGAGTACAAAAGAAATTTATAAATTTTTTTGTGTATAAGTCCGAAGGTGAATATCCACTGATTGGTACAGATTATAATTGTTTGTTGCGAAAAGCTGAACTACAACGTTTAGACACACAAAGGATTTGCACTGCTTTGAAAGTTTTGGACAATTTACTAAATAATCGTATAGATTCTCCTGAACTTTTGCAACAATTGAATTTTGTAGTACCTAGAATAGAATCCAGGCAAGATCATATTTTGTATTGTCCTTTAGCAAAAACAAATTTAGTTTTAAAATCACCAATATATTATATGTGCAAAAATTATAACAAAATTTGTCACATCAGTGATATTTTTTATTGTACTACCAATCAATTAGTTAATTCTGTGATCTACTTCGGAGTGCAATAAACTTGTATATGCATTATGCATGTGATATTTTTGTTTGTTTGGTCAGATATATCTGTTTTTGATAGTCATATATATATATATATATATATATATATATATATATATATATATATATTTAATTTAAGCTTTTAGCTCTAGATTTTTTTATTCATATTTTTTTGCATTTGGAATAGGTATGTGATATTATACATAAATATATTTTACTATTAATCCTGTTTTCTTGAGTTATAGATCGGCATACAATATTTATTACTATTTATTACTATATTTATGTTAATGTTCTCCTATTTAAGTAAGCTTCATTTTGCATAATTTATATTATTTATATATAATATGCGTGTTCGTTTGTACAGTTTATTGTCCTATAATTGGGTATCCTTTGGGCAAATAAATATTATTATTATTAATATTATTATTATTATTATTATTATTAACATTGTTGGCCTTTTGTAGTGCTTTAGAATTAATCAAAATTATATCTTGTGTATTTTTTGTCAATATCTCAGTCTTTACAGGTCGTTTTTGAAAATATGTACATTGTACATGTATCAAAACGGAAGAATTTGTTGTAAGTATTGCTCATTGACCTTTATACTATTCTTTCTTCTGTCTTTGCTGCTATTTCTGTGTTTCTCAAATTATTCCATTAAAAAGGGTTTGGTGGTAAGTAAATGTTCAGTTTCAATAACATTTTGCTGTCTGTCAATGTGTACTTTTAACTAATTTTCAACTTTACTAAAGTAAGCTAATACATACATAAGGTAAGATGTTTCAGTTTAGTTTATTACCATTTAAATACTTGTCCAACTTGTAGTTCCACTTCGAAGTTAAAGATTGTAAACTTATTTTGTTAGAACATCATGTTACATTATTGCACTTCAGTTTCCCTAATTTTTCAACAATCCCTTACAACTATCACCAAATATTCCCTGCATTATTAATTCCCGCTGAGTTAACACCTATTCGCCCAAATTTATCAAGTGGAGAGGCTGGTACCAGCCCAGTGTGTTGAGTCCGCAACGGAGAAAGCATCAAACTTTTAAACGGTATTGATTTCGGGTGGAAGAGAATCTGATATTTATAGTAGCGCGATCAGAGCGCTGAAAAAACTCTAGAGATATCTGCGGGATTACAGGAGAAAAAGTTCAAAATCGCGAGTCCTCGGAGGCCCCTAAAAATTAAACATGCAGCGAGCAGATCAATCCTTCCTCTGCAAATCATAGCTCCTTTGATCTCCCCGGAAATATTCGAAATGCAGGAGAGGATTGCGTCGTGTTTTTGGAAAATCTCCAAATATAATCGCGCGTTATGCAAACGAGTGGATAAAACAGTCGGAGGGATGTGCAATACAGCTTATTGACTCGAAATAATCCTTTGCTCAGTTTATAAAGGAAAAAGCGCATCCACTGCAGCTTTCGCTCAGCATTCGTTTTTGTTGTCAGGCTAAAAATAAATTAATCATAATTTATCCTCTTCTTTTTTAAATTAATAAACGGTTTCTAGACAAAAAGTCGCCAATCAGGTCGTGTTGGAACAACTTGAAAACGACTACCTACGCCGTTCCGCACAAAAAGCTGTTAGTCAAGCACCCCTGCTGCCAAGAATTTATGTCGATAGGTTCTTTAACACGAAGCTTGCCAGTTGAAAAAGCTTATTTGCAATTACAGCAACTTGCCAAATCTAACGTCCAACGATCAGCTTTGTTGACATGATAAAAAACTGTAGTCAAGCTCGGGATATTTTTCACTAGCGCTTACTCCAACAAAAGCATAACTTAGGGGGTTGTTTGTCCCCTGAATATTTTCAAGATCCCCTATTCGAGCTGCTGCAAATTGAAAGCAGGTTGTAAGTTGTACATGTGTCGATTTTATAGAGGTTAAATCCTGCTTGAAGAACAGGTGCAAATTTAAGTAAAATCACAAAGGTTTTTGAGGTTATGCCAGTGAAGTATTTCGGTTTTGAATTTTATATGTTAGTTGCAATACATTACATTAGCTGTTTAATTTAATGAAAGACCACTTATTTAGACTGCCTTTGTACATTCTATTATTCTCTGGTTTACTTTAAATTCTTCCTTTTTTCTCCAGTAAAACAAGTAACTTTTCACCACATAGCAAATTCCTATAAGAAAGTAATTTTATACTAACCGCGTAAAGCTGCTAGTTTAGGTGTTTTCCCAGAACAATCACTGTTTAACCCCGTTAAAACATTCTTTCCTGACAATTTTCCTAAATTATTTGTTAAAACCAGGTTAAAAAATCTGGGGTAACTTGTTTCAGCAATAGTCTACTTAAAGTGTTGTAATACACATTTCAGCAGGTTAAACGACACCCGAGGCCAATAATCTCGTATTCCACAACAATGTCAGCATTTCGACTATGCAGAACAAGTTACACAACAAATACGCAATTTCCTTCCTAGAAAAGTGACACAAACTGCAGCGATGTGCTGTAATAGCCAACTATAGACATTTAAAATGTAAAACTTCATCGCCGTTGCTAGGTTAGAAACAGGGCCGGCGGTTGACGTGAGTAGTATGGGTATGGTTTCACTCGAAAATATCCGTGTGAGTAATTACCCACTGGAAACTTTCGAACAAAACCAAGTTTTTCAAGTCTTTAGAAAATTTTGCAACTGGTAAAACGAAAGATGCGGACGAAATCGTGGAATTTTATAGAGAAGATTTTGACAAATCGCGACTAACAAATGATAGAATTTTTTTTTATGAGTATCATGAAGCTTGAAGGGGAAGAAGCAACTGATTTGAACACTATGGTAAAGATTCTCAGGGAAAATGAACATTATATGAAAATCGTTCCCGAGTTCGTGAGTTTTCTGAGACTAATAATAACAGTACCGGCATCTTCTTGTTCTAATGAAAGAAGTTTTTCAGTTTTGCGTCGAATAAAAAATTATTTAAGATCGACTATGGCACAGAATCGGCTAAACCACGTTGCTATTTTGCATTTCTACTCGGATTCAGTTGATGTGCTTGATTTAGAAACTTTAATGGATGAATTTATTGTTCGTAATAGAAAACGAACGTCTTGTTTCGCCCTACGAAAATAATTTATTTGTACCTTTAAACGAAAGCAAATAAATTGAACTATGTAACAAAGTATCTTTTTATCAATTTTTGATCGTAACCCTGTATCCCTCATCCCTTCATATGAGTGTATTGTGAAAAATCACTTGGAACCCCCCCCCCCCCCCCCGCCTTACTACCCACTCGGGCTAAAAGTGTGACGCCGGAACTGGTTAGAAACAAGTTAGTCGTTAAATATTTTTAGAATTAATTTGCATATACGTAACAGGTTTTCTAAAATAAATCGGCATTAATCTAATTGTTATGCCCATTTTACGTTGACGAGAGAGTATGCTATCCGATCCATAATTTTGGTCGGTGAGAGTGGTGACCGGCATAACCCTCAACCTCTATATCCAGCAGATCGTCTAAAAACCATAACTTATGGTTTGTTTATCTGTAGATCGCCGATCTCCTACAACCATCGTTACTACAGAAAGTCACCGATAATGGTACTAAACCACCTCGGTATAATCTTCATAATATTTTGCTCACTTACTAAATTAATTTTGTTCGATACAGTTATCGATTTAGTTTTATTTTAGCAATAATTTTCATTAAGCTTCGTCTAATTAAATATTGAACATTTCCCCAATAACTTGTGCACCAAATTCAACGGAACTTTAACCCGCCATTGGGAGATAACCGCAGCAATTAGGAAATATACCCTTATTAGCTGTTGTATACTTTAAAAAGCTCTCGAGATGAACCTTCTGAAAGTTCTCATTAGCACTAAAGACTAAAGAAGAAGCAAATAATCAGGAGTTATATCCCGAGTGCAGCAAGTTCAATAGGTTAAACTGTATGCGTACCATAACTTTAAAAATGTTGTCTACTGAATGGCTTGAGTGTGTAATAATTTGATGAAACCCTGAGACCCTAGGGCGAGAAACTTTATCAAAAATTCAAACTATCGGAAATGTTCAGTAGACGAATATCGAAGAGCAACCAGAGGACAAGGCAACAGAGCAACTTTATATAGCAGTCATTTATAAAAAGCCTGGTAAAAAGTAACCGACTGGTTTTGGAAAATGAGTCACACGGTAGAAATTTCATGTTCCTTATTGGTTAGATTTATGGGGCAAATAATCATAATAACGTTGAATAATAAGAGAATACATATATATTAATAATGTTTAAGCTCCTCTTTGTGTTGCCTATAAGTTTATGTTTATAGTTTAATTTTAGTCAACTTAAATTGCCCTAATTTGGATATTCAAAATTATTTATGCTAGCTCCTGTAGATACACTCGACTAAAAATCAGAGTGGATTCTTTTTATCTAGATTAATTATTCTGAAATTTGTCATTCCGATTTTAATTATGCCAATTCAAAACTTCTGTCAAATAGTACGTCCAGTTATTTCTGAAGATTCAATTACAAATACTTGATCGTTACATTTGTTATAGGACAATATCAAATAGTAAGTGCTTCCTTAAAATTAATTCACTTTAATCTTTATTTTATTTCAGTTCTTATGTAATACCTGGATTCACGCACTTTTCATCCAACTTAGCACTCCTCTGCTGAAACCAATTCGTCCCACTCTGCAACCTATCACTCCACAACTGCTCTGCTCAAAACCTCGGCGAATGCCTAAACTGTCCACCAAACTGCCAAAAATTTTTAGAATCAAGATCCGAATTAACTCAGGAACCTAGTTTGCTCCATGAATCTGCCTATACAGCTTCACCACAGCAAAAATACAAACAGACCTTCTTCGTAGTTACGTTAACTTAGTACTCAATCCAAATCATTCATTTGAATTCCGTTACAGCTTATCACCAAGAATCCAGACCAGAAACAAGTCCCACAAATACGCTCACTCCATTCTCGACTTTCCTGGGAGCCTCTTCTTTTGTAAATTGTTACTTCTTATCCAATTCAATCAATGCCAAATGTCAAATGCAATCTTACAATAAATCCAATTCCGTAGTTCTTTTCTTTTATTTGCTTTTATAGATTATAAATGTTTTAGTTTAGTCTTCTCGCCACATTCTTTATCTTCCTCCATATAGTCTGCATACCTTCTATTTTTTTAACACTTTAATTTTAACCTTGTTTAACACCACGCAAATTTTATCTTAAAATATTAACCCTCCTATATGCCAAAAATGTTTTTAAAACTTTTAAAGGGTTTATTTATTAATGTCTTATTAGAAAAATTGGTTAGATGCTTTTCGTTTAAAATTTTCTATATCAATAAAAACTCCTTTGCTATTTATCTTATTTTTCAATCCAACACACTATAAAAGCTGTATTATTTGATTAACACCCACTATCTTCAATATTTTATCTCGAAAAAGTATTTGTTATCAATTTACAATTTCATTTTAGATATTAAATTAAGTTAGAATCCTTCTGTTGCTCAATCAGCTTCATTTTATTAAATTATAAATTCTATTTTCTTTCTTTACTAAATGCATCTTAATAATTTTAATATCCAATTCACATCTAAATTGATATTTATCATTTTTAATTACTATAATCTTTTAATTCTATTAATCTAATTTTTTAGACCCTTGTACCAAATCATACCAATATTTAAGCTATAGCTTCCAATTGCAAGATTTAATAGTAGATTAATCATGAAATTTGTATATAAGTTGGATAAAACGGACTAGATTAAAATATCCGAAAATTTTATCAAATCGAAAAAGTAGTTCGGCAAGTATGCGAATTGCTTGGTGGCATAGATATTCTTCAGTACGAGAATAATGCCACAAGGACTCTCAGAATCAGGACCTTATTTGTTTGTTGTAATAGTGAAATTACGTGAAACCTTTAAATATTGACCTGAGCGGGTGTAAGCGCTTAATGACGATGTAAGATCATCCAAGTATATAATAGATAAGCAGCTGTATTATAGGGGACAATTAAAAACAACCTAGAGTAACTTGCATCATTTAATATATCTGAAGAATATTAAAATTTTTACACTTTAATTGGTTTTTTGTCATTAATATCCCGAATTGCTTTTACAAGTAGATTGTAAGCTTAGAAAATTCAAATGGTAATACTGAGGTTTAACTTTTAAATTAATAATGCTACACGTGCTAAAAGCATAAAAAAGATTACAAAGTTGATCTGTCACTCTTACAGAGAGTAACACTGTAAGGTTCGTTTTAATTTTCAATTTAAGCCTGTGTTTTATATAGCCAATAACCGCCCCATAATTTTAATAATGTTGTAATTTTTAAAACCATCGCCCACTTGACCTAGTTTATTTAGCTTCGTGTACTTGCTTGATGATGACGTTAAGGTAATTGAGACGTCGAAATATATGTAGCTACTTACATTCCTGAAATTTCTGCAACTGTAAACCTTCAAATTTTAAATAAATAATATATTATTAATTAATCTGGATGAATAGGGTTAAATTAGTGAACGATAATAAATATGATACAGAAATGAGAAGTTTATAGGGAGCTATGGCAGAGTAAAGACGTATATTAGTGCCTCTGAATTTAATCCCTACTGTTATGATACATGATATGGGCAGAAATCATAATAAAGGAATGTTGAAAATTGAACGAATAAATTTGGACAGTTACAGAAATTGAGTCTTAATAGATATAAAATTTTAACATTAATTGATGAAAATCAACTCTGGTTGCATTATTCATTGGGATTCATAAGATACTGGTAGGCTGATTTGAATGCATTGAAATTAATAATTAAGGAAAATAAATTCAAACTAAGGTTACATCGACAATTGTGTTTGTTAAGCAAATGATGTATTGTTATTATTTAAAAATTAATTAAATAGTGTGCATAAATAATGGTTACTAGTAGATAAAAAAACTTTGTTTATAAAACAGTTACCAAATAAGTACTCATAAATGCAGATGTAGTAAAATTTATGGAAAATTAAATGGAATTTCTGCATAAATTATTTAAATAAAATATGGTATTGTGAATAGTAACACAAAAAGCAAAGAAAAACAGTTATTGTAATATTGGTTTACAAAAATTAATCATCATCGATAGAAAATGGATTTATTGTATTAAACTACAAATAATAAGAAGTAATTTCATATTGGTTGTGTGAAGAATTGGATCGATACTTGGTACATCGAGTTTGAGCCATCAGCGTACTTGAAATAAATGGGACAAAGTTAATATTTGAAAATATAACAGAAGGAGAGTAACTTACCAGGATAATAGATCGTGTGAAGAGCAGATTTAGGGGGTTGCCAGTACCAGATAGCAGGATTGTGGACTGCAGCAGTAACCAGGACGAAGTTTTGGAGGCAGATGAGTTGTTTGGACGTGAACGAGCAAGTAGGATGTTGACGGGAATTGGATTGATGGTACAGGCATACAAGAGGAGCCAATAGCTGTGATGGTTGTACCAGAAAGAGCAGTAGCAGATAGGAAAAGTGTTCTTTTTCAGTAACTTGCAGGGCAGGGCTGTTGGGTGTTTTGGATGTTGTAATCTGTTCAAGAAAGGCGTTAGTGGTGAGTGTTGTTCGTGGTAAGGACATAAGCAATAGAAAACAGGTTTGTTAGATTAAGTTGACATTGAGGTTTTGAATACTGTCAATTTTGAAAGTAAGTAACAAAAACTGAAGCAATAATTATCGAGAAAACTCAATAAATAGTAAACGTCAAATGTAAAAGCACAAGTGTCAGTATACCTTAGTGTAGAAAATTTGAAAAGTAAACTTTGACATTTAAACATTAAATTAATTCAAAGAATTTGAGGTTATAAAGATTCATTGCTACAGTAAATAGCATACTAGATTTGATGAACCCAGCCCGAAGAGATAAGAGGTCTTGATTATATTAAATATCATTGATATATAAAAGAAATACTTTGAAGGCATAGTTTCCTTAATAGGGGCTACATAGCAGTACATACCGATTATTACTACCAAATTCAACTGAACGTGCAAGTGTGCAGACGAGATATTAAATAGTAAAAAGTCAACCTGTTACGGTATTAAAAGAACTTTACGACACCCACCCAAGGTGAGCATCGCACCACGGAATCAGTCCTGAAAAACTGGCACACTTGCCCTGAAATCGGTTCGAAATAGGCTAAAAGGCCACGGCTGGGACGCTCAGGGAGTCGGGCGTGAGTCACACGATACGTTCTGGGCAAGCGTGTGGTGACATAATATATACAGGGTATGTCGAAATCATGAGGGCGCCACCAAGCCTGTCTTAACCCGGCTAACCGGGCCTGGACGGTTAGACGGGAGCGAAGCATGCAAAATACTCCGCCAATAGGATTACTCAAGAGTTGCAAGGTCAAATAACAATTTCGGGATTGCCTTATGCAAGGATTGTAATTAGGTGTCAATCCGACCGCGACTACGCAGCTGTCTCACCCACCTGCACGCTCAAAGCTTCCTCGTTCCGTCGTACAATATTCAGTACAATGAAGGGGGCGTCTATCTGTAACAGAACATGCACAAGTCGAAACAAAACAATAGTTCCCTTAACTAACCAATCATATATTGAACTTCGGGTTACAATGGGGCAGCAGAGTGCGTCGCCCTATAACTATACTTAACCTATAATTAAGGGCACCAGCTGGCACGCGCGCTCTAAACTTAACGACAGATGTTGAACAGTAGTGAACAGTAATAAACAGTAATGAGCAGTAACAAGCAGTAATAAGTAGTAATGAGTACAAATATGCGCGTCGCCTTATGCGGCGGACAGCGAAGATTTAAATTAGCACTCGCGGCATGAACAGTCTGCAAGTCTGAATGAATGCACAAGAGCAGTAATAAGTAGTAATGAGTACAAATATGCGCGTCGCCTTATGCAGCGGACAGCGAAGATTTAAATTAGCACTCGCGGCATGAACAGTCTGCAAGTCTGAATGAATGCACAAGAGCAGTAATGAGTCCAAATATGCGCGTCGCCTTACGCAGCGGGCAGCGAAAATTAAATTAGCACTCGCGTTCACAGCGGTAATCAGGTTAAAGACACATACCTTAGTGCGTAGGCGGCGAGGGAGTTGCGACAGGCTGCAGTCGTAGGTGGCAGGTACCTTCGATGTTACAACGGCTATAGGGGTGAATGCACAACCGCCTTAATGGCGACGGGAGACGCGTCAATGACGCGTACAACGGGACGACGAAAAAAATGGGCCACTTTGGTTCTGCGGAACAAATCCTCGTAGGTCGAGATGAAGGGGGCACGACCCCTTACTTACGGAAGCAGGAACTGGGCTCAAAAACACCCACGCTACGCCGAAGACAATTCGAAAACTCCGACCCACAACCACCACACGAGCGCCCTCTGCAACGGGCCGCGGACAACCGCCACTTAAGGCGAAACAGTTTATCACATAATTGCTGAAGCAGCACTCGCCGGGAAAAAGGCTGACGCCCCCGCCAAGGGCGGGAGCGCCGCACGAACTCACACACACTATCCGACCTCTTACTCGATCGACGGCCCTCGGCTGAATGCCCAGAGGGAAGCGTTGGCAAAGGTCACCTTGATCGCGTCCCCACGTGACTAAACCTCGGCGGCCAATCGCAAGGCGATAAAATGAAACAAATTAATGCGGGCCACGATGGTATCACGCCACAACAGCGTGCTTTCTAGAAGATTCGGAATTCGGAAAAACGCCATCAGAGGGGAGCTCCAACCGACGAAAAATACTGCTTTTGGAGCTAAATATGTGCGAAATCGTGATTCTGGAATTAGGCGATGGAGCCAAATAAAGAACTAAAAGAGTTTAGCATACGGGCACGCTGCCCTAAAGCCTAGGTGGCTATTTAAAATACCAAAATGACCTGAATCAAATGTGCGCAAGATGAGATTGTACTTGTGCGCAAAGATTGAAAATGGTTTTGACATAGCAACAAATTGCCCTAAAGGCGTGAAATGCAATTAAGCATCTACAACCGCAAAATGACTTATCAAACTATCTAAAGCGTCCGCGACCGGCTTACCCGACCGTGGCCATATCTAACCATAAGTGCGCAATTAAAATAGCCAACCTTAATATACAAAGAAAACGTATTTTCAACAAATGCTGGGCAGTCTACAGATAACGTGGAAACCGACGTCGCAGACAGATTAATTCAAAATTCTAAACGCAGTTTAGATCATCTAGCACCACCTGCAGTTGACGAGGTACAAAAATGTGTCTATGGAACTCCGAACAGCTGTTACCCTAAAACAAATATTATATTCCCCAACAAATCGAACAGACCACTACTGGTGAAAATCTCTTATAATCGACTATTTCGGAACCTGGCACGGTAAACTATATCAAAATACCGCCGATATTGCTACACAATGGGAATCAGCTAAAATACACAAAAGTAACCGACGACATCAAAATCATAGCAACCGAAAATTTTAGAACATGGCTTAGAGTTAATATGCTATGGATCAACCTGGTTAATAAAACGGACTACAGGAATCTTAAAGTCTTATATAACCAAATACATAAAACATGACATGTTTCAAAATCCCAGTAATAAACCACTATCAGTGGTAATTAAAAATATGTAATTGTCCCCAACAATAGACTATTTCAAAAATGAGCTGAAAGAATGCCCTGCAACAACAATTGCGCGTTTTTTAAGGAGAGATAATAAACGTTCCCCCATTTGTGCGGTCAAATTTTTCAATAATGAAGGAGCAAAGGAAATCTACGAACTAGAAAAGCCTTTCCACTCAATTATGAAAGTAGATACCCGAAGAAAGACAACGAAATTGGCTCAGTATTACATATGCCAAAGATTTGGACATACTAGGAATTACTGTCATATCAGCCCAAAACCCCCCAACGGGCCCCCATTGTATTAAGAAACAACGTTCTCTTTTATACCTGTTTAGTCAGATATAATATTGACATTGCGTACATAATTAAAATCTATTTTACTACAAGCGACACTGCAAAAATACCTGGATATCCAATTGCAGAAAAAGTAGAGTAGTTGCGTCACTAATCAAGTGTAAAATTAATCATCACCCATTACCACCATCGAGAATGAGCATGGAAACAATAGTGCTTCACAGCTACAAACTTATAACACAAAACTAATAAATGGTGTTAATAACTGGGCAAAATATGAAGCTTTTTTTTGCCAAACTATCAAGCACCCCCTGAGTCTAGAAACTACGAAAGTCATAGACGAAGCTGTAGATGGATACGCTTATGTAACACTAAACAGCATTCGACTTTCAACGCATCCAATCCAAAGGAAGAAAGCGACGTCCTATAATATTCCTCCAAATTGCATAGTCGAACTAATCAAACAAGAAAGCATAACCCGGTGAGAGTGGCAGAAAACTAGAAATCCAGCCACTACAAATGCTCTCAATCACCTCACTTATCGAATACGAAACGAACTTGACAAATATAAAATGCATTTCCAGCAAAGGTATTTCGAAGACCTAGACTCCGAAGATTCAGAAATGTGGAAGGCTGCCAGAAGAGTACTGAAGGAACCTCAAGAGATACCACTAATAACAGTAAACAGCTTAACGTACTAAACGGATGCAGAAAAAGCAACAATAACTGCCGATCAACTGGCAGTGTTTACTCCTAGAAGCGGCAGCAGTATTGCACACACACTAATAAACTACATCGAATTACACTTACCCATTGCAGGCCAAATTCAACCAACCTCTCCGCACGAACTTAGAACAACCACAAATGCCTTCACCAAGAAAAAATCGCCAGGCAACGACCATACTACGAATACAGTGCTAAAACACCTCAGAATCAAACGCTCACATACTTGGCAACACTTTTGAACGCTTGCTTAATAAGCAGTTATTTTTCGAAGGCGTGGAAGCATGCAATTATATTAGTTCTCCCCAATCCAGGCAAAGGCAACACAAACATCAATAACTATAAACCGATAAGCCTATTGAACACTCTTTAAGTGTGGACAACCTACAAGCCATCAGCTGGAAATAATAGTAGGGCTAATCGAATCAGGATACGAGAATAAACAATACATGACTTCTGTGTTTCTTGATATCGCTAAGGCATTCGATATAGTCTGGATGGAAGACCTTAAGTACAAACTCGTTCAGCTGCAAACATTAAGCTACCTAAATTCAGTTTTCTACAGAATAGGACCGTTGTGGTGCGTATCAATTCAACTACCTCCAATACCAAACCTGTTAAGGCTAGTGTTTTACAGGGAAGCGGTTTAGGGCCAGTGTTGCTTAACATATTTCTTAAAGAAATTCCACTAACTCGTGAAACCTTAGCAATGTACACAGTACACAGATGATACCGTGATAATATCGCAAAGCTTTATGTGAGTCTATCCGTAGATTTGATGTGCTACATATCATCATAATACGCCATGCTCTATATTATATATAGCTTTTAAGAATGCTCTGAATAACAATGTGCGTTGTTGAACTGGCACAAAATAAATACAAACAAATCAAAAAAGTATTAAGAAAATTTTAATCAGTTAATTTCACTACTTATATAAATTACAAACGCGAGCCACACTACATGCCAAAGCCACATATACAGCCAACGTTACTGTTGCCACTAAACTAGCAATTACATAACAATGTTCAATATTTAAATACGTAACAGATGTCTGGACAAATTACATTAGCGGGCTACCACGCTAACACCTGTGGTAGTCCTTAACCCCTAACAGGGTAACTCTTCCCCGATTTTCGACGGGATAGGCTAGCTACCGACCTGAACCGCGAGTAAAGAGGGCTCATAGATCCACTACTTTGTGGAACCAAACACGCCAATAGCCTAATGCAAGAAGAAGAAAAAAGAATTACAAATTTCCGGTGATATGTCCGAAGTCCAACATAGCAGGAGAGTAACAACAATAGTATGCTGGGATATACGCAAAAATTTAGAATGTTTCATAAATGCGCCAGTAACAAAATCGGAGATAATGGAACACTAGTCAGTGATTTCAACTTTTCGGTGCTCTTAATGTACAGATTCGTTTTCACCTTCACAACAGAAGATCGTATTTTAATACACCCAGTAATGTGAAGCGGCGTTGACAAAAGGAACATTGGAGGACTGCACAATTCACCACCGTGCAAGTGGGGAAACAGCAAGGATTTTCTGCCAAAGTTGATAACCGAAAAAGCAAAGTGGGGGCCCCGACCAGGACTCAGAAACACGAGAAACTCAAGCATAATTATAAATTCGGCTAACAAATTAGTATGACATCTTAGCTGCTCATAGTTTAACGACAACAAGTCGGCTGTAAAATTCACAAAACATGAGGGCCTAATTAGAATACAGAACGAGAAAGAGAAAGCCCATACATATCTTCACCTTACAGCTCTAAAACTTATACCGTGATGCCAGAAAAATTCGCAATCAAATTCCATAGATAATTGAACCCAAAATATCCTCGATAAATTAACCAGACATATCCGCGGTAGCGCGAGTAAGCTAGAACACCATTATTGCCCACATCAGTTACTATAAACTACCTCTAAACTAAGGCAAAAGTTAATACGAAGTATAACGCTTGCGATCTAGTCGGAGACGCTTACAGAAGAGCACAAAGAACAAAAAACATCGCCGCCAGTGCGCGGAGATCAATGAATGGTACTTGGCCTAGTTACGCATGGCAACGGATTGATAATCCATCTCGCGCAACTAAAGGCCCTTAAAAACGAGTTTGGCAACCTTACTGACTGCAGAAGTTGAGCTTTTCGGACAGGAGCTGCCAAAATGCATAAAACGGAAGGTAAAATTCATGGGCCATGAAAACATAACGCTTTTTACCCGTAACAATGTTTATAATTAGTTGTTAGTAAGGTTAGTAGAAAATAAAATATTTAGTCAGTTACCTCTTTTTATTAATTTATTTTTAAGATGGTTTGCAATGAATCCAACAATTTAAGTAGAATTAGCTTTTGTTTAAAACTAAAGTGCCTTTGCATTATCCTACGTATTAATTTTTTTAAATGTAATTAATCAATATAGCGACTTCGAGCTATTTGCCGCAGGTCAAATGGATTCAGGAATCGGCAACCAGTGTGACATACCAGTGGTCTGTTCGCAAAGTCTCCTTGGCAGCGTTGTACTGCGTGGCACTTTTAAAATGGTTACGTTCGTTAACAAACGCGGTAGAGGCGGTACGGTCGTCATAACGGTAATAAACTCTTGGCCTCGGGGCGTGCAGTGCCAGTACAACGATTCGTTGATTGCCAATTTTTGCTGGTCACAGGGCTATATGTGGGGCCAAAATGACTTCAGTAAAACCCGAGCGCCGGAGTGGGCGCTTAGCGGACCTCGCAGCGAATCTGCAGGTCGAACTCCGAGGGTTTTGAGAAGTGCCTACCTAGAGAATACGTGAGGGGATGAGAGGTATCCTCTAATAGCGAAGACGGTGGCTAGGATATTTTAAAGACTGGTTTCAGGTTTCTTCTACGGAACCGAGAGCGGCGAATAGGAGAATTGTTTCCGGATTGGAATACAGAAAGCTATTTGGAGTTCTCGAATTCTTCTGGTACGTCCGCGGAGAAGTAGTCCGGACGGGGCGGCGACTCGCCTTTCAAGACAAGGCGAAGTACGGATTAGCGCGATGCACCTGCTTGGCTGGAAAGAAACGCAGCTCAGAGTGTCGACTCTGGCGTAAACTTGCTTGCAAGGTGAAGTGATGGCTTTGAGAGTGACTGTATAGCCTTCTTTGGCTGGAAGCGGTTTCCGTCAACCCCAAGAGGGCTAGGGTTTGTTAGCTGCTGCAGGTGGACCTCGAGTGGACTGTTCACTGGACTCCAGTGTCTTCAACAGGTCCAGTATATTCTTCTTATACTTAGCTTTGTTCTGTCATCTGGACCTTTGCTTGGGGAAATTCAGGTAAGGCTGCGCCTTGGTAGTAGTTGATTGCAAACACGTGCGACATTAGACAGTTTCGCTTAACGCCAAATCACCATTCGCTGGAGGTCAGGCGTTAATTGTGACTTTATGTCGTTCAAGATTAACTCATTATTTATGCGTAAACATAATTCATACATGTGCTAACGTCATATCTTAAGTAAAATTTAATTTTAGTACAGTTTTATTACACAATTAATAATCAATCAACGCTGTAAAACAATGATTTGACAATTTATCTTATAGACGTGTTTCTTACTTAGTAAATCCTAATCAACATGTTTTTATTATTTTCGTAATTGCCATTGTATGTTAGACTGGCTAGGATATATTACAGACCAAGGCACTTATCTACCATATGAACCTAGTTATTATTTATCGCTATTTATGTTGCGCTATATGCACAGACATTAGGTGTGGGCTCATTATTTGTGAGAAATCTAACGATAAAAGCAAGTTTGTACTAAAAAAATAGACACTTGCATTGTATCACGCTATTTAGTTTATCTTCTGTCGCCACATTCGATCTCTAGAAACCGCTATTTATATTTTTACAGCAACTGTATAAATAATAAAAAACGCTGCTGTCGGCCACGAAGATCTGCTGCATTCAGTGCATCCCTTGCAGCACAATGTGTTTTGTAAAGCTACTGGAAATACACTGAAATGGTTTTATCATAATATTATATATGTAAATATGCAATGAAAAGGACCTTCTATACTACTTTCTTTCTTTTATAAAATAAAGTCTTGCTATACACGAGTAAGAGATTTAGTTTTCAGCATTTGCTGCACCAAGTTATATTGCGTTTTGTCCGTCTACGACATCTGTTGGAATTCTATACTTGCAAGTACAGACGTATAACTCATGCTGAACATTTAAAGCGTACATTTTCCATAATTTATTAACATAACTGCAAATTCACTAACTTATCTGGCTGAAATCGCTATATGTTGGTAATATGAGTCAGATATTCTACTAAAGTCTCTAGAGTACGAGCTTTAGCTTAGGCAGCCAGCAAGTTTTACATTGCTTTCTATTACCTTCTATAGAACAATGTCACATTGTGTCGGCTCATTAAGTTTCTTAAATTATACTAGCACATAGTACATAATGGTTAATCAAAATTCAGAAAATAGAATAAATAATAATTTAGACTACATTTATTTACACTAACTTAGAATTGCACAAGCAAACACGTTAGAAAATCGTAACAAAATAGCAATCGTTATTGTGTCTGCAGTGATCATCTATAATTCACACTAACACTTTTACGTACTTTTCAAAACTGTCAGCAACTACTAATATGGTAGGATTTAATATTACCTTCGACCTGTGCATCCCTCTCTTAAAGCTAAACATTACAACAAAATTTTTCAAGTTTTGTCTGAATTTGTGATTGGTTTATAAGAAAATAAGCAAGATAGAGCTGATATCGAGTCTCACTTAATACTTTAGCAAGGTTATTTCCATAACCCCATGAAGCTCTCAACTAGAATAAACTGTAAGACTATGCAGTTTTCTAAATACATCACTCACGGTTTACTCACTCGAACATTGAGATCTAGCCAGTCCACTATGCTCATAATTTTAAATTAGTTTGATCCTTAAAAAGACTTATAATTCTGGCAAGTCCATCTAAACGTGTGCCTTTTTGGTTTGGTTGAGCGTTCATGTCGTCTAAGTTCCAGGTGTAGGCGGGTTTAGTTTTAGGTAGAGACCCTGTATATTAAAGTAAGATAAGAGATGGGACAAGTGGAACCAGTTTCCAAGGCTAAGTTGATCAGTTGTCAGGTCATTTTGGTATTTTAAGTAGCCACCTAGGCTTTAGGGCAGCGTGCCCGTATGCTAAACCCTTTTAGTTACTTATTTGGCTCCATCGCCTAATTCTACAATAATGATTTTGCACATATTTGACCCCAAACGCAGTATTTCTCGTCAGTTGGAGCACCCCTTTGCTGCTACTTTGGCAGCCGGGTGTTATCACTCGCAAGAATTCCGAAACTTCTAGAAGTCATTCCGTTGAGGCGCTTCGCCATTGGCTGTCTTTGATACCGGCATTAATTTGTTTTGTGGAGCGCATCGCCATTGGCTGTCAAGAGTCACGTGGCAACGCCGTTTGGCTCACGCCACTTTAAGCGTCGTAACGCTCCTTGCGGGGGATTAATTCCGTTACGGGTCGTCAATCGAGACAGTCGCAAGTGTGTTGATTTTAAGTTTGGCGGCGCCTCGCCTTGTTGCGAGGCGCCGACGCCGTCTCTTCAATATGTGCCATTACGGCAAGGTGTCCCCGCGTTATTGCAGCGATTAAGGTATAGAAACAGTTTCGCATTAGGAGAGTTCAGCTCTGACCGTTGATCGAAGGAGGTCGCGTGTGGTTGTGTGAGTGGCACGTCTTTACGTCGAGGCGTAGGTGTGTGAAGGGCTTCTTGGGGCCAGTTCTGCGTTGGTGAGAAAGGGGGCTTTCCCCTTGCAACTCGCTCTTTCGAGGATCTTTCTAGGCAGGACGAAGTAGGCCTTTTTGTCGCTGTAGCGTGCTCTCAGGAGAGCGTCCTAACGTCGCCATCTTGGCGGATTCCAGCCCGTTTACCCCTAATGCCGTGTTTTGGCGATTGAGCTGCCACAGACTGCCGCCTTCTACCAAATGGACTGCACGCCAATCTCATGGACCGTCTGCGGACTAAGGTATTTGTAATTGCAACCATTTAAACATAGTAAATGTCACTTGTGCGAGCGTTGGTGCTTTGTGCTCAACTTTATGTGGGCGGATGCATGCCCCTTGCTTGCTTGTCGCGGCTTTTAATGCCGGTTTGAGGCCACCATGCTGCAAGACGCTACTTTGGTAGCCTGCCAGTAAGTTCATGTGCGCGAGTTTCGCGTTTCATCGCCTAAATAACTAAAGAACTCTGCGATCATGATTTGGTGTTACGTTTGTGCTAATTTTTAATTCAGTAACGTTAGGTGCGCGAGCTTCGCTATATTGTACCGATTAATACCTAGATAGAATTAACGCCTCGCCGTGCTGGGCCTGGCGCGCCCTAAGCTGTTCGAGTTTTTCTTTGTTTATGTTTGCGAGGGCTTTGTGCTTTGCTTCCTAGGTGTTAACCGCAGGTCGGCGACTGTTATCGCGCACTAACGCGCCCTTTCGCCGGAGCGCGTATTTCTCAACTGTACTCTAATATGTTCATTAGCATAGCGCGTCCATCAGCTGATGCCTAACGTAAGTAGTAACGTAAGCTTGGCGACACGATTTGTTGCCCAGATGTAATTAGCGATCAATAGACGCATATTCAGTTAAGGGACGTATTATTCCTATTCGACCTGTGCATGCTTTGTTTCAGATAGCGCCTTTTACAATGTAAAGATTGGTGTACGGCGAGACGTGAGAGATCAGAGCGTGCAGGTAGGTCCAGTGATTGCGCAGTCTCGGCCAAAGAGTCCCAATATTACCATTCCAGTACGAAATTGTTATTTGAGCTTGCAGCTCATGAGAATTCTTATCGACGGAGTATCTTGAATACTTCGCTCCCGTTTAACCGCCCAGGCCCGGTTATTCGAGTTAAGACAGGCTTGGTGGCGCCCTCATAATTTTGACGTACCCTATATATATGCCTCAACACGCTTGCCCAGAACGTATCGTGTGACTCACGCCCGACTCCCTGAGCGTTCCAGCCGTGGCCCTTTAGCCTGTCTCTAGCAAATCTCAGGGCAAGTGTGCCAGTTTTCCAGGACTGAATCCGTGGTGCGATGCTCACCTTGGGTGGGTGTCGTAAAGTTGTTTTAACCCTGCAGCGGGCGCGTTGGCGCACCCGGTGCGCCAGTCGTCATTAAGTTCGTGTTAAACCGGTGATAGTCGAGTTACGGTGCTGTTATAAGAGGTAATCCTTCATTCGACTTCAGTCATCTGTATGTTGTGTCCTGAGACCGTTGTCATTGTGTACAAGCGAGTAAACCGTGTTTCATTTAGACGCTACAATTACGAGCACAAAGTGCGCCGCGCGCCTGCTGATGTAAGTATTTTTTTGTAATTGTAGAATATTCAATTTTATGGTTGAAATAAATGATTGAGCAGTAAGAAAAAATTTTTAGAACATTGTTTTTTTGTTGTTTTCAGTTTTAAAACGTAGTTGCTTTCAGCAAGTTGTCTGTTGCTATCTGCTCCAACTATCTCGAAATGGCAAATCCTCTTACTGAAGCCGAAATAAGAAAGTTACTTGAGACAGACGATTTTTCGGATGAGGAACCGATAGAGGATGAGCGTGACTATGGTTGGATCGATTCCGATGAAGAAGAAGAAAATGTCACTGTCAATGACCATCAAACTGATTCAGAACAAGAATGTGGGGATTCAGAAAATGAAGATGAGGGCGAAGAAGAGGTCGACACCGTTTTTCAACCTTATGTTGGCAAGGACAAGTCATGTGTTTGGAGTAGAACCGACTTTTCCACAGTATCAAAAACAAAAAGCAAGAACATTGTAAAAGTATTTCCTGGTCCAACAGCAGCCGCAAGAGGCCTTACGTCTGAAATAGCGGCATTTGATAAAATAATTACTATTCACATAATTGACAGCATTGTACATAATACAAATTTGTACATAGATTCGAAGAAAAATACGGTTCATTACCAGCGAGAAAGAGACGCCAAATACACTACCAGAAGCGAAATCATGGCTTTGCTTGGAGTACTGTACCTTATAGGTACTAAGAAAGGCAATCATACAAACGTGTTAGAACTTTGGTGCACAGATGGAACAGGGATTGAAATTCTTCGATCAGTAATGAGTTACAAAAGGTTTTTATTTCTATTACGATCCATTCGATTTGACAATAAAGAAACAAGAATGGAAAGACGGAAGTATGATAAACTGGCTCCAATACGGGACATGCTGGATGAATTTGTGAATAATTGTCAAAATAACTACTCTCTTGGTGAGTTCGTGACAATTGATGAAAAGCTTGAGGGGTTCCGCGGCAGATGTAGTTTTGTACAATATATTCCTAATAAACCGACCAAATATGGAATTAAGTTTTTTGTTTTATGCGATTCTAAAACATATTATACGAGTAATTTTGAAATATATTGTGGAAGGCAACCCGAAGGACCCTATTCTGTACAAAACTCACCATCTGATATTGTACACAGGCTGCTAAAACGTTTAAAGGGGACAAATAGAAACCTGACAACAGATAACTGGTACACTAGCTACCCTCTAGCAGTGTCGTTACTGCGAGATAAAATTACGCTAGTAGGTACGCTCAGAAAAAATAAACGAGAAATTCCTCCTGAATTTATGCCACAAAAGCAGCGTGAGGAGGGATCTGCGGTGTTCGGCTTTCAGAAAAATATCAGTATAGTATCCTACGTCCCCAAGAAAAACAAGGCAGTTATACTTTTGTCTACAATGCACGATTCTGGTACTATTGACGAAGAGACAAACAAACCAGATATAATCTTAGATTACAATGCAACAAAAGGCGGAGTGGACACAGTAGACCAGATGTGTGGCACATACTCTGTAAAAAGAAAAACTAGAAGATGGCCATTAGTAGTTTTCTTTTCAATGCTGGATATTGCAGGTATAAATGCACAAGTCCTATATTTTTCAAACCAAGATAATCCTAAGATACACAGAAGGGAATTTCTAAAAAATCTATACATGGGCTTGATGAAGCCTTATTTGGTAGAGAGGGCAGAAATCAAAACACTTCCGCAGGACATCAGGACTTTTCTCGCAAGATATAAAAGGGTTGCAGAGCCAAGAAATGACGAGCCTCCAAGGAAAAAAAGAGGAAGGTGTACAACATGCGGACGAGCCAAAAATATAAATACCACAATCACTTGTGACCTTTGTGGCAATTTTGTTTGCAAAAAACATACAGTAACGAAGATTTCATGCGAGAATTGTTCCACGGTCCAAACAGAGAGTGAATAAACAGAGAGTGAATAGAGCTTAAATTTTAGTTTCCTACTTTTTTAGTATAGTACTTTAAGTTATATAATTCAGTTGTTTTATTGCTTGTCTATTCTTATTTTTTTTAAATTAAATATAATTTCATACGTTATCATTGTCTTATAAGTGTACACAAGCGTTGCCATAGACTAGGCACTGCTCAACTAGTTATTATTATGAACTATCGCTGTTTTATCACACGAAGCACTGAGTGCGCCGCGCGCCTGGTTGTGTAACTTTAAAGTACGCGCCCGCTGTAGGGTTAATGATCGTTTGCACATGATGTTCACTTGGTTCGGCAAAGGTTGTGTCTGGTTCTAATCTGCATAATCTCGAAAGAGGATCCGCAATGTTCGATTTTCCTTATCTGTATTTAACGGTAAACTTGAAGGCTTGAAGTCTTAATAACCATCGTTCTATTCTTGCTGGCGGTATTGATGTGGGTTTAAATATAGTTTCTAGCGGCTTGTGATCAGTCACTAGTTCGAAATTTATTCCTGCCAGGTAAAAGTAAAATCTTTCAACGGCCCACACCAAGGCTAGGCTCTCTTTCTCAGTCTGGAAGTATCGACGTTGAACGGCAGTGAGACTCTTACTTGCGAATGAAATTACGCGAGGTTGATTCTTCTCGTCAAATTGTAGCAATACGGCTCCTAAGGCAACAGGACTAACGTCAGCAATCAATTGTGTAAATAGTTTTAAATCGAAAAATGCCAAAGTGGGCAGTTTTCCCAACTCTTCCTTGTGTTTCTCAAATTTTTCCTGGTCGTGTGGTCCCGAATGAAATTTTGTTTCGTTTCGTATCAGTACCCTCAGTGATTCTGTAAGATCTCCCAGATTAGGTATGAATTTTCCGACATATGTGTGGAGCCCTAACAAACTCCTTACTTCTTCTTTGTTCGTTGGGGCTCGAAAATCGAGTATAACTTTGATTTTCTTTGGGTCTGGCATTATTCCTGACGATGTCAAAACATGTCCTAAGAATTCCAATTCCTGTACCTTAAACTGGCATTTCTTTTCATTTAACAGAACATTGTAGGTTTTTAATACTTCTAAGACATCATTTAAGTATTTATCATGTTCAGTTTCAGTTCCACCATACACAATGATGTCATATATGTAATTTAGACAGTTCTTGCATGGAGCGAGTATACTCTGAAATATTCGTTGGAATAGTTCTGGAGCTGAATTAATGCCAAACATTAGACGCATATACCGGAATAAACCTTGATGTGTTATAAATCTAGTGATGGATCGACTTTCTTCTTCTAACTCTAACTGGTGATAAGCACTGGCCAGGTAGCGTAGTAGCATTAGTTTTCGTCAGCTTCGCCCAGTCTTTTCCATTGATAATATTACAAGATGCTCCCGACACAATTAGAATCTTAATGACTATCCCACCGATTCTGACCGAAATGACATCATCTCTTGTGGTTTCTTTGGGGCTTGTTGGACTTGCTACTTCAAAGTACTGAAAATGTCTGATATCACTGGTTGAAGGGGGGTTGGCATCGTTAGATTCCTCAATGCAATTGATTCGCCTCGGTTTAGCTGATTGCTGATGTCTAGGATTTTGAATCATTACGCGCTTTTGTTTAGCAGTCCGACATTTTCTGGCAAAATGACCTATACGACCGCATTGATGGCACTTGATGTTGAGGGCTGGGCAACTTTTAACTTCTGAGGGGTTGTGATGATTCCCGTAACTAGAACACTCCATAATATTTGTATTTTCCCAGTGCATGCGCTTCCTAGAGTTTTCAATCCGGTTAATTTGTGATCCGTTTCCTTCTGGTTGAGGAGTATCCGTCTTTTGCATGACTACACTCTGGTTGCGTGTTTGTTCATATATCTAACATTGTTCTATAACATCATTTAGAGGTAATTCCTTTTCCAAAAGTTTTCTCTTTAAGGCAATTGGTGCCCACCTGACAATTTATTTGTCTTTAATGTTTATTTCACCACCTTCTTGTTCACTGTTTCCAAAAGAACACTTGTTGGCCTGTGTTCTACACCGTATTAAAAACTTGTTAACACATTCCCCATCTTCAGGTTTTATGCTGCGAAAAGTCTTTCATAACACAAATTTTGCTGAGGTGAAAAGTGGTTATCAAGCCTGTCAACTAGTATTTAAAACACATCGTTTTAATTTCAGGATCGTAATCAACAAGAGCTCCAGGTATTCCGAACGCTATTTCTTGTAATTGAGGCCCTCCCAGATGTAACAACTTATTCTTTCTCTTCACAACGTCTGTGACTTCTTCAACATCTAAATAAAGCTTTACTGAGCGTACCCATTTCCGCCATTCTACAGCTAGTAGTGCTTTATCTATGGTGTCACAAGTGAAATGTCTAATAGACGATTGATCCATTGCGCAGCAGTCGTGTTTCTTAAAAAAACAGTCTATCAAAAAAAAATTGTCTATCCTGGAATGAACGAGTAAATAGTAAAAATCTCTGTACTTGTTTTTATTTGTTTTACTTACTGGGCTTGTGTTTTTTTAGAATTTAAACCACTCACACCAGTAATCTCAGCAGAATTGAATCCACTCAGCACCTAGTAGAATTTAATCCACTCCTAGAATGAAACAATTTTGTTTACTATGTGTTTATCATATACACAGAAGATGATCTCATACATTTCCTGAGAATCGATACAAGAGCAATAAAAATAGTGAGGCCAGCTGAAGGCTGGCCTTCCAAGAAATATTTGGTGCAACATAGTTACTATTCTTGTCAGTTTCTTGTTGTGAGCGTTTATATGGCTCATTACATGCATGATATATTAATATTAATACTACTAATATACACATTTATTTTTATATATATTGCAATGACCCTATACGTGTAATATTTGTATGGTCACCACACAATATTTAATTTAGTTCTACCACTTGCTAAAATCAAACTAACTGATTAATTTATTTCGTTGGGTACGCCAAAATTGAGAGTTACTCTTATGGTAGTTTGCCCTTTACCTAATCCATTCATCTGATTTACTAATTTTGCTAGCTCATTTACATACAGAGACATGAAAATAAAACTCAAAATCTCAGGTCTTGGGTTCCTAAACTTTCCTAGTTAAAATTTTATGGTACGCCTCTGGAACGTAACAGGTGAACTAAAAATGTAGGCGTGATGCGCCGTTGTGAAACTGAAATGTCAATTCTATCACACCAAGATCAAGTTTTCTCAGCTCGCGTTTGGAATTGATTTATCAAGCAAATTAAATGAACAAATTTTACGGTAAGATTTTTAATAATTGCCTTCAAGTGGCGTCTATGTATTCTTTTTTTTTCCAGATCGTGTGCTATTGGTGCATTCTTAAAAAGGACGCCGTATTCGCATTTTGTTTTATGGGGCCTCCAACTGACTATTTTAATTATAAATTCTGGGAAAATACCTCGCCATCCCCATGAACCGCTATGGTTTTCTTATTCTCCAGGTCGTAATTAAGGTATGCTCAAATTTTCACGCCGTTCGCGGAGATCAAAATTTTACACTACTAACCTCACTTTGGTTGTCGTAGCTGGGCTTCGTTGTTATGAATCTGGCTGAAATCTTGCTCCCCGGGCTGCTCGTGATGCTGGGTTGTGTTCTGGCCTGATGTGTGGAGCTGCCGGAAGAATCCTACCACTCTATGCCTTCCCACGATACTGCTCGCTGATGTCGCAGGAATTCGCTAACTGCCGAACCTGCCTCGGAACGCCAAAAACTCAAATACCTGGAATCTCTTGCCTCCAATTGTGCTGATACACTTGAATTCGCTGGTTACGATGGTGCTATTTATTTTTATGTCAATTTATGCTTTCTATGAAAAATCTTTAATTAAAGTCAGAGCAAAAACAGGCAACTTCTAACAATTTATTCAGAAACAATAGCTATCCCTTGTCGTTATTGACAAAACACGGTCTATAGATTTGAATTGTAGGAAATCAACCAGGTACAAAAACATAACTTATAATCTAATTTAACAAAATTTTATCAGTTAATTACAATCTCTTATGTACTAGAATTATTGTCTTTTGGAATTGTTTATTTCTCAACGTTTTTTAATGCGCCACTCACTTCATTTTTACCACACTTAAATGCCCATCGTTTATCACTACACTGACTAGGTTTTTAATCCACCAACATTGTCTAATTTCTTGCTTATTTGAATTCCATCTAATTTCTTGCTATTGCAATCTCTTCAAATCCCCAAGTCTTGTATTTTCATGTGATAAATGACTTGCCTGGCTTTTCTATTTTCCTTGCCTTATTTTTCTAGTCATTCTTGTTCTCACCTTTATTAAAAATGTTCATGTGCTATTCATTCTCTAATGACTTTACTTTCTACGCTTCCATTTTTAAGCTGTGTCTAACTTGAACTTTTTGTGCCAGTTCTTAATTAATTTTAGATTCGACTTTTAGTTTGTGCAAATCTATTATATTACGATTAAAATTATATTGCTAAACCCAATACACGGAATTTGAGCTTCCATATTTCTGTGCCTATTCAATTACAATCAATTTCATTGGCGAATTATACCAGTGTTAATATGATTTGGCAATTTATGTGAATTTTCTCAGATGCTTGCATTATTACAACTCTGTGCTTTAATGATTGTTATTTGCTTGTACTGCAATCAGAGCCGATTTGAGAGCTAAATACCATCGCAATATATATCATCTCTATACAGGGTGTTAATTAAGTACGTAGACAAACTTTAAGGGGTGATTCCTTGATCAATTCTAAGATAAAAAGTTCCTACAAACATGGGACCTAAACGGCTTCGTTTTCGAGATACAGGGTGTTGAAGTTTAAACAAAAACAGTTTTTTTCAAAAATTTGGAAAACGGATAGAGGTATTCTAATGAAACTTGGTGTAGGTTAGTATTTCAGAAAGTGGCATTGTTCAGTCAAAATAAATTTAATTTATATCAACCAGTGGCGTGCATGGGGCGATCTCAGTTACATTATTTTAGAAAAATCTGATACGCCACTGTTTTATAGAAAAAAGTTTTGTAGCTATTGTAAGATTGTGTTTTATTAAATAACATTTTTTAAAAGCTTCCTTAAACTGTATTTTGAAAACGAAGCCGTTTAGGTCCCATTCACGTCCAATGTACGAAATTGCTGTTACAGATTTTTCCATTTTTCTCGCAAAATGTTTATTCTATCAAAAAAATAAAAGATACATCTTTTGTATAGTTTCAATGGATAAAGCTAAAAAACTTGTCGTATTGACTAAAAAACAGTGGCGTACCAGATTTTTTTGAAATAAGGTAGCTGCGGTGGCCCCGATGCACGCCACTGGTGGAAATAAATTACATTTATTTTGACCAAACAATGCCACTTTATGAAATACTAATATACACCAAGTTTCATTACAATACCTCTAGGCGTTTTCCAGATTTTTGAAAAAAAAGTAATTTTTGTTTAAATTTCAACACCCTGTATCTTGAAAAGGAAGCCGTTTAGGCCCCATGTTTGTATGAACTTTTTATCTTAGAATTGATCAAGGAATCGCCTCTTAAAGTTTGTCTACGTACTTAATTAACACCCTGTATATAATCTCCCTAGCTTGGGTCAAATGTAAGATCACATTTATTAATCAACGTTTAATTTTGTTTCACTGTTATTCTTATTTAATTGTGTAATATTTACCTCGTCGCCAATTTGTGGTACCCTAGCGTATTGTGGTATCACTAAAACTAGTAACGTAAACATAAACGATTCTATTCTTCTAGGGTCTACACAGTATGAATACTACCAATAAATTAAATAACTTGACAAAAAAATATTCATGTGATATCTTATTACCTAAACAGATAACTACGAAGTACTCATTCCTATATTACTAATACATATGCTAAACAGCATGCGGTAACTATATAATTTATATAACAGAATGTGACACGGGTGCATTAGCCGTTCTCCACAATATTATATACAGTGTTTAAACTTGATTTAAACACACATAAATTTTCTAAAAATTACGAAATCCAGTTGCATATCTTTTAAATGCAATTCCCATTTATTTAATGTTGCAATCATAATTACTAAATTTAATATGTTTAAATTAGATTAAAAACTATATATTTCAGTTCAAATTTACGAAACAGTATTCGTAATTTAAAAGCCAGTGTTATTACGCAATCATACGAGTTAAAGACCAGGAAAATGCAATTCTGCACTCTTTGCATAATTGCGACCTACAGTAGTAAGTTCAACGGGCGACCTTCGCTCTATCAGGAAATAAAAACTGCACAAATTGCTTATCTGCTGTTTTGTAATTTAAACACTTTGACCTATTAAACTGTATATATGAACTTTGATATTGTTACTGCGTTAAGCATTTTTAATTTGTATAAATACTAGTCTATTTTCATAATAAAATCAATCTGCATTTAATGTTTGATTCATTCACTACCCTTTCTAAGCCATAATATTTATGGGGCATGAGGCTGTGCTCCAAGGGTGGTTTTTTACTGTCGTCCGTTCAAGTACCATTGACTACATTGGTTTAAAACGTAAACACAGTCTTGTTTACGTGCTTGACGGATAGAATCAGCGCAAAGTAACGGAGTCCTGAAGCAGCCTCTCAGGCATCTCTGTTCATGGTCCTTCGAGCCGGATCTGTCTCCAACTAACGAAAAAACACATCCCGAGAAGAAAACAACATCTGCCAACCACCCAGTTCCCAGAAAATGGCCAACAACATGGAGGAATTCAACAACTTAGCTATCGCCCAAGAAGAGCTCGCGCAGAAGATAAAGCAAATATTATCCAACAGCAAAAAGGACCCTGCCAGCCGAAAAAACGAAGCCTACATCGCCAGTCGCAACAAAACGCTGGACGAACTTTGGAACACTGCAACTAAAAATCATGCAGAATTGGGGCAGCTAAGTATTCCAACTCATAATTATTTTAAAACAGGGTATTACGACCAAATTAAAGCCATATACGGCGAAGCAAAAAGTTACTTGCAGAGCTGTTCAAAATCAACGGAAATTTCCAACGCCTCCGTAAGCAGAACGCAAGAGGAAATGGTGGCCAACCCCGAGCAAAGGGTTCGTATCCGAAAACTGCAGATTCGGATCCAGAATTTTAAGCAGGCGATGGACGACGCCGAACTAACACAAGAATTAGGGAGGCCCGCCATCACGACAAGGGAATTAAGAGAAAAATGGGATCGTGTGGTCGAGATGGACGAAGAAGTTATGTCAAACGACATGGCTTCAGAACAAATGCACTTCAGTCCTGAATATACTACGTTGGAAGACAGGTATAGAAATTTAATTATTTTATTGCAAGCGCCGACAAGGAACGAGCAAGCAGCAGCCATCTCGCTTCCTCAAGTCAAAATTCCCATATACGAGGGAAATTATGAGGAATGGGCCACTTTCAAGGACCTGTTCACCAAATTAGCAGATGACAACCAGAATATGGACGATGTCATCAAGATGCAATATTTAAAGACGCATCTTAAGGGAGAGCCAAGCCGACTGATCCAGCATCTAGCTGTTACCCAAGCAAACTACAACACCGCCTGGAATCTGCTGCAACAAAGGTATCAAAATAATCGCCTTATTTTAACTAAATTGCTAGATACCATATTCGATCTGCCGGTCCTCTCCAAAGAGTCAGCCCAAGGGTTAAAAAGATTGCACGACTCCATCAAGGAATGTGTGGAGGCAATCAAAAATTTAGGCATCTCCACGGACAGTTGGGGTCCGTGGATTAACAGAGCTATCGCTCGAAAATGGGATCCTGAAACCAACAAATTATATGAACAGTCGCTTCAATGTCCAAATGAAGTCCAGGATCACCAAAATTTAATGGTTTTCCTGCAAGTGCGGTTCCAATCCCTAGAATCCATAGATGGAGCTCGAAAGCCCACGCAGGAAGGACCACAGAAGAATTACGCTTCCGCATCCCTAAATTGCAAGCTGTGCCATGGAAATCATTACATCGACAACTGTAGTCAATTCCAGAGGCTACGTACCCATGAAAAACTAGAAGCAGTAAAAACCAATCGATTGTGCTATCGATGCTTGCGGCACGATTCAAATATACCATGTCGTGCCTATTTTAATTGTAGGATCTGTCGCTTCCCGCATCATACACTGCTTCATAAGGCGCAGCCACCATCAAGGCCGCTCCCTGCCCAACGGATGAGGACGTCAGCTCATGCAGCAGCTATGAAGACTTCCAACGCTCCAGAAAAGAAGCCGAAGTCGGACATCATCACCGCCAATGTAGGCGCACAGGAGAGCCAAGTTCTACTTGCCACAGCAATGGTTCAAGTAAAGGCAGCATCCGGGATGACTCATCTACTACGAGTATTAATAGATCCCGGGTCTCAGGGGTCGTTTATCACGGAAGCATCAGCCGAATTATTGGGGTTACCCAGGACCAAAGTTCGAGCTGAAATCACAGGAATTGGGAACAGCGAGCCAAAAATTGCCAAATGGAAAATCCCAGGTTTGATCACACCTAGATTTTCAAGTAACTTTTCCCTACCTGTAAATTTACTAATACTTCCCAAACTTACCAAAGCCATGCCTTCATCCCCTATCCCAAACATAAATATCAATTCCTGGAGCAATATTTTCATCGCCGATCCAACCTTCAACCAACCTGGCCCCATAGACATAATTCTAGGAGCCGAAGAATAGTCAAAAATAATTCTAGAAGGAATCACTAAAACAAAGGATGGCATCTTAGGACAAAATACCGAGCTGGGCTGGATATTATCTGGAACCATTGGAAGACAACATAACGAAATCATTAAAGTCAACACCATGGTTGCCAAAATCGAAGAAGATGAGCAGTTACAAAAATTCTGGAACATAGAAGAAGTCCCCACTCAACGAAAAATTTTCCCAGACGACCAGGTATGTGAAAATAAATTCACAGACACAGTGCAGCGAGACCAGGATGGAAGATACATAGTCAAGATTCCATTTAAGCAAACTCCAGTGAGCATGAGAAAATCCAAACCCTCGGCATTGGCAAGATTACTACATCTGGAAAAGAAGCTGAGACAAGACCAAGATCTAGAAATCCAATACAAGGAATTCATGCAAGAATATCTGGATCTAGGACATATGGAAAGAGTAGAAGAAAAACAAGAAAACAATGGCAAGTATTATATCCCACACCACGGTGTAATTCGAGAAGCAAGTTCATCAACGAAGCTCCGTGTCGTCTTCGACGCTTCGAACAAGGCATCTTATGGAAAATCCTTAAACGAAGTCATGTATGCTGGACCGAAACTTCAGCAAGAACTGGTCGACATTCTACTCCGATGGAGAACTCACAAGGTCGTCTTCTCTGCGGACATTGAGAAAATGTACCGACAAATCAAGATGGACAGCCAAGACCAGGAGTATCAACGAATCTTATGGAGATTCGATCAATCACAGCCAATCAGGGAATACAGGTTATGCACCGTCACTTATGGAACCGCATCAGCTCCCTATCTGGCCATCCGAACCTTGCACCAATTAGCAGAGGACGAAAAATCTTCCTTTCCAATAGCAGCGGAAGTTGTAAAGAGAGATTTCTATGTGGACGATGTACTCTCCGGAACCGACACTTTAGAAGAAGCAATCAAGCAGCAAGGTCAGTTAATTTCCTTATTAAAACGTGGAGGTTTTACCCTACATAAATGGTGCAGTAATGAATTAGCCATCATACAAGAACTACCCGAAGAATTGAAGGAGCAAACCTACCGCGAAATAAGTGAGGACGGCTTAAAGAAGTCATTGGGCGTTCACTGGTCTCCATATGAAGACGTGTTTTGCTTCAAGGTGGATGTGAAGCAAAAGGGATCCACAAAACGCAGCATATTATCCGAAGTCGCTAAAATTTTCGACCCTTTGGGTTGGTTAGCACCCATCATCATCACTGCTAAACTGCTCATCCAAGAGCTATGGCTCGAAAACGTCAAGTGGGACGACCCAGTCTCAGAAAGTATGCAAGGCAAATGGGAAGCATTTAAATCTCAACTCAAATCAGTAGAAGAAATTACTTTACCAAGGTGGCTTTTTACCAAAAAGGAAGCTCAAATGGAACTGCATGGATTCTGTGACGCCTCCGAAAGAGCTATTGGAGCCGTGGTCTACACCAGAGTCATCACGTCATCAGGCCAATCCAAGGTATCATTATTAATAGCCAAATCCAAGGTGGCACCAGCTCGAGCAAAGGCAACCCTACCCAGACTAGAACTCTGCGCAGCAGTACTACTTTCTAATCTATTACAACGGGTAATCACGGCACTGGACATTTCGAAGGTATCTATCTTCGCCTGGACCGATTCCATGGTCACACTAGGATGGATAAAGGGAGATCCAGTAAGATGGAAGACATTCGTCGCAAATCGCGTAGCCGAAATCAACCACTTGATTCCGGCTCAACATTGGAACCACGTCAAGTCAGAAGAAAATCCTGCAGACGTCATCTCCAGAGGTACTAGTCCAGGAAAATTAAAGGAACATACACTATGGTGGGAGGGACCAAGCTGGTTAATTAACAAAGAGTTATGGCCGTGTCAACCAGACACCGCCACAACCAATGAAGAAGCAAAAAGTTACACTGTGCATCAAGCTACAGTTCATCAAGACGAGAACGAGATTATTCATCGCTTCTCGTCTCTGACAAGAATGGTACGAGTCGTGTCATACTGCCGAAGATTCATCAACAAATGTAGGCGTCTTCCCATTCAACCAGGATGTCTATCAGTTAAAGAAATGGAAGACACCATCCTCACACTCATCAAGGTCGTCCAAAGAAGTGATCCTATTTTGAAGGCAACAGGATCTCAAATCCAAAAGAGAAAATGTGTGGACTCCAACAACAAACTCGCAAATCTCAATCCATTCATCGATCAACATGGAATCATACGTGTTGGAGGAAGGCTAGAAAATTCCAACTTATCCTACCACGAAAAACACCCAATTATCCTTCCTTATTCCAATCATATTTCCAAATTAATAATCCATGAGGCACATTTACGCACCTTACACGGTGGCACTCAACTCACACTGTCCTATGTCCGAAGAAAATATTGGATCATCAACGCAAAGAAAGCCGTCAGTTCCAGCATCAAGAAATGCTTTCGATGCATCCGATTCAAGGCAGAGGCAGCCCAGCAATTAATGGGGAATCTTCCACCAACAAGAGTTAATTCAACCCCGCCATTCTTCCATTCCGGAGTGGACTATGCCGGTCCAATACAAATCCGAACATCTAAAGGAAGAGGGCATTCTTCATCCAAGGGATACATTGCTGTTTTTGTCTGTCTGTCAACCAAAGCAATACACTTAGAAGCCGTCAGCGACATGACAACTAACAGCTTCCTAGCAGTCTTCAGGAGGTTCATCGCCCGAAGAGGACGCTGTGCACATCTTTATAGCGACAACGGAACGAATTTCGTTGGAGCAAGAAAGGTCTTGGACAAGGAAATCCGTCAAGCAATGGAAGGCCCAGTTATCCAAGAAAATTTATCCACCATTGGTACTCAATGGCACTTCATCCCCCCAGTAGCCCCACACTTCGGAGGAATCTGGGAAGCAGGAGTAAAATCAATGAAGCATCATCTGAAGAGAACCATTGGCAACGCTACTCTAACGTTTGAAGAATTAACAACTTTGCTTTGCCAAATAGAAGCCTGCTTAAACTCACGTCCTCTGTGCCCACAAGGCAACAATATTGAAGATACCACTGCATTGACACCAGGCCATTTCCTGATAGGAAGAGAGATAATCTCACCACCGGACCCAATCAGCACACCAATATCAACAAATTTGTCAAATCGCTGGAGATTGATCCAAAAAATCAAGCAAGATTTTTGGAAATCATGGAGTTCAGACTACCTTCATGGATTACAGCAAAGAAACAAATGGAAGAAACCGGTGGAGAATATCAAAGTTGGTGACCTAGTGCTAATCAAAGAAGAAAACATTAATCCTAGTAAATGGCCCTTAGCGAGAGTTACCGACATTCATCCTGCAACCGATGGATCAGTACGAGTAGTAACCATCCAGAAATCAGGAGGACATCAATTAAAACGTTCCATAGGCAGTATCATTCCATTACCAACTAACGAAGAATCGCAGGAACCAGAGCCTGAAGAGAAAATTTCGGCCAACAACACCCACACACAATCATTCCCAGTACCAAAGGCACCTACCCGGTCCAAATGGAAAATGCTTCTACTCATATTTACTCTCCTTACCACAATACACTGAGTAAGGCAGAATTCAACATACAAAAACCAGACAGCGGGTACTATGTAGAGCATATTGGACACGGGAAGATTGAACGAGGAACATTCAGGATCGAAATCCAGTTCGAGAGAGGGAAGATCGAAGAAGACTTCGAAACAGTTACCGACATGGTGGACAAATTCGACGACCTCTGCAACTCTGCGAAAGAACTGTCCGAAGACACGTTATGCAAGACATTGGTGCATCATCTTCTGGAACAAAAAAGGCATATGGAATGGATTAAAACTGGCATGGAAGATATCATAACAAGAAGAGAAAAAACGAGGAGTGCTTGGGACTGTACTTACGTCAATTTTCGGAGTAAATGACGAAGTCTATCAAGATATTGATAGACTCGACAAAAATCAACAGGAGTTAATAAAAATGGACAGTCAACAATCCAAATTCTTGCTGTCAGCACTTTCAAGATTTAATGAGACCGAAGAACGAATCGATCAGAAGCTGGAACATTTCCAAGAGAAGCTGAACCAAGGAATCAGGGCGATCAACAACATGGACAAGTGGTATAAGGCAACCGACTCCAACCGATTAAATATCCACATCATCAGTGTCTATCAAGTCGCCACAAATGTTATTAGTGAACTGTGCAATTACCACACAAACATTTTGAACGTTCATTTCCAACAAGGTAATTTTTACGAGTTAATAACACCTGCCCAAATCAAGCAAATCCTCGCAAATGCAACCAGTAAACTCTCGCCAAATTTAGAAATTTTACCGACTCCAATCCTGAAGGTCGACATCGGACATGATGACATATACATCAACGTCCAAGGATACTTCATCATAGTCGAAAAAACCGAATATACCTTAATCAAGGTGACTCCAATTCCTCTCCAAATTAACAATGGGTCCTATTGGGTGATCGACGTACCAAAAGGGATCTTCGCTGTGGATTACAACTTACAAATGTACTTCCAAGAGACAGATGAGGAATTCAAAGAAAATCTCCAAATTACTCCAAACACGTATATCTGCAGTCCAACAGTCGTGAAAGGAATTGAAAATAACCCAAATTGCATCATTGATGACATATATCATCGAACAGAAATTAGTCAGTGCAGTCTACGAAGACATCAGATCCAGTCCATTATTTGGAAACAACTATACATGGAAAACACCTGGATGTTTGTAGTCAACAAGCCAACCCGAATAGCTATCACTTGTAGTGGCAATAGGGAAGAAGTCACTGTCAACACAACAGGTGTGATTCAGATCTCGTCAGACTGCATCATACAAACTACAAAGAATACGTTAACCCCCAGGCATAGCAAGAAATTCAACATCCTCGCAGGATATTCCAAGGCCGTCAGCATCAACTTTACCAACACAATAACACCCAACTCCTTTTCAGAAATTGCAGAGGAGCCAGTTTTAAAACAGTCAGACCACTTCGAGGATCTACAAACTTCACAGCAGCACCTAAAAGACATAACTTGGAAAACCATCCGCCACCACTCCTATCTATCCAGCGGGATCACAGGCAGCCTATTAGGAGGGGCTATTCTAATAGGAGCCTTCTACTACATTCGGAAAAGGATCAATCGAAGAAAGCCTCAATCCAAACAACGCCAGTCATCCGTAGAAGAATATCCTTTAAAAACCCTTAATGTGGAAGAAACAATATAGTTTTCCTTTTCTTTTTCTTCGGCTTAAAATTGGCAATATGTTTAAACTTGATTTAAACACACATAAATTTTCTAAAATTTACGAAATCCAGTTGCATATCTTTTAAATGCAATTCCCATTTATTTAATGTTGCAATCATAATTACTAAATTTAATATGTTTAAATTAGATTAAAAACTATATATTTCAGTTCAAATTTACGAAACAGTATTCGTAATTTAAAAGCCAGTGTTATTACGCAATCATACGAGTTAAAGACCAGGAAAATGCAATTCTGCACTCCTTGCATAATTGCGACCTACAGTAGTAAGTTCAACGGGCGACCTTCGCTCTATCAGGAAATAAAAACTGCACAAATTGCTTATCTGCTGTTTTGTAATTTAAACACTTTGTCCTATTAAATTGTATATATGAACTTTGATATTGTTACTGCGTTAAGCATTTTTAATTTGTATAAATACTAGTCTATTTTCATAATAAAATTAATCTGCATTTAATGTTTGATTCATTCACTACCCTTTCTAAGCCATAATATTTATGGGGCATGAGGCTGTGCTCCAAGGGTGGTTTTTACTGTCGTCCGTTCAAGTACCATTGACTACATTGGTTTAAAACGTAAACACAGTCTTGTTTACGTGCTTGACGGATAGAATCAGCGCAAAGTAACGGAATCCTGAAGCAGCCTCTCAGGCATCTCTGTTCAATTTAGAACTAAGAATTACTATTAATTATCTAAATTATAATAGTGTTCTGAGTACTCGGCGATTTTAGGCCATTATATTTAGAAATTCTAACATTTGATTTAATTTAAGATTGGGAATGTAAATTAGGGATTTTGGGTTTTAAATATTGATTAAAAGTTATCCTAAACATACTTGACTATCCTTACGTCATTGAAAAGTCAATAAACATATCTGAATGTCATTAAGATATTTAGAATATCAGTAAAAGACCTGAAAATGACTATAAAATTACTTTATATTAATCAAATAGTTAAACAATCAGTTATACTTGTTATTAAGAAGCACCATTCAGCTGAGTATAAAGAGTATTCTTTTAGCTGTACTGACTAAACGGAGCAATCTTTAGAATAATTAGAAAGATATAACTGAACAATATTTGTATGTCAAATATTGACGTTTGTGAGGTAAGTTATATCATTTTAATTTGTAATAAAAATAAGTAATTGGCACCGCAACTGGGGCCATTATATTACAATTGACACCTCAACTGAGGCTTAATATTACAATTGACCCGCAACGTGAGGCCTTTATATTACAAGCGCCAAGCCACGCGCCAAGAAAAGCGCCAAGTCAAGCGCCAAGCCACGCGCTAAGGAGAGCGCCAAGCCATGCGCCAAGCCAAGCGCCATACTAAGCGTCAAGCCAAGTGCCAAGCTACGCGCCAAGAAAAGCGCCAAGCCAAGCGACAAGCCACGCGCCAAGAAAAGCGCCAGACCGAGCGCCAAGCCAAGCGCCTAGCCAAGCGCCAAGCCAAACGCTAAAGAGAGCGCCAAGGCATGCGCCAAGACAAGCGCCAAACCAAGCGCCAAACCAAGCGCCAAGCCACGCGCCAAGGAGAGCGTCAAGCTATGCGCCAGGCCAAGCGCCAAGCCAAGCGCCAAGCCAAGTGCCAAGCCACGCGCCAAGAAAAGCGCGAAGACAAGAGACAAGCCAAGCGCCAAGCCAAGCGACCAGCCAAGCGCCAAGCCAAGCGCCATTCTAAGCGTCAAGCCAAGTGCCAAGCTACGCGCCAACCACACGTTAAGAAAAGCGCCAAGCCAAACGCCCAACCAAGCGCCAAGCCACGCGCCAAGGAAAGCGCTAAGCCAAGCGCCAAGCCACGCGCCAAGGAGAGCGCCAAGCCAAACAACAAGCCACGCGCCAAGCCACGCGCCAAGCCAAACGCCAAACCAAGCGCCAAGCCACGCGCCAAGAAAAGCGCCACGCCATGCGCCAAGCCAAGCGACAGGCCACGCGCCAAGAAAAGCGCCAAGCCAAGCGCCAAGCCAAACGCCAAGCCAAGTGCCAAGCCACGCGCCAAGAAAAGCGCCACGCCATGCGCCAAGCCAAGCACCAAACTACACGCCAAGGAGAGCGCCAAGCCAAACGACAAGCCACGCGCCAAGCCAAGCGCCAAGCCAAACCCCAAGCCAAGCGCCAAGCCACGCGCCAAGAAAAGCGCCACGCCATGCGCCACGCCAAACGACAGGCCACGCGCCATGAAAAGCGCCAAGCCAAGCGCCAAGCCAAACGCCAAGCCAAGTGCCAAGCCACGCGCCAAGAAAAGCGCCACGCCATGCGCCAAGCCAAGCACCAAGCCACGCGCCAAGGAGAGCGCGAAGCCAAGCGACAAGCCACGCGACAAGAAAAGCGCTAAGCCAAGCGCCAAGCCAAGCGCCCAGCCAAACGCCAAACCACGCGCCAAGAACAGCGTTA
The DNA here is from genome assembly GCA_940337035.1 of Agriotes lineatus. NCBI lineage: Eukaryota > Metazoa > Arthropoda > Insecta > Coleoptera > Elateridae > Agriotes > Agriotes lineatus. Next base: position 162,510 of record CALNHX010000280.1, read on the forward strand.
AGCTAAGCGCCAAGTCACGCGCCAAAAGAGAGCGCCAAGCCAAGCGACAAGCCACGCGCCAAACCACGCGCCAAAAGATGCGCCAAGCCAAGCGCCAAGCCACGCGCCAAGCCAAGCGCCAAGCCAAACGCCAAGCCAAGTGCCAAGCCAGGCGCCAAGAAAAGCGCCAAGCCAAGCGCCGAGACAAACGCTAAGCCAAACGCCCAGCCAAGCGCCAAGCCAAGCGACAAGCCAAGCGTTCAGCCAAGCGCCAAGTTACGCGCCAAGGAAAGCGCCAAGGAAAGCACCAAACCAAGCGCCAAGCCAAGCGGCAAGCCAAGCACTAAACCACGCGCTAAGAAAAGCGCCATGCCAAGCGTCCAGCCAAGCGCCAAGCCAAACGCCAAGCCAAGTGCCAAGCCAGGCGCCAAGAAAAGCGCCAAGCCAAGCGCCGAGACAAACGCTAAGCCAAACGCCCAGCCAAGCGCCAAGCCAAGCGACAAGCCAAGCGTCCAGCCAAGCGCCAAGTTACGCGCCAAGGAAAGCGCCAAGGAAAGCACCAAGCCAAGCGTCAAGCCAAGCGGCAAGCCAAGCACTAAACCACGCGCTAAGAAAAGCGCCATGCCAAGCGTCCAGCCAAGCGCCAAGCCACGCGCCAAGAAAAGCACGAAGCCAAGCGCCAAGCCAAGCGCCAAGCGAAGCGCCAAGCGAAGCGCCAAGCCAAGCGCCGACACAAACGCTAAACCAAACGCCCAGTCAAGCGTCAAGCCACGCGCCAAGCTAAGTGCCAAGCCACGCGCCAAAAACTGCGCTAAGCCAAGCAACAAGCCACGCGCCAAGAAAAGCGCCAAGCCAAGCGCCAAGCCAACGGCCAATCCACGCTCCATGGAGAACGTTAAGCCACGCGCCAAGGAGGGCGCAAAGCCAAGCGACAAGCCACGCGCCAAGCTAAGCGCCAAGCCACGCGCTAAGGAGAGCGCCAAGCGACAAGCCACGCGCCAAGCCACGCGCCAAGAAATGCCCCAGGCTAAGCGCCAAGCCAAGCGCCAAGACACGCTCCAAGCTAAGCGCCAAACCACGCGCCAAGGAGAGCGCCAAGCCAAGCGACAAGCCAAACGCCAAGGAGAGCGCCAAGCCATGCTCCACGACAGGCGCCAAGCCACGCGCCAAGAACAGCGCCAAGCCAAGCGCCAAACCGAGCGGCAAGCCAAGTGCCAAGCCAAGCGCCAAGCCACGCGCCAAGCACAGCGCCAAGCCAAGCGCCAAGCCAAGCGCCAAGCCAAGCGAAAAAGCCAAGCGCCAAGCCACGTGCCAAGAAAAACGCCAAGCCAACCGCCAAGCCAAACGCCAAGCTAAGCGCCAAGGGGAACACCAAGCCAAGCGACAAGCCGCGCTCCAAGTCACGCGCCAAGAAATGCGCCAAGCCAAGCGCCAAACCACGCGCTAAAATAAGCGCCAAGCCACCCGCCAAAGTGAGCGCCAAGCCAAGCGACAAACCACGCGCCAAGCCACGCGCCAAGAAAAGCGCCAAGCCAAGCCCCAAACCAAACGCCAAGCCAAGCGCCAAGCCACGCGCCAAGAAGAGCGCCACGCCATGCGCCAAGCCAAGCGACAGGCCACGCGCCAAGAAAAGCGCCAAGCCAAGCGCCATGCTAAGCGTCAAGCCAAGTGCCAAGCTACGCGCCAAGAAAAGCGCCAAACCAAACGTCAAGCCACGCGCCAAGAAAAGCGCCAAGCCGAGCGCCAAGCCAAGCGCCAAACCACGCGTCCATCCAAGCGCAAATCCACGCGCCAAGGAGAGCGTCAAGCTATGCGCCAGGACATGCGCTAAGCCAAGTGCCAAACCAAGTGCCAAGCCACGCGCCAAGAAAAGCGCGAAGATAAGCAACAAGCAACGCGCCAAGAAAAGCGCCAAGCCATGCGCCAAGCCAAGTGCCAAACCAAGTGCCAAGCCACGCGCCAAGAAAAGCGCGAAGCCAAGCAACAAGCAATGCGCCAAGAAAAGCGCCAAGCCAAGCGCCAAACCACGCGTCCATCCAAGCGCCAATCCACGCGCCAACGAGAGCGTCAAGCTATGCGCCAGGACATGCGCTAAGCCAAGTGCCAAACCAAGTGCCAAGCCACGCGCCAAGAAAAGCGCGAAGATAAGCAACAAGCAACGCGCCAAGAAAAGCGCCAAGCCATGCGCCAAGCCAAGCGCCAAGCCAAGCGCCAAGCCAAGCGCCAAGTCGAGCGCCCAGCCAAGCGCCAAGCGACGCGCCAAGAAACACGCCAAGCCAAGCGCCAAGCCAAGCGCCAAGCCAAGCGCCAAGCCAAGCGTCCAGCCAAGCGCCAAGCCAAGCGTTTAGCCAAACGCCAAGCCACGCGCCAAATTACGGGATAAGAGAAGCGCAAATCCAAGCGCCAAGCCACGCACTAAACCACGCGCCAAGAAAAGCGCCAAGCCAAACGCTAAGGAGAGCGAAAAGACATGCGCCAAGACAAGCGCCAAACCAGGCGCCTAATCAAGCGCCAAACCACGCGTCCATCCAAGCTCCAATCCACGCGCCAAGGAGAGCGTCAAGCTATGCGCCAGGACACACGCTTAGCCAAGTGCCAAACCAAGCGCCAAGCCACGCGTCAAGAAAAGCGGGAAGCCAAGCAGCAAGCCACGCGCCAAGAAAAGCGCCAAGCCAGGCGCCAAGCCATGCGCCAAGCCAAGCGCCCAGCCTAGCGTTAAGCTACGCGCCAAGGAGAGCGCCAAGCCAAGCGCCCAGCCAATCGCCAAGCGACGCGCCAAGAAACACGCCAAGCCAAGCGCTAAGCCAAACGCCAAGCCAAGCGCCAAGCCAAGCGTCCAGCCAAGCGCCAAGCGACGCGCCAAGAAACACGCCAAGCCAAGCAACAAGCCAAGCGCCAAGCCAAGCTCCAAGCCAAGCGCCAAGCCAAGCGCCCAGCCAAGCGCCAAGAAACACGCCAAGCCAAGCGCTAAGCCAAACGCCAAGCCAAGCGCCAAGCCAAGCGTCCAGCCAAGCGCCAAGCCAAGCGTTTAGCCAAACGCCAAGCCACGCGCCAAGGAGAACGTCAAGCTATGCACCATGCCAAGCGCCAAGCCAAGCGCCAAGCCAAGCGCCAAGTTACGCGCCAAGAAAAGCGCCAAGAAAAGTGTAACGGCCCGCCTTTATTTGGAATATTTTAAATGGCCTTATTGCCTCGGATATGCTCAAAGTCGGAGATTACGTCCAGATTGCTCGAATAATGCATAGATCAATAAATAACACAGGATAAATGATGAAAATAAAATATACTGTCTTTAACTATGTACATTAAAAATGGAAATAATATTGCATACTGCAGGTTACATTATATAGGGTTGTCGCGCCAACAGGGGGTTGCTCGGGCTCGCCGGCAGCACCGCAACCCAAATTGTCCAGGTGAAGGGCAGGCACGTTGAGGACGCCTTCGAAGCGCGCGTCGTCGTCCACGGAGATGTCGCGGAGTCGACTGTCCGCGCAGCGGCCCCTTATCGGTCGGCGGAGGTCGTTGATCGAATGCCCCAGTCGTGATAAGCGATTGTTTGTTTGTAACAAACGCTGCGAACACTTCGGATTATTTATTGTGTTTTAAAGAGGTACCTGACGACGAAAAAAAAAACGGTAGAAGTTTGCGTCCGGTGTGCTGAATTAGACCGGGGCCGCCGAACGATTTGGCGGCGTCCGTAGCTCGGAAATGTGCCGTAGTCGGACTCCCAAATATTTTGATGTTCGGGCAAATAGGCGGCTCTATCCGGATCGTAGCAGCGCGGAGATTTATTTCGAGAAGCTTCTGGGATAGCTCCGGAGTGTTGGCGGCGACGTCTGCAGGTAGGTCTCTTATCACACGATCTTCAACCTGGTGGTGACGGGATGTTGACGGCTTCTTAGTGCTTTAAAATTCAGGAAAATTAATACGTTCGAAATACGGCCTTCGAGGACGCAAATGTTATGCGCGCTCAATTCTCGGACGGCGGACGGGCTAGATAAGGATCTCTAGGTTATCGGGTGTTCTTGCAGGCAGACAGTAACCATACCAAACCCGCAAGAACTCTTATTTAGGCGATTTCTCCTTTGCTAAGACAGTAACCACACCAAAGCAAACGAGTGATCGCTCCGGGTAGATTAGGAGAAGTTCAGGAGAGGACTCGGGACAGAATCTGTTTAGGAGCTGTCGGGCGTTCCTTTTTATACGTTTCAGCGGCTCCTTGTCGGCGCTCGTGCTCCCCACTTAGATAGCGGGGGAAACACTCCTAAGTGCAAATGTGGCTTTCTGCGCATCGGCTACCGGCCCGCGCTATCGCTTCCTAGCGCGGTCTTGAGATGCAAACGTTTGATAGAGGGGCGAATTAAATTCCCAATACGTTTCAAGTATTTTTAGAATTTAGATTCACAAGCGAAACGTTACAAAAGCATTAAGCCAAGCGCCAAGCCACGCGCTAAGCCACGCGCCAAGAAAAGCGCCAAGCCAAGCGCCAAGCCAAGCGCCAAGCCAAGCGCCAAGCCAAGCGCCAAGCCAAGCGCCAAGCCAAGCGTCCAGCCAAGCGCCAAGCCACGCGCCAAGGAGAACGTCAAGTTATGCGCCATGCCAAGCGCCAAGCCAAGCGCCAAGCCAAGTGCCAAGCCACGCGCCAAGAAAATCGCAAAGCCAAGCGACAAGCCAAGCGCCAAGGAGAGCTCCAAGCCATGCGCCAAGGCAAGCGCCAAGCCAAACGCCAAGCCAAGCACTAAGTTACGCGCCAAGAAAAGCGCCAAGCAAAGCGCCAAGCTAAGCGCCAAGCTAAGCGCCAAGCCAAGCGGCAAGCCAAGCACCAAACCACGCGTTAAGAAAAGCGCCATGCCAAGCGTCCATCCAAGCGCCAAGCCACGCGCCAAGAAAAGCGCAAAGCCAAGCGACAAGCCACGCGCCAAGAAAAGCGCCAAGCCAAGCGTCAAGCTAAGCGCCCGGCCAAGCAAAAAGCCACTCGCCAAGGAAAGCGCCAAGCCATTCGCCAACCCAAGCGCCAAGCCAAGCGCCAAGCCAGGCGCCAAGTCAAGCGCCAAGCCAAGCGCCCAGCCACGCGCTATAGAAAGCGCCAAACCAAGCGTCAAGCCAAGCGCCAAGCCACGCGCTAAGAAAGGCGCCAAGCCAGGCGCCAAGCCAAGCGCCCAGCCAAACGTTAAGCTACGCGACAAGGAGAGCGCCAAGCCATGCGCCAAGCCAAGCGCCAAGCCAAACGCCAAGTCAAGCGCCCAGCCAAGCGCCAAGCGACGCGCCAAGAAACACGCCAAGCCAAGCGCCAAGCCAAGCGCCAAGCCAAGCGCCAAGCCAAGCGCCAAGCCAAGCGTCCAGCCAAGCGCCAAGCCAAGCGTTTAGCCAAACGCCAAGCCACGCGCCAAGAAGAACGTCAAGCTATGCACCATGCCAAGCGCTAAGCCAAGCGCCAAGCCAAGTGCCAAGCCGCGCGCCAAGAAAAGCGCGAAGCCAAGCGCCTAGTTACGCGCCAAGAAAAGCGCCAAGAAAAGCATTAAGCCAAGCGCCAAGCCACGTGCCAAACTACGGGCTAAGAAAAGCGCAAATCCAAGCGCCAAGCCACGCGCTAAGCCACGCGCCAAGAAAAGCGCCAAGCCAGGCGCCAAATCAAGCGCCAAACCACGCGTCCATCCAAGCGCCAATCCACGCGCCAAGGAGAGCGTCAAGCTATGCGCCAGGACAGACGGTAAGCCAAGTGCCAAACCAAGCGCCAAGCCACGCGCCAAGAAAAGCGCCAAGCCAGGCGCCAGGCCAAGCGCCCAACCAAGCGTTAAGCTACGCGCCAAGGAGAGCGCCAAGCCATGCGCCAAGCCAAGCGCCCAGCCAAGCGCCAAGCCAAGCGCCAAGCCAAGCGCCCAGCCAAGCGCCAAGCGACGCGCCAAGAAACACGCCAAGCCAAGCGCTAAGCCAAGCGCCAAGCCAAGCTCCAAGCCAAGCGTTCAGCCAAGCGCCAAGCCAAGCGTTTAGCCAAACGCCAAGCTACGCGCCAAGGAGAACGTCAAGCTATTCACCATGCCAAGCGCCAAGCCAAGCGCCAAGCCAAGTGCCAAGCCGCGCGCCAAGAAAAGCGCGAAACCAAGCGCCAAGTTATGCGCCAAGAAAAGCGCCAAGAAAAGTGTAACGGCCCGCCTTTATTTGGAATATTTTAAATGGCCTTATTGCCTCGGATATGCTCAAAATCGGAGATTACGTCCAGATTGCTCGAATAATGCATAGATCAATAAATAACACAGGATAAATGATGAAAATAAAATATACTGTCTTTAACTATGTACATTAAAAATGGAAATAATATTGCATACTGCAGGTTACATTATATAGGGTTGTCGCGCCAACAGGGGGTTGCTCGGGCTCGCCGGCAGCACCGCAACCCAAATTGTCCAGGTGAAAGGCAGGCACGTTGGGGACGCCTTCGAAGCGCGCGTCGTCGTCCACGGAGATGCCGCGGAGTCGACTGTCCGCGCAGCGGCCCCTTATCGGTCGGCGGAGGTCGTTGATCGAATGCCCCAGTCGTGATAAGCGATTGTTTGTTTGTAACAAACGCTGCGAACACTTCGGATTATTTATTGTGTTTTAAAGAGGTACCTGACGACGAAAAAAAAACGGTAGAAGTTCGCGTCCGGTGTGCTGAATTAGACCGGGGCCGCCGAACGATTTGGCGGCGTCCGTAGCTCGGAAATGTGCCGTAGTTGGACTCCCAAATATTTCGATATTCGGGCAAATAGGCGGCTCTATCCGGATCGTAGCAGCGCGGAGATTTATTTCGAGAAGCTTCTGGGATAGCTCCGGAGTGTTGGCGGCGACGTCTGCAGGTAGGTCTCTTATCACACGATCTTCAACCTGGTGGTGACGGGATGTTGACGGCTTCTTAGTGCTTTAAAATTCAGGAAAATTAATACGTTCGAAATACGGCCTTCGAGGACGCAAATGTTATGCGCGCTCAATTCTCGGACAGCGGACGGGCTAGATAAGGATCTCTAGGTTATCGGGTGTTCTTGCAGGCAGACAGTAACCATACCAAACCCGCAAGAACTCTTATTTAGGCGATTTCTCCCTTGCTAAGACAGTAACCATACCAAAGCAAACGAGTGATCGCTCCGGGTAGATTAGGAGGAGTTCAGGAGAGGACTCGGGACAGAATCTGTTTAGGAGCTGTCGGGCGTTCCTTTTTATACGTTTCAGCGGCTCCTTGTCGGCGCTCGTGCTCCCCACTTAGATAGCGGGGGAAACACTCCTACGTGCAAATGTGGCTTCCTGCGCATCGGCTACCGGCCCGCGCTATCGCTTCCTAGCGCGGTCTTGAGATGCAAACGCTTGATAAAGGGGCGAATTAAATTCCCAATACGTTTCAAGTATTTTTAGAATTTAGAATCACAAGCGAAACGTTACAAAAGCATTAAGCCAAGCGCCAAGCCACGCGCTAAGCCACGCGCCAAGAAAAGCGCCAAGCGAAGCGCCAAGCCAAGCGACAAGCCAAGCGCCAAGCCAAGCGCCAAGCCAAGCGAGAATCCAAGCGTCCAGCCAAGCGCCAAGCCACGCGCCAAGGAGAACGTCAAGTTATGCGCCATGCCAAGCGCCAAGCCAAGCGCCAAGCCAAGTGCCAAGCCACGCGCCAAGAAAATCGCGAAGCCAAGCGACAAGCCACACGCCAAGGAGAGCTCCAAGCCAAGCGCCAAGGCAAGCGCCAAGCCAAACGCCAAGCCAAGCACTAAGTTACGCGCCAAGAAAAGCGCCAAGAAAAGCGCCAAGCCAAGCGCCAAGCCAAGCTGCTAGCCAAACACCAAACCACGCGCTAAGAAAAGCGCCATGCCAAGCGTCCAGCCAAGCGCCAAGCCACGCGCCAAGAAAAGCGCGAAGCCAAGCGACAAGCCACGCGCCAAGAAAAGCGCCAAGCCAAGCGTCAAACTAAGCGCCCGGCCAAGCAAAAAGCCACTTGCCAAGGGAAGCGCCAAGCCATTCGCCAACCCAAGCGCCAAGCCAAGCGCCAAGCCAGGCGCCAAGCCAAGCGCCAAACCAAGCGCCCAGCCACGCGCTAAAGAAAGCGCCAAACCAAGCGCCAAGCCAAGCGCCAAGCCACGCGCCAAGCTAAGCGCCAAGCCACGCGGCAAGGAGAGCGCCAAGCCAAGCGACAAGCCACGCGCCAAGCCACGCGCCAAGAAAAACGCCAACATAAGCGCCCAGCCACGAGCTAAAAAAAGCGCCAAAGCAAGCGCCAAGCCAAGCGCCAAGCCACGCGCCAAGCTAAGCGCCAAGCCACGCGAAAAAGAGAACGCCAAGTTAAGCGAAAAGCCACGCGTTAAGCCACTCGCCAAAAAAAAAGCCAAGCCAAGCGCCAAGCCAAACGCCAAGCCACGCTCCAAGCTAAGCGCCAAACCACGCGCCAAGAAGAGCGCCAAGCCAAGCGACAAGCTACGCGCCAAGCCAAGCGCCAAGCCAAGCGCCAAGCCAAGCACCTAGCCAAACGCCAAGGAAAGCGCCAAGCCATGCGCCAGGACAGGCGCCACGCCAAGCGCCAAGCCAAGCGCCAAGCCAAGCGGCAAGCCAAGTGCCAAGCCACACGCCAAAAAAGCGCCACGCCAAGTCAAGTGCCAAGCTAAGTGCCCAGCCAAGCGCCAAGCCACGCGCCAAGAACAGCGCCAAGCTAAGCGTCAAGCTAAGCGCCAAGCCAAGCGCCAAGCAACGCGCCAAGAACAGCGCCAAGAAAAACGCCAAGCCAAGCGCCAAGCCAAACGCCAAGCTAAGCGCCAAGAAGAGCACCAAGCCAAGCGACAAGCCACGCGTCAGGCCACGCGCCAAGAAAAGCGCCAAGCCAAGCGCCAATCTAAGCGCCAAGCCACGCGCAAAAAAAACGCCACGCCATGCGCTAAGCCGCGAGCCAAAGGGAGCACCAAACCAAGCGGCAGGCCAAGCGCCATTCTAAGCGTCAAGCCAAGTGCCAAGCTACGCGCCAACCACACCTTAAGAAAAGCGCCAAGCCAAACGCCCAACCAAGTTCCAAGCCACGCGCCAAGGAAAGCGCCATGGCATGCGAGAAGCCAAACGTCAAGCCAATCAATAGGCCAAGTGCCAAGCCACGCGCCAAGAAAAGCGCCACCCCATGCACCAAGGAGAGCGCCAAGCCAAGCGACAAGATACGTGCCAAACCACGCGTCAAGAAAAGCGCCAAGCCAAGCGCCAAGCCAAGCGCCAAGCCACGCGCCAAGGAGAGCGCCAAGCCAAGCGCCAAGCCAAACGCCAAGCCAAGCGCCAAGCCACGCGCCAAGGAAAGCGCCACGCTATGCGCCAAACCAAGCGCCAAGCCACGATTCAAGAAAAGCGCCACGCCATGCGCCAAGCCAAGCGCCATGCCAAGCGCCAAGAAAAAAGCCAAGCCAAGCTCCAAGCGAAACGCCAATCCAAGCTCCAAGCCACGCGCCAAGGAGGGCGCCAAGCCAATCGACAAACCACGCGCCAAGCCACGCGCCAAGAAAAGCGCCAAGCCAAGCGCCAAGCCAAGCGCCAAGCCAAGCGCCAAGCCAAGCGCCAAGTCAAGCGCCAAGCCAAGCAAGGAGCCAAGCGCCAAGCCAAGCGCCAAGCCACGCGCCAAAAAAAGCGCCACGCCTTGCGCCAAGCCAAGCGACAGGCCACGCGCCAAAAGAAGCGCCAAGCCACGCACCAAAAAAAGCGCCACGCCATGCGCCAAGCCCAGCGCCAAGCCAAGCGCCAAGCCACGCGCCAAACCACGCGCTAAGAAAAGCGCAAAGCCAAGCGCCAAGCCAAGCGCCAAGCCACGCGCTAAGCCACGCGCCAAGGCAAACGTCCACCCAAGCGCCAAGCCACGCGCCAAGGAGAGCGTCAAGCTATGCGCCAGGCCAAGCGCCAAGCCAAGCGCCCAGCCAAGCGCCAAGCCACCCGCCAAAACACGCGCTAAAAAAAGTGCAAAGCCAAGCGTTAAGCCACGCGCCAAGTCACGCGCCAAGGAGAGCGCCAAGCCATGCGTTAAGCCACTCGCCAAAAAAAAGCGTCAAACCAAGCGCCAAGCGAAGCGCCAAGCCAAGCGCCCAGCCAAGCGCCAAGTTACGCGCCAAGCCACGCGAAAAGAAAAGCGCCAAGCCAAGCGCCGAGACAAACGCTAAGCCAAACGCCCAGTCAAGCGTCAAGCCAAGCGCCAAGCCAAGCGCCAAGCCAAGCACCCAGCCAAGCGGCAAGCCTCGCGCCAAACCACGCGCTAAGAAAAGCGCAAAGCCAAGCGCCAAGCCACGCGCTAAGCCACGCGCCAAGAAAAACGTTAAGCCAAGAGCCAAGCCAAGCGCCAAGCCAAGCGCCAAGCCAAGCGCCAAGCCAAGCACTAAGCCAAGCGCCAAGGCAAACGTCCACCCAAGCGCCAAGCCACGCGCCAAGGAGAGCGTCAAGCTATGCGCCAGGCCAAGCGCCAAGCCAAGCGCCCAGCCAAGCGCCAAGCCACCCGCCAAAGCACGCGCTAAAAAAAGTGCAAAGCCAAGCGTTAAGCCACGCGCCAAGTCACGCGCCAAGAAGAGCGCCAAGCCATGCGCCAAGCCAAGCGCCAAGCCAAACGCGAAGCCAAGTGCCAAGCCAAGCGCCAAGCCAAGCGTCCAGCCATGCGCTAAGCCACGCGCCATGGAGAGCGTCAAGCTATGCGCCAGGCCAAGCGCCAAGCCAAGCGCCAAGCCAAGTGCCAAGCCACGCGCCAAGAAAATTGCCAAGAAAAGCGCCAAGCCAAGCGCCAAGCCAAGCGGCAAGCCAAGTGCCAAACCACGCGCCAAGAAAAGCCCCAAGCCGAGCGCCAAGTTAAACGCAAGGCCAAGTGCCAAGCCAAGTGCCCAGCCAAGCGCCAAGCCACGCGCCAAGAAAATCGCCAAGAAAAGCGCCAAGCCAAGCTCCAAGCCAAGCGGCAAGCCAAGTGCCAAACCACGCGCCAAGAAAAGCGCCAAGCCGAGCGCCAAGTTAAACGCAAAGCCAAGTGCCAAGCCAAGTGCCCAGCCAAGCGCCAAGCCACGCGCCAAGGACAGCGCCAAGCCAAGCGCCAAGCCAGGCGCTAAGCCAAGCGCCAAGCCAAGCGACGAGCCACGCGCCAAGAAAATCGAAAAGAAAAGCACCAAGCCAAGCGCCAAGCCAAGCGCCAAGCCAGGCGCCAAGCCAAGTGCCCAGCCAAGCGACGAGCCACGCGCCAAGAAAATCTAAAAGAAAAGCGCCAAGCCAAGCGCCAAGCCAAGCGCCAAGCCAAGCGCCAAGCCACGCGCCAAGAAAATCGCCAAGAAAAGCGCCAAGCCAAGCGCCAAGCCAAGCGGCAAGCCAAGTGCCAAACCACGAGCCAAGAAAAGCGCCAAGCCGAGCGCCAAGTTAAACGCAAAGCCAAGTGCCAAGCCAAGTGCCCAGCCAAGCGCCAAGCCACGCGCCAAGAACAGCGCCAAGCCAAGCGCCAAGCCAGGCGCCAAGCCAAGCGCCAAGCCAAGCACCAAACCACGCGTCCGGCCAAGCGCCAAGCCACGCGCCAAGGAGAGCGTCAAGCTATGCGCCAGGCCAAGCGCCCAGCCAAGCGCCAAGCCAAGTGTCAAGCCACCCGCCAAGAAAAGCGCCAAACCAAACGCCAAGCCAAGCGCCTAGCCAAGCGCCAAGCCACGCGCCAAAGAGGGCGCCAAGCCATGCGCCAAGCCAAGCGCCAAGCCAAGCGCCAAGCCAAACGCCCAGCCAAGCGCCAAGCCAAGCGCCAAGCCAAGCGCCAAGCCAAGCGCCAAGCCAAGCGCCCAGCCAAGCGCCAAGCCACGCGCCAAACCACGCGCTAAAAAAAGCGCAAAGCCAAGCGCCAAGCCACGCGCCAAGTCAAGCGCCAAGCCAAGCACTAAGCCAAGCGCCAAACCACGCGTCCACCCAAGTGCCAAGCCACGCGCCAAAGAGAGCGTCAAGCTATGCGCCAGGACAAGCACCAAGCCAAGCGCACAGCCAAGCGCCAAGCCACGCGCCAAACCACTCGCTAAGAAAAGTGCAAAGCCAAGCGTTAAGCCACGCGGCAAGTCACGCGCCAAGAAGAGCGCCATGCCAATCGCCAAGCCAAGCGCCAAACCACGTGCAAAGCCACGCGCCACAAAAAGCGCCAAGCCAAGCACCAAGCCAAGCGCCAAGCCAGCGCCAAGCCAAGCGCCAAGCCAAGCACCAAGCCAAGCGCCAAGCCAATCGCCAAGCCAAGCGCCCAGCCAAGCGCTAAGCCACGCGCCAAGGAGAGCGCCAAGCCAAGCGCCAAGCCAACGGCCAAGCCAAGCGCTAAGCCACGCGCCAGAAAAAGCGCCAAAAAAAGCGCCAAGCCAAGCGGCAGGCCAAGTGCCAAGCCACGCGCCAAGAAAAGCGCCACGCCAAGCCAACTGCCAAGCCAAGTGCCCAACCAAGCGCCAAGCCACGCGCCAAGAACAGCGCCAAGCCAAGCGCCAAGCCAAGCGAAAAAGCCAAGTGCCAAGCCACGCGCCAAGAAAAGCGCCACGCCAAGCCAACTGCCAAGCCAAGTGCCCAACCAAGCGCCAAGCCACGCGCCAAGAACAGCGCCAAGCCAACCGCCAAGCCAAACGCCAAGATAAGCGCCAAGGAGAACACCAAGGCAAGCGACAAGCCACGCTCCAAGCCACGCGCCAAGAAAAGCGCCAAGCCAAGCGCCATGCTAAGCGTCAAGCTCAGTGCCAAGCTACGCGCCAAGAAAAGCGCCAATCCAAGCGTCAAGCCACGCGCCAAGAAAAGCGCCAAGCCAAGCGCCAAGCCAAGCGCCAAACCACGCGTCCATCCAAGCGCCAATCCACGCGCCAAGGAGTGCGCGAAGCCAAGCGCCAATCCATGCGCCAAGCCAAGCGCCAAGCCAGGCGCCAAAGAGAGCGCCAAGCCAAGCGACAAGCCACGCGTCAGGCTACGCGCCAAGAAAAGCGCCAAGCCAAGCGCCAATCCACGCGCAAAGCTAAGCGCCAAGCCAAGCGCCAAAAAAAGCGCCAAGCCAAGCGCCAAGCCACGAGCCAAGGAGAGCGCCAAGCCAAGCGGCAAGCCAAGCGCCATTCTAAGCGTCAAGCCAAGTGCCAAGCTACGCGCCAACCACACGTTAAGAAAAGCGCCAAGCCAAACGCCCAACCAAGCTCCAAGCCACGCGCCAAGGAAAGCGCCAAGGCATGCGCCAAGCCAAACGTCAAGCCAAGCACCAGGCCAAGTGCCAAGCCATGCGCCAAGAAAAGCGCCACCCCATGCACCAAGGAGAGCGCCAAGCCAAGCGCCAAGCCAAACGCCAAGCCAAGCGCCAAGCCACGCGCCAAAAAAAGCGCCACGCTATGCGCCAAGCCAAGCGCCAAGCCACGATTCAAGAAAAGCGCCACGCCATGCTCCAAGCCAAGCGACAGGCCACGCGCCAAGAAAAGAGCCAAGCAAAGCTCCAAGCCAGACGCCAAGCCAAGCGCCAAGCCACGCGCCAAGGAGGGCGCCATGCCAAGCGACAAGCCACGCGCCAAGCCACGCGCCAAAAAAAGCGCCAAGCCAAGCGCCAAGCCAAGCGCCAAGCCAAGCGTGGAGCCAAGCGCCAAGCCAAGCTCCATGTTACGCGCCAAGAAAAACACCAAAAAAAGCGCTAAGCCAAGCGCTGAGCCAAGCGCCAAGCTAAGCGCCAAGGAGAGCGCCAAGCCAAGCGACAAACCACGCGCCAAGCTAAGCGCCAAGCCACACGCCAAGCTAAGCGACAAGCTAAGCGCCAAGCCACGCGCCAAGAAAAGCACCAAGCCAAACACAAAGCCAAGCGTCCAGCCAAGCGCCAAGCCAGCGCCAAGCCAAGCGCCAACCCAAGCGTCCAGCCAAGCGCCAAGCCACGCGCCAAACCACGCCCTAAAAAAAGCGCCAAGCCAAGCGCCAAACCACGCTAAGCCACGCGCCACAAAAAGCTCCAAGCTAAGCACCAAGCCAAGCGCCAAGCCAGCGCCAAGCCAAACGTCCAGCCAAGTGCCAAGCCACGCGCCAAGAAAAGCGCGAAGCCAAGCGACAAGCCACGCACCAAGAAGAGCGCCAAGCCAAGCGCCCAGCCAAGCACTAAGCCACGCGCCAAGGAGAGCGCCAAGCCATGCGCCAAGCCAAGCGCCAAGCCAAGCGCCAAATTAACGGCCAAGCCACGCGCCAAGAAAAGCGCGAAGCCAAGCGACAAGCCACGCACCAAGAAGAGCGCCAAGCCAAGCGCCCAGCCAAGCACTAAGCCACGCGCCAAGGAGAGCACCAAGCCAAGCACCAAGCCAAGCGCCAAGCCAGCGCCAAGCCAAGCGCCAAGCCAAGCGTCCAGCCAAGCGCCAAGCCAGCGCCAAGCTAAGCGCCAAGCCAAGCGTCCAGCCAAGCGCCAAGCCACGCGCCAAACCACGCGCAAAGCCACGCGCCACAAAAAGCGCCAAGCCAAGCACCAAGCCAAACGCCAAGCCAGCGCCAAGCCAAGCGCCAAGCCAAGCGTCCAGCCAAGCGACAAGCCACGCGCCAAGAAGAGCGCCATGCCAATCGCCAAGCCAAGCGCCAAACCACGCGCAAAGCCACGCGCCACAAAAAGCGCCAAGCCAAGCACCAAGCCAAGCGCCAAGCCAGCGCCAAGCCAAGCGCCAAGCCAAGCACCAAGCCAAGCGCCAAGCCAATCGCCAAGCCAAGCGCCCAGCCAAGCGCTAAGCCACGCGCCAAGGAGAGCGCCAAGCCATGCGCCAAGCCAAGCGCCAAGCCAAGCGCCAAGATAACGGCCAAGCCAAGCGCTAAGCCACGCGCCAGAAAAAGCGCCAAAAAAAGCGCCAAGCCAAGCGGCAGGCCAAGTGCCAAGCCACGCGCCAAGAAAAGCGCCACGCCAAGCCAACTGCCAAGCCAAGTGCCCAACCAAGCGCCAAGCCACGCGCCAAGAACAGCGCCAAGCCAAGCGCCAAGCCAAGCGAAAAAGCCAAGTGCCAAGCCACGCGCCAAGAAAAGCGCCACGCCAAGCCAACTGCCAGGCCAAGTGCCCAACCAAGCGCCAAGCCACGCCCCAAGAACAGCGCCAAGCCAACCGCCAAGCCAAACGCCAAGATAAGCGCCAAGGAGAACACCAAGGCAAGCGACAAGCCACGCGCCAAGAAAAGCGCCAAGCCAAGCGCCATGCTAAGCGTCAAGCCCAGTGCCAAGCCAAACGTCAAGCCAAGCACCAGGCCAAGTGCCAAGCCATGCGCCAAGAAAAGCGCCACCCCATGCACCAAGGAGAGCGCCAAGCCAAGCGACAAGCCACGCGCCAAGCCACGCGCCAAGGAGAGCGCCAAGCCAAGCGCCAAGCCAAACGCCAAGCCAAGCGCCAAGCCACGCGCCAAAAAAAGCGCCACGCTATGCGCCAAGCCAAGCGCCAAGCCACGATTCAAGAAAAGCGCCACGCCATGCTCCAAGCCAAGCGACAGGCCACGCGCCAAGAAAAGAGCCAAGCAAAGCTCCAAGCCAAACGCCAAGCCAAGCGCCAAGCCACGCGCCAAGGAGGGCGCCATGCCAAGCGACAAGCCACGCGCCAAGCCACGCGCCAAAAAAAGCGCCAAGCCAAGCGCCAAGCCAAGCGCCAAGCCAAGCGAGGAGCCAAGCGCCAAGCCAAGCTCCATGTTACGCGCCAAGAAAAACACCAAAAAAAGCGCTAAGCCAAGCGCTAAGCCAAGCGCCAAGCTAAGCGCCAAGGAGAGCGCCAAGCCAAGCGACAAACCACGCGCCAAGCTAAGCGCCAAGCCACACGCCAAGCTAAGCG
Source organism: Agriotes lineatus (assembly GCA_940337035.1). Lineage (NCBI taxonomy): Eukaryota > Metazoa > Arthropoda > Insecta > Coleoptera > Elateridae > Agriotes > Agriotes lineatus. The sequence goes on from CALNHX010000280.1 coordinate 178,240, forward strand.
ACAAGCTAAGCGCCAAGCCACGCGCCAAGAAAAGCACCAAGCCAAACACAAAGCCAAGCGTCTAGCCAAGCGCCAAGCCAGCGCCAAGCCAAGCGCCAACCCAAGCGTCCAGCCAAGCGCCAAGCCACGCGCCAAACCACGCCCTAAAAAAAGCGCCAAGCCAAGCGCCAAACCACGCTAAGCCACGCGCCACAAAAAGCGCCAAGCTAAGCACCAAGCCAAGCGCCAAGCCAGCGCCAAGCCAAGCGTCCAGCCAAGTGCCAAGCCACGCGCCAAGAAAAGCGCGAAGCCAAGCGACAAGCCACGCACCAAGAAGAGCGCCAAGCCAAGCGCCCAGCCAAGCACTAAGCCACGCGCCAAGGAGAGCGCCAAGCCATGCGCCAAGCCAAGCGCCAAGCCAAGCGCCAAATTAACGGCCAAGCCACGCGCCAAGAAAAGCGCGAAGCCAAGCGACAAGCCACGCACCAAGAAGAGCGCCAAGCCAAGCGCCCAGTTAAGCACTAAGCCACGCGCCAAGGAGAGCACCAAGCCAAGCACCAAGCCAAGCGCCAAGCCAGCGCCAAGCCAAGCGCCAAGCCAAGCGTCCAGCCAAGCGCCAAGCCAGCGCCAAGCCAAGCGCCAAGCCAAGCGTCCAGCCAAGCGCCAAGCCACGCGCCAAACCACGCGCAAAGCCACGCGCCACAAAAAGCGCCAAGCCAAGCACCAAGCCAAACGCCAAGCCAGCGCCAAGCCAAGCGCCAAGCCAAGCGTCCAGCCAAGCGACAAGCCACGCGCCAAGAAGAGCGCCATGCCAATCGCCAAGCCAAGCGCCAAACCACGCGCAAAGCCACGCGCCACAAAAAGCGCCAAGCTAAGCACCAAGCCAAGCGCCAAGCCAGCGCCAAGCCAAGCGCCAAGCCAAGCACCAAGCCAAGCGCCAAGCCAATCGCCAAGCCAAGCGCCCAGCCAAGCGCTAAGCCACGCGCCAAGGAGAGCGCCAAGCCATGCGCCAAGCCAAGCGCCAAGCCAAGCGCCAAGCCAACGGCCAAGCCAAGCGCTAAGCCACGCGCCAGAAAAAGCGCCAAAAAAAGCACCAAGCCAAGCGGCAGGCCAAGTGCCAAGCCACGCGCCAAGAAAAGCGCCACGCCAAGCCAACTGCCAAGCCAAGTGCCCAACCAAGCGCCAAGCCACGCGCCAAGAACAGCGCCAAGCCAAGCGCCAAGCCAAGCGAAAAAGCCAAGTGCCAAGCCACGCGCCAAGAAAAGCGCCATGCCAAGTTAACTGCCAAGCCAAGTGCCCAACCAAGCGCCAAGCCACGCGCCAAGAACAGCGCCAAGCCAACCGCCAAGCCAAACGCCAAGATAAGCGCCAAGGAGAACACCAAGGCAAGCGACAAGCCACGCTCCAAGCCACGCGCCAAGAAAAGCGCCAAGCCAAGCGCCATGCTAAGCGTCAATCCCAGTGCCAAGCTACGCGCCAAGAAAAGCGCCAATCCATGCGTCAAGCCTCGCGCCAAGAAAAGCGCCAAGCCGAGCGCCAAGCCAAGCGCCAAACCACGCGTCCATCCAAGCGCCAATCCACGCGCCAAGGAGTGCGCGAAGCCAAGCGCCAATCCATGCGCCAAGCCAAGCGCCAAGCCAGGCGCCAAAAAGAGCGCCAAGCCAAGCGACAAGCCACGCGTCAGGCTACGCGCCAAGAAAAGCGCCAAGCCAAGCGCCAATCCACGCGCAAAGCTAAGCGCCAAGCCAAGCGCCAAAAAAAGCGCCAAGCCAAGCGCCAAGCCACGAGCCAAGGAGAGCGCCAAGCCAAGCGGCAAGCCAAGCGCCATTCTAAGCGTCAAGCCAAGTGCCAAGCTACGCGCCAACCACACGTTAAGAAAAGCGCCAAGCCAAACGCCCAACCAAGCTCCAAGCTACGCGCCAAGGAAAGCGCCAAGGCATGCGCCAAGCCAAACGTCAAGCCAAGCACCAGGCCATGTGCCAAGCCATGCGCCAAGAAAAGCGCCACCCCATGCACCAAGGAGAGCGCCAAGCCAAGCGACAAGCCACGCGCCAAGCCACGCGCCAAGGAGAGCGCCAAGCCAAGCGCCAAGCCAAACGCCAAACCAAGCGCCAAGCCACGCGCCAAAAAAAGCGCCACGCTATGCGCCAAGCCAAGCGCCAAGCCACGATTCAAGAAAAGCGCCACGCCATGCTCCAAGCCAAGCGACAGGCCACGCGCCAAGAAAAGAGCCAAGCAAAGCTCCAAGCCAAACGCCAAGCCAAGCGCCAAGCCACGCGCCAAGGAGGGCGCCATGCCAAGCGACAAGCCACGCGCCAAGCCACGCGCCAAAAAAAGCGCCAAGCCAAGCGCCAAGCCAAGCGCCAAGCCAAGCGAGGAGCCAAGCGCCAAGCCAAGCTCCATGTTACGCGCCAAGAAAAACACCAAAAAAAGCGCTAAGCCAAGCGCTAAGCCAAGCGCCAAGCTAAGCGCCAAGGAGAGCGCCAAGCCAAGCGACAAACCACGCGCCAAGCTAAGCGCCAAGCCACACGCCAAGCTAAGCGACAAGCTAAGCGCCAAGCCACGCGCCAAGAAAAGCACCAAGCCAAACACAAAGCCAAGCGTCCAGCCAAGCGCCAAGCCAGCGCCAAGCCAAGCGCCAACCCAAGCGTCCAGCCAAGCGCCAAGCCACGCGCCAAACCACGCCCTAAAAAAAGCGCCAAGCCAAGCGCCAAACCACGCTAAGCCACGCGCCACAAAAAGCGCCAAGCTAAGCACCAAGCCAAGCGCCAAGCCAGCGCCAAGCCAAGCGTCCGGCCAAGTGCCAAGCCACGCGCCAAGAAAAGCGCGAAGCCAAGCGACAAGCCACGCACCAAGAAGAGCGCCAAGCCAAGCGCCCAGCCAAGCACTAAGCCACGCGCCAAGGAGAGCGCCAAGCCATGCGCCAAGCCAAGCGCCAAGCCAAGCGCCAAGCCAACGGCCAAGCCACGCTCCATGTTGAGCGTTAATCTACGCGCCAAGGAGGGCGTTAAGCCAAGCGACAAGCCACGCGCCAAGCCACGCGCCAAGAAATGCGCCAAGCCAAGCGCCTAGCCACGCTCCAAGCTAAACGCCAAACCACGCGCCAAGGAGAGCGCCAAGCTAAGCGACAAGCCACGTGCCAAGCCAAGCGCCATGCCAAGCGCCAAGCCAAACGCCAAGGAAAGCGCCAAGCCATGCGCCACGACAGGCGCCAAGCAAAGCGCCAAGCCAAGCGCTAAGCCACGCGCCAGAAAAAGCGCCAAAAAAAGCGCCAAGCCAAGCGCCAAGCCAAGCGTCAAGCCAAGCGCCAAGCCAAGCGGCAAGCCAAGTGCCAAGCCACACGCCAAGAAAAGCGCCACGCCAAGCCAACTGCCCAGCCAAGTGCCCAGCCAAGCGCCAAGCCAAGCGCCAAGCCAAGCGAAAAAGCCAAGCGCCAAGCCACGTGCCAAGAAAAACGCCAAGCCAACCGCCAAGCCAAACGCCAAGCTATGCGCCAAGGAGAACACCAAGCCAAGCGACAAGCCACGCGCCAAGCCACGCGCTAAGAAATGCGCCAAGCCGAGCGCCAAGCCACGCGCCAAAATAAGCGCCAAGCCACGCGCCAAAGTGAGCGCCAAGCCAAGCGACAAGCCACGCGCCAAGCCACGCGCCATGCTAAGCGTCAAGTCAAGTGCCAACCTACGCGCCAAGAAAAGCGCCAAACCAAGCGTCAAGCCACGTGCCAAGAAAAGCGCCAAGCCGAGCGCCAAGCCAAGCGCCAACCCACGCGTCCATCCAAGCGCCAATCCACGCGCCAAGGAGAGCGTCAAGCTATGCGCCAGGACAGGCGCTAAGCCAAGTGCCAAACCAAGTGCCAAGCCACGCGCCAAGAAAAGCGCGAAGCCAAGCAACAAGCCACGCGCCAAGCCAGGCGCCAAGCCAAGCGCCCAGCCAAGCGTTAAGCTACGCGCCAAGGAGAACGCCAAGCCATGCGCCAAGCCAAGCGCCAAGCCAAGCGCCAAGCCAAGCGCCCAGCCAAGCGCCAAGCGACGCGCCAAGAAACACGCCAAGCCAAGCCCCATGCCAAGCGCCAAGCCAAGCGCCAAGCCAAGCATCCAGCCAAGCGCCAATCCAAGCGTTTAGCCAAACGCCAAGCCAAGCGCCAAGGAGAACGTCAAGCTATGCGCCATGCCAAGCGCCAAGCCAAGCGCCAAGCCAAGTGCCAAGCCGCACGCCAAGAAAAGCACAAAGCCAAGCGCCAAGTTACGCGCCAAGAAAAGCGTTAAGAAAAGCATTAAGCCAAGCGCCAAGCCACGCGCTAAGCAACGCGCCAGGAAAAGCGCCAAGCCAAACGCTAAGGAGAGCGAAAAGACATGCGCCAAGACAAGCGCCAAGCCAGGCGCCAAGTCAAGCGCCAAACCACGCGTCTATCCAAGCGCCAATCTACGCGCCAAAGAAAGCGTCAAGCTATGCGCCAGGACAGGCGCTAAGCCAAGTGCCAAACCAAGTGCCAAGCCACGCGCTAAGAAAAGCGCGAAGCCAAGCTACAAGCCACGCGCGAAGAAAAGCGCCAAGCCAAGCGCCCAGCCAAGCAATAAGCTACGCGCCAAGGAGAGCACCAAGCCATGCGCCAAGCCAAGCGCCAAGCCAAGCGCCAAGCCAAGCTCCCAGCCAAGCGCCAAGCCAAGCTTTTAGCCAAACGCCTAGCCACGCGCCAAGGAGAACGTCTAGCTATGCACCATGCCAGGCGCCAAGCCAAGCGCCAAGCCAAGTGCCAAGCCACGGGCCAAGAAAAGCGCGAAGCCAAGCGCCAAGCCAAGCGCCCAGCCAAGCGCCAAGCCACGCGCTAAGCCACGCGCCAAGAAAAGCGCCAAGCCAAGCGCCAAGCCAAGCGCCAAGAAACACGCCAAGCCAAGCGCCAAGCCAAGCGCCAAGCCAAGCGCCAAGCCAAACGCCCAGCCAAGCGCCAAGTCAAGCTTTTAGCCAAACGCCAAGCCACGCGCCAAGGAGAACGGTTAGCTATGCACCATGCCAAGCGCCAAGCCAAGCGCCAAACCAAGTGCCAAGCCGCGGGCCAAGAAAAGCGCGAAGCCAAGCGCCAAGTTACGCGCTAAGAAAAGCGCCAAGAAAAGCATTAAGCCAAACGCCAAGCCACGCGCCAAATTACGGGCAAAGAAAAGCGCAAAGCCAAGCGCCAAGCCACGCGCTAAGCCACGCGCCAAGAAAAGCGCCAAGCCAAGCGCCAAGTCAAGCGCCAAGCCAAGCGCCAAGCCAAGCGCCAAGCCAACCGCCAAGCCAAGCGCCAACCCAAGCGTCAAGCCAAACGCAAAGAAAAGCGCCAAGAAAAACGCCAAGCCAAGCGCCAAGCCAAGCGCCAAGCCAAACGTTAAGCCAAGCGCCAAGTTACGCGCCAAGAAAAGCGCCAAGCCAAGCGCCAAGCCAAACGGCAAGCCAAGCACTAAACCACGCGCTAAGAAAAGTGCTAAGCCAAGCGCCAAGCCACACGCCAAGAAAAGCGCCAAGCCAAGCGCCAAGCCAAGCGCTAAGCCAAGCGCCGAGCTAAGCGGCAAAGAGAGCGCCAAGCCAAGCGACAAGCCAAGCTCCATGTTACGCGCCAAGAAAAACGCCAAGAAAAGCGCCAAGCCAAGCGCCAAGCCAAACGGCAAGCCAAGCACTAAACCACGCGCTAAGAAAAGTGCTAAGCCAAGCGCCAAGCCACACGCCAAGAAAAGCGCCAAGCCAAGCGCCCAGCCAAGCGGCAAGCCAAGCACCAAACCACGCGCCAAGAAAAGCGCGAAGCCAAGCGACAACCACGCACCAAGAAAAGCGCCACGCCAAGCGCCAAGGAGAGCGGCAAGCCATTCGCCAAGCCAAGCGCCAAGCCAAGCGCCAAGCCAAGCGTCCAGCCAAGCGCCAAGCCAAGCGCCCTGGCAAGCGCCAAGCCGCGCAACAAACCACGCGCTAAGAAAAGCGCAAAGCCAAGCGCCAAGCCACGCGCCAAGCCACGCGCCAAGGAGAGCGTCAAGCCATTCGCCAAGCCAAGCGCCAAGCCAAGCGCCCAGCCAAGCGCCAAGCCAAGCGCCCTGGCAAGCGCCAAGCCGCGCGCCAAGGACAGCGCCAAGCCAAGCGCCAAGCCAGGCGCTAAGCCAAGCGCCAAGCCAAGCGACGAGCCACGCGCCAAGAAAATCGAAAAGAAAAGCACCAAGCCAAGCGCCAAGCCAAGCGCCAAGCCAGGCGCCAAGCCAAGTGCCCAGCCAAGCGACGAGCCACGCGCCAAGAATATCGAAAAGAAAAGCGCCAAGCCAAGCGCCAGCCAAGCGCCAAACTACGCGCCAAAAAAATCGCCAAGAAAAGCGCCAAGCCAAGCGCCAAGCCAAGCGGCAAGCCAAGTGCCAAACCACGCGCCAAGAAAAGCGCCAAGCCGAGCGCCAAGTTAAACGCCAAGCCAAGTGCCAAGCCAAGTGCCCAGCCAAGCGCCAAGCCACGCGCCAAGAACAGCGCCAAGCCAAGCGCCAAGCCAAGCGCCAAGCTACGCATCAAGTAAATCGCCAAGAAAAGCACCAAGCCAAGCGCCAAGCCAAGCGGCAAGCCAAGTGCCAAACCACGCGCCAAGAAAAACGCCAAGCCGAGCGCCAAGTTAAACGCCAAGCCAAGTGCCAAGCCAAGTGCCCAGCCAAGCGCCAAGCCACGCGCCAAGGGGAGCGTCAAGCTATGCACCAGGTCAAGCGCCTAGCCAAGCGCCAAGTTACGCGCCAAGGAGGGCGCCAAGCCATGCGCTAAGCCAAGCGCCAAACCAAGCGCCAAGCCAAACGCCCAGCCAAGCGCCAAGCCAAGTGCCAAGCTACGCGCCAAGTAAAGCGCGAAGCCAAGCGACAAGCCACGCGCCAAGAAGGGCGTTAAGCCAAGCGCCCAGCCAAGCGCTAAGCCACGCGTTAAGGAGAGCGCCAAGCCATGCGCCAAGCCAAGCGCCAAGCCAAGCGCCCAGCCAAGCGCCCAGCCACGCGCCAAGAAGAACGTTAAGCCAAGCGCCAAGCCAAGCGCCAAGTCAAGCGCCAAGCCAAGCACTAAGCCAAGCGCCAAACCAAGCGTCCACCCAAGCGCCAAGCCAGGCGCGAAAGAGAGCGTCAAGCTATGCGCCAGGCCAAGCTCCAAGCCAAGCGCCCAGCCAAGCGCTAAGCCACGCGCCAAACCACGCGCTAAGAAAAGTGCAAAGCCAAGCGTTACGCCACGCGGCAAGTCACGCGCCAAGAAAAGCGCCAAGCCAAGCGCCAACTCAAGCGCCAAGCCAAGCGCCAAACCACGCGCCAAGGAGAGCCCGAAGTCATGCGCCAAACCAAGCGCTAAGCCAAACGCCAAGTTAAACACCAAGTTACACGCCAAGAAAAGCGCAAAGAAAAGCGCCAAACCAAGCGCCAGGCAAGCGGCAAGCCAAGCACTAAACCACGCGCTAAGAACAGCGCAAAGCCAAGCGCCAAGCCAAGCCCCAAACCAAGCGCCAAGCCAAGCGCCAAGCCAAGCTCCATGTTACGCGCCAAGAAAAACACCAAGAAAAGCGCCAAGCCAAGCGCTAAGCCAAGCGCCGAGCTAAGCGCCAAGAAGAGCGCCAAGCCAAGCGACAAGCCACGCGCCAAGCTAAGCGCCAAGCCACACGCCAAGCCAAGCGCCAACCCCAAGCTCCATGTTACGCGCCAAGAAAAACACCAAGAAAAGCTTCAAGCCAAGCGCTAAGCCAAGCGCCGAGCTAAGCGGCAAAGAGAGCGCCAAGCCAAGCGACAAGCCAAGCTCCATGTTACGCGCCAAGAAAAACACCAAGAAAAGCGCCAAGCCAAGCGCTAAGCCAAGCGCCAAGCTAAGCGCCAAGGAGAGCGCCAAGCCAAGCGACAACCCACGCGCCAAGCCACGCGCCAAGAAAAGCGCCAAGCCAAGCGCCAAACCAAACGTCAAGCCAAGTGCCAAGCCACGCGCCAAGAAGAGCGCCACGCCATGCGCCAAACCAAGCGACAGGCCACGCGCCAAGAAAAGCGCCAAGCCAAGCGCCATGCTAAGCGTCAAGCCAAGTGCCAAGCTACGCGCCAAGAAAAGCGCCAAACAAAGCGTCAAGCCACGCGCCAAGAAAAGCGCCAAGCCGAGCGCCAAGCCAAATGCTAAACCACGCGTCCATCCAAGCGCCAATCCACGCGCCAAGGAGAGCGTCAAGCTATGCGCCAGCACAGGCGCTAAGCCAAGTGCCAAACCAAGTGCCAAGCCACGCGCCAAGAAAAGCGCGAAGCCAAGCAACAAGCCACGCGCCAAGAAAAGCGCGAAGCCAAGCGTCCAGCCAAGCGCCAAGCCAAGGGTTTAGCCAAACGCCAAGCCACGCGCCAAGGAGAACGTCAAGCTATGCACCATGCCAAGAGCCAAGCAACGCGCCAAGCCAAGTGCCAAGCCGCGCGCCAAGAAAAGCGCGAAGCCAAGCGCCAAGTTACGCGCCAAGAAAAGCACCAAGAAAAGTATTAAAATAAAAATAATAAATAAAAATTCATTTATTGCCTAACAACTGTTGAATTATTTAACTAAAAAAAGATATATATATATATATATATATATATATATGTATTGTACATGTATGTAAATAAATATGATAACAATGCAATAATAAAAATAATTTTAAAAAAAACATATTCCTTAACAAAACAACATGTTAGTAGGCAAAAGGAACTGGTTTAGCTTGGTCACAAAAGGCAACCAGCTGTTCTCCCACCAGTCCTGCAAACATTTCTCAAAAAATTGAAACAAAAATTAAGTGCACTCAAACTGTCCAGCAAACCCTGCAGGCGGAAAGAGAAAAAAAAAGAGAAGAGCACGCGCTCAGACTATGGCCAACAAACACCCTTTAAATGCAGTAGCAGTACATACACGCAGTATTAAGCCAAGCGCCAAGCCACGCGCCAAGAAGAGCGCCACGCCATGCGTCAAGCCAAGCGACAGGCCACGCGCCAAGAAAAGCGCCACGCCAAGCGCCATGCTAAGCGTCAAACCAAGCGTCAAGCCACGCGTTAAGAAAAGCGCCAAGCCGAGCGCCAAGCCGAGCGCCAAGCCAAATGCCAAACCACGCATCCATCCAAGCGCCAATCCACGCGCCAAGGAGAGCGTCAAGCTATGCGCCAGGACAGGCGCTAAGCCAAGCGCCCAGCCAAGCGTTAAGCTACGCGCCAAGGAGAGCGCCAAGCCATGCGCCAAGCCAAGCGCCAAGCCAAGCGCCAAGCCAAGCGTCCAGCCAAGCGCCAAGCCAAGCGTTTAACCAAACGCCAAGCCACGCGCAAAGGAGAACGTCAAGCTATGCACCATGCCAAGCGCCAAGCCAAGCGCGAAGCCAAGTGCCAAGCCGCGCGCCAAGAAAAGCGCGAAGCCAAGCGCCAAGTTACGCGCCAAGAAAAGCGCCAAGAAAAGCATTAAGCCAAGCGCCAAGCCACGCGCCAAATTACGGGCTAAGAAAAGCGCAAAGCCAAGCGCCAAGCCAAGCGCCAAGCCAAGCGTCCAGCCAAGCGCCAAGCCAAGCTTTTAGCCAAACGCCAAGCCACGCGCCAAGGAGAACGTCAAGCTATGCACCATGCCAAGCGCCAAGCCAAGCGCCAAGCCAAGTGCCAAGCCGCGCGCCAAGAAAAGCGCGAAGCCAAGCGCCAAGTGACGCGCCAAGAAAAGCGCCAAGAAAAGCATTAAGCCAAACGCCAAGCCACGCGCCAAATTACGTGCTAAGAAAAGCGCAAAGCCAAGCGCCAAGCGCCAAGCCACGCGCTAAACCACGCGCCAAGAAAAGCGCAAAGCCAAGCGCCAAGCCAAGCGCCAAGCCAAGCGCCAAGCCAAGCGTCCAGCCAAGCGCCAAGCCACGCGCCAAGGAGAACGTCAAGTTATGCGCCATGCCAAGCGCCAAGCCAAGCGCCAAGCCAAGTGCCTAGCCACGCGCCAAGAAAAGCGCGAAGCCAAGCGACAAGCCACGCGCCAAGGAGAGCTCCAAGCCATGCGCAAAGGAAAGCGCCAAGCCAAGCGCCAAGTTACGCGCCAAGAAAAGCGCCAAGAAAAGCGCCAAGCCAAGCGCCAAGCCAAGCGGCAAGCCAAGCACCAAACCACGCGCTAAGAAAAGCGCCATGCCAAGCGTCCAGCCAAGTGCCAAGCCGCGCGCCAAAAAAAGCGCGAAGCCAGGCGCCAAGTTACGCGCCAAGAAAAGCATTAAGCCAAGCGCCAAGCCACGCGTTAAATTACGGAATAAGAAAAGCGCAAAGCCAAGCGCCAAGCCGCGCGCTAAGCCACGCGCCAGGAAAAGCGCCAAGCCAAACGCTAAGGAGAGCGAAAAAACATACGCCAAGACAAGCGCCAAGCCATTCGCCAAGCCAAGCGCCAAACCACGCGTCCAACCAAGCGCCAATCCACGCGCCAAGGAGAGCGTCAAGCTATGCTTTAGGACAGGCGCTAAGCCAAGTGCCAAACCAAGTGCCAAGCCACGCGCCAAGAAAAGCGCGAAATCAAGCAACAAGCCACGCGCCAAGAAAAGCGCCAAGCCATGCGCCAAGCCAAGCGCCAAGCCAAGCGCCAAGCCAAGTGCCCAGCAAAGCGCCAAGCGACGCGCCAAGAAACACGCCAAGCCAAGCGCCAAGCCAAGCGCCAAGCCAAGCGCCAAGGCAAGCGTCCAGCCAAGCGCCAAGCCAAGCTTTTAGCCAAACGCCAAGCCACGCGCCAAAGAGAACGTCAAGCTATGCACCATGCCAAGCGCCAAGCCAAGCGCCAAGCCAAGTGCCAAGCCGCGCGCCAAGAAAAGCGCGAAGCCAAGCGCCAAGTTACGCGCCAAGAAAAGCGCCAAGAAAAGCATTAAGTCAAACGCCAAGCCACGCGCCAAATTACGTGCTGAGGAAAGCGCAAAGCCAAGCTCCAAGCGCCAAGCCACGCGCTAAGCCACGCGCCAAGAAAAGCGCCAAGCCAAGCGCCAAGCCAAGCGCCAAGCCAAGCGCCAAGCCAAGCGCCAAGCCAAGCGCCAAGCCAAGCGCCAAGCCAAGCGTCCAGCCAAGCGCCAAGCCACGCGCCAAGGAGAACGTCAAGTTATGCGCCATGCCAAGCGCCAAGCCAAGTGCCTAGCCACGCGCCAAGAAAAGCGCGAAGCCAAGCGACAAGCCAAGCGCCAAGGAGAGCTCCAAGCCATGCGCAAAGGCAAGCGCCAAGCCAAACGCCAAGCCAAGCGCCAAGTTACGCGCCAAGAAAAGCGCCAAGAAAAGCGCCAAGCCAAGCGCCAAGCCAAGCGGCAAGCCAAGCACCAAACCACGCGCTAAGAAAAGCGCCATGCCAAGCGTCCAGCCAAGCGCCAAGCCACGCGCCAAGAAAAGCGCGAAGCCAAGCAACAAGCCACGCGCCAAGAAAAGCGCCAAGCCAAGCGTCAAGCTAAGCGCCCGGCCAAGCAAAAAGCCACTCGCCAAGGGAAGCGCCAAGCCATTCGCCAACCCAAGCGCCAAGCCAAGCGAAAAGCCAAGCCCCCAGCCAAGCGCCAAGCCAAGCCCCCAGCCAAGCGCCAAGTCAAGCGCCAAACCGTGCGCCAAGCCAACCGCCAAGTTAAGCGCCAAGCCAAGTGCCAAGCCACACGCCAATAAAGACGCCAAGCCAAGCAACAGATCACGCGCCAAGAAAAGCGCCAAGCCAAACGACAAGCTACGCGCCAAGAAAAGCGCCAAGCCAAGCGTCAAGCTAAGCGCCCAGCCAAGCAAAGAGCCAATCGCCAAGGGAAGCTACAAGCCATTCGCCAAGCCAAGCGCCAAGCCAAACCCCCAGCCAAGCGCCAAATCAAGCGCCAAGCCGTGCGCCAAGCCAAGCGCCAAGTTAAGCGTCAAGCCAAGTGCCAAGCCACACGCCAAGGAAGGCGCCACGCCAAGCAACAGACCACGCGCCAAGAAAAGCGCCAAGCCAGACCCCAAGCCGAGCGTACAGCCAAGCGCTAAGCCACGCGCAAAGAAAAGCGACAAGAAAAACGCCAAGCCAAGCCCCAAGCCAAGCGCTAAGCCAAGCGCCAAGCAACGCGCGAACAAAAGGGCCAAGCCAAGCGCCAAGCCTGGCGCCAAGCCAAGCCAAGCGCCAAGCCAAGCGCCCAGCCACGCGCTAAAAAAAGCGCCAAACCAAGCGCCAAGCCAAGCGCCAAGCCAAGCGCCAAGCCACACGTTAAAAAAAGCGCCAAACCAAGCGCCACGTCAAGCGCCAAGTTACGCGCCAAGTTAAGCGCCAAGCCACCCGCCAAGGAGAGCGCCAAGCCAAGCGACAAGCCAAACGCCCAGCCACGCGCTAAAAAAAGCGCCAAACCAAGCGCCAAGCCAAGCGCCAAGCCACGCGCCATGCTAAGCGCCAAGCCACCCGCCAAGGAGAGCGCCAAGCCAAGCGACAAGCCACGCGCCAAGCCACGCGCCAAGAAAAGCGCCAAGCCAAGCGCCAAGCCAAACGCTAAGCCACGCTCCAAGCTAAACGCCAAACCACGCGCCAAGGAGAGCGCTAAGCCAAGCGACAAGCCATGCGCCAAGACAGGCGCCACGCCAAGCGCCAAGCCAAGCGGCAAGCCAAGTGCCAAGCCACACGACAAAAAAGCGCCACGCCAAGTCAAGTGCCAAGCCAAGTGCCCAGCCAAGCGCCAAGCCACGCGCCAAGAACAGCGCCAAGCCAAGCGCCAAGCCAAGCGCCAAGCCAAGCGCCAAGCCAAGCGCCAAGCCAAGCGCCAAGCCTCGCGCCAAGAGAAGCGCCAAGAAAAACGCCAAGCCAAGCGCCAAGCCAAGCGCCAAGCCAAGCGGCAAGCCAAGTGCCAAGCCACACGACAAAAAAGCGCCACGCCAAGTCAAGTGCCAAGCCAAGTGCCCAGCCAAGCGCCAAGCCACGCGCCAAGAACAGCGCCAAGCCAAGCGCCAAGCCAAGCGCCAAGCCAAGCGCCAAGCCAAGCGCCAAGCCAAGCGCCAAGCCTCGCGCCAAGAGAAGCGCCAAGAAAAACGCCAAGCCAAGCGCCAAGCCAAACGCCAAGCTAAGCGCCAAGGAGAGCACCAAGCCAAGCGCCAATCCACGCGCCAAGGCACGCGCCAAGAAAAGCGCGAAGCCAAGCGACAAGCCACGCGCCAAGAAAAGCGCGAAGCCAAGCGCCAAGCCAAGCGCCAAGCCTCGCGCCAAGAAAAGCGCCAAGAAAAACGCCAAGACAAGCGCCAAGCCAAACGCCAAGCTAAGCGCCAAGTAGAGCACCAAGCCAAGCGCCAAGCCAAGCGCCAAGCCAAGCACCAAACCACGCGCTAAGAATAGCGCAAAGCCAAGCGCCAAGCCAAGTGCCAAACCAAGCGCCAAGCCAAGCGTTCAGCCAAGCTCTAAGCCACGCGCCAAGGAGAGCGCCAAGCCATGCGCCAAGCCAAGCGCCATGCTAAGCGTCAAGCCCAGTGCCAAGCCAAACGTCAAGCCAAGCACCAGGCCAAGTGCCAAGCCATGCGCCAAGAAAAGCGCCACCCCATGCACCAAGGAGAGCGCCAAGCCAAGCGACAAGCCACGCGCCAAGCCACGCGCCAAGGAGAGCGCCAAGCCAAGCGCCAAGCCAAACGCCAAGCCAAGCGCCAAGCCACGCCCCAAAAAAAGCGCCACGCTATGCGCCAAGCCAAGCGCCAAGCCACGATTCAAGAAAAGCGCCACGCCATGCTCCAAGCCAAGCGACAGGCCACGCGCCAAGAAAAGAGCCAAGCAAAGCTCCAAGCCAAACGCCAAGCCAAGCGCCAAGCCACGCGCCAAGGAGGGCGCCATGCCAAGCGACAAGCCACGCGCCAAGCCACGCGCCAAAAAAAGCGCCAAGCCAAGCGCCAAGCCAAGCGCCAAGCCAAGCGAGGAGCCAAGCGCCAAGCCAAGCTCCATGTTACGCGCCAAGAAAAACACCAAAAAAAGCGCTAAGCCAAGCGCTAAGCCAAGCGCCAAGCTAAGCGCCAAGGAGAGCGCCAAGCCAAGCGACAAACCACGCGCCAAGCTAAGCGCCAAGCCACACGCCAAGCTAAGCGACAAGCTAAGCGCCAAGCCACGCGCCAAGAAAAGCACCAAGCCAAACACAAAGCCAAGCGTCCAGCCAAGCGCCAAGCCAGCGCCAAGCCAAGCGCCAACCCAAGCGTCCAGCCAAGCGCCAAGCCACGCGCCAAACCACGCCCTAAAAAAAGCGCCAAGCCAAGCGCCAAACCACGCTAAGCCACGCGCCACAAAAAGCGCCAAGCTAAGCACCAAGCCAAGCGCCAAGCCAGCGCCAAGCCAAGCGTCCAGCCAAGTGCCAAGCCACGCGCCAAGAAAAGCGCGAAGCCAAGCGACAAGCCACGCACCAAGAAGAGCGCCAAGCCAAGCGCCCAGCCAAGCACTAAGCCACGCGCCAAGGAGAGCGCCAAGCCATGCGCCAAGCCAAGCGCCAAGCCAAGCGCCAAATTAACGGCCAAGCCACGCGCCAAGAAAAGCGCGAAGCCAAGCGACAAGCCACGCACCAAGAAGAGCGCCAAGCCAAGCGCCCAGCCAAGCACTAAGCCACGCGCCAAGGAGAGCACCAAGCCAAGCACCAAGCCAAGCGCCAAGCCAGCGCCAAGCCAAGCGCCAAGCCAAGCGTCCAGCCAAGCGCCAAGCCAGCGCCAAGCCAAGCGCCAAGCCAAGCGTCCAGCCAAGCGCCAAGCCACGCGCCAAACCACGCGCAAAGCCACGCGCCACAAAAAGCGCCAAGCCAAGCACCAAGCCAAACGCCAAGCCAGCGCCAAGCCAAGCGCCAAGCCAAGCGTCCAGCCAAGCGACAAGCCACGCGCCAAGAAGAGCGCCATGCCAATCGCCAAGCCAAGCGCCAAACCACGCGCAAAGCCACGCGCCACAAAAAGCGCCAAGCCAAGCACCAAGCCAAGCGCCAAGCCAGCGCCAAGCCAAGCGCCAAGCCAAGCACCAAGCCAAGCGCCAAGCCAATTGCCAAGCCAAGCGCCCAGCCAAGCGCTAAGCCCCGCGCCAAGGAGAGCGCCAAGCCATGCGCCAAGCCAAGCGCCAAGCCAAGCGCCAAGCCAACGGCCAAGCCAAGCGCTAAGCCACGCGCCAGAAAAAGCGCCAAAAAAAGCGCCAAGCCAAGCGGCAGGCCAAGTGCCAAGCCACGCGCCAAGAAAAGCGCCACGCCAAGCCAACTGCCAAGCCAAGTGCCCAACCAAGCGCCAAGCCACGCGCCAAGAACAGCGCCAAGCCAAGCGCCAAGCCAAGCGAAAAAGCCACGTGCCAAGCCACGCGCCAAGAAAAGCGCCACGCCAAGCCAACTGCCAAGCCAAGTGCCCAACCAAGCGCCAAGCCACGCGCCAAGAACAGCGCCAAGCCAACTGCCAAGCCAAACGCCAAGATAAGCGCCAAGGAGAACACCAAGGCAAGCGACAAGCCACGCTCCAAGCCACGCGCCAAGAAAAGCGCCAAGCCAAGCGCCATGCTAAGCGTCAAGCCCAGTGCCAAGCTACGCGCCAAGAAAAGCGCCAATCCAAGCGTCAAGTCACGCGCCAAGAAAAGCGCCAAGCCGAGCGCCAAGCCAAGCGCCAAACCACGCGTCCATCCAAGCGCCAATCCACGCGCCAAGGAGTGCGCGAAGCCAAGCGCCAATCCATGCGCCAAGCCAAGCGCCAAGCCAGGCGCCAAAGAGAGCGCCAAGCCAAGCGACAAGCCACGCGTCAGGCTACGCGCCAAGAAAAGCGCCAAGCCAAGCGCCAATCCACGCGCAAAGCTAAGCGCCAAGCCAAGCGCCAAAAAAAGCGCCAAGCCAAGCGCCAAGCCACGAGCCAAGGAGAGCGCCAAGCCAAGCGGCAAGCCAAGCGCCATTCTAAGCGTCAAGCCAAGTGCCAAGCTACGCGCCAACCACACGTTAAGAAAAGCGCCAAGCCAAACGCCCAACCAAGCTCCAAGCCACGCGCCAAGGAAAGCGCCAAGGCATGCGCCAAGCCAAACGTCAAGCCAAGCACCAGGCCAAGTGCCAAGCCATGCGCCAAGAAAAGCGCCACCACATGCACCAAGGAGAGCGCCAAGCCAAACGACAAGCCACGCGCCAAGCCACGCGCCAAGGAGAGCGCCAAGCCAAGCGCCAAGCCAAACGCCAAGCCAAGCGCCAAGCCACGCGCCAAAAAAAGCGCCACGCTATGCGCCAAGCCAAGCGCCAAGCCACGATTCAAGAAAAGCGCCACGCCATGCTCCAAGCCAAGCGACAGGCCACGCGCCAAGAAAAGAGCCAAGCAAAGCTCCAAGCCAAACGCCAAGCCAAGCGCCAAGCCACGCGCCAAGCCACGCGCCAAAAAAAGCGCCAAGCCAAGCGCCAAGCCAAGCGCCAAGCCAAGCGAGGAGCCAAGCGCCAAGCCAAGCTCCATGTTACGCGCCAAGAAAAACACCAAAAAAAGCGCTAAGCCAAGCGCTAAGCCAAGCGCCAAGCTAAGCGCCAAGGAGAGCGCCAAGCCAAGCGACAAACCACGCGCCAAGCTAAGCGCCAAGCCACACGCCAAGCTAAGCGACAAGCTAAGCGCCAAGCCACGCGCCAAGAAAAGCACCAAGCCAAACACAAAGCCAAGCGTCCAGCCAAGCGCCAAGCCAGCGCCAAGCCAAGCGCCAACCCAAGCGTCCAGCCAAGCGCCAAGCCACGCGCCAAACCACGCCCTAAAAAAAGCGCCAAGCCAAGCGCCAAACCACGCTAAGCCACGCGCCACAAAAAGCGCCAAGCTAAGCACCAAGCCAAGCGCCAAGCCAGCGCCAAGCCAAGCGTCCAGCCAAGTGCCAAGCCACGCGCCAAGAAAAGCGCGAAGCCAAGCGACAAGCCACGCACCAAGAAGAGCGCCAAGCCAAGCGCCCAGCCAAGCACTAAGCCACGCGCCAAGGAGAGCGCCAAGCCATGCGCCAAGCCAAGCGCCAAGCCAAGCGCCAAGCCAACGGCCAAGCCACGCTCCATGTAGAGCGTTAATCTACGCGCCAAGGAGGGCGTTAAGCCAAGCGACAAGCCACGCGCCAAGCCACGCGCCAAGAAATGCGCCAAGCCAAGCGCCTAGCCACGCTCCAAGCTAAGCGCCAAACCACGCGCCAAGGAGAGCGCCAAGCTAAGCGACAAGCCACGTGCCAAGCCAAGCGCCAAGCCAAGCGCCAAGCCAAACGCCAAGGAAAGCGCCAAGCCATGCGCCACGACAGGCGCCAAGCAAAGCGCCAAGCCAAGCGCTAAGCCACGCGCCAGAAAAAGCGCCAAAAAAAGCGCCAAGCCAAGCGCCAAGCCAAGCGTCAAGCCAAGCGCCAAGCCAAGCGGCAAGCCAAGTGCCAAGCCACACGCCAAGAAAAGCGCCACGCCAAGCCAACTGCCCAGCCAAGTGCCCAGCCAAGCGCCAAGCCAAGCGCCAAGCCAAGCGAAAAAGCCAAGCGCCAAGCCACGTGCCAAGAAAAACTCCAAGCCAACCGCCAAGCCAAACGCCAAGCTATGCGCCAAGGAGAACACCAAGCCAAGCGACAAGCCACGCGCCAAGTTACGCGCCAAGAAAAGCGCCAAGAAAAGCATTAAGCCAAACGCCAAGCCACGCGCCAAATTACGTGCTGAGGAAAGCGCAAAGCCAAGCTCCAAGCGCCAAGCCACGCGCTAAGCCACGCGCCAAGAAAAGCGCCAAGCCAAGCGCCAAGCCAAGCGCCAAGCCAAGCGCCAAGCCAAGCGCCAAGCCAAGCGCCAAGCCAAGCGCCAAGCCAAGCGTCCAGCCAAGCGCCAAGCCACGCGCCAAGGAGAACGTCAAGTTATGCGCCATGCCAAGCGCCAAGCCAAGTGCCTAGCCACGCGCCAAGAAAAGCGCGAAGCCAAGCGACAAGCCAAGCGCCAAGGAGAGCTCCAAGCCATGCGCAAAGGCAAGCGCCAAGCCAAACGCCAAGCCAAGCGCCAAGTTACGCGCCAAGAAAAGCGCCAAGAAAAGCGCCAAGCCAAGCGCCAAGCCAAGCGGCAAGCCAAGCACCAAACCACGCGCTAAGAAAAGCGCCATGCCAAGCGTCCAGCCAAGCGCCAAGCCACGCGCCAAGAAAAGCGCGAAGCCAAGCAACAAGCCACGCGCCAAGAAAAGCGCCAAGCCAAGCGTCAAGCTAAGCGCCCGGCCAAGCAAAAAGCCACTCGCCAAGGGAAGCGCCAAGCCATTCGCCAACCCAAGCGCCAAGCCAAGCGAAAAGCCAAGCCCCCAGCCAAGCGCCAAGCCAAGCCCCCAGCCAAGCGCCAAGTCAAGCGCCAAACCGTGCGCCAAGCCAACCGCCAAGTTAAGCGCCAAGCCAAGTGCCAAGCCACACGCCAATAAAGACGCCAAGCCAAGCAACAGATCACGCGCCAAGAAAAGCGCCAAGCCAAACGACAAGCTACGCGCCAAGAAAAGCGCCAAGCCAAGCGTCAAGCTAAGCGCCCAGCCAAGCAAAGAGCCAATCGCCAAGGGAAGCTACAAGCCATTCGCCAAGCCAAGCGCCAAGCCAAACCCCCAGCCAAGCGCCAAATCAAGCGCCAAGCCGTGCGCCAAGCCAAGCGCCAAGTTAAGCGTCAAGCCAAGTGCCAAGCCACACGCCAAGGAAGGCGCCACGCCAAGCAACAGACCACGCGCCAAGAAAAGCGCCAAGCCAGACCCCAAGCCGAGCGTACAGCCAAGCGCTAAGCCACGCGCAAAGAAAAGCGACAAGAAAAACGCCAAGCCAAGCCCCAAGCCAAGCGCTAAGCCAAGCGCCAAGCAACGCGCGAACAAAAGGGCCAAGCCAAGCGCCAAGCCTGGCGCCAAGCCAAGCCAAGCGCCAAGCCAAGCGCCCAGCCACGCGCTAAAAAAAGCGCCAAACCAAGCGCCAAGCCAAGCGCCAAGCCAAGCGCCAAGCCACACGTTAAAAAAAGCGCCAAACCAAGCGCCACGTCAAGCGCCAAGTTACGCGCCAAGTTAAGCGCCAAGCCACCCGCCAAGGAGAGCGCCAAGCCAAGCGACAAGCCAAACGCCCAGCCACGCGCTAAAAAAAGCGCCAAACCAAGCGCCAAGCCAAGCGCCAAGCCACGCGCCATGCTAAGCGCCAAGCCACCCGCCAAGGAGAGCGCCAAGCCAAGCGACAAGCCACGCGCCAAGCCACGCGCCAAGAAAAGCGCCAAGCCAAGCGCCAAGCCAAACGCTAAGCCACGCTCCAAGCTAAACGCCAAACCACGCGCCAAGGAGAGCGCTAAGCCAAGCGACAAGCCATGCGCCAAGACAGGCGCCACGCCAAGCGCCAAGCCAAGCGGCAAGCCAAGTGCCAAGCCACACGACAAAAAAGCGCCACGCCAAGTCAAGTGCCAAGCCAAGTGCCCAGCCAAGCGCCAAGCCACGCGCCAAGAACAGCGCCAAGCCAAGCGCCAAGCCAAGCGCCAAGCCAAGCGCCAAGCCAAGCGCCAAGCCAAGCGCCAAGCCTCGCGCCAAGAGAAGCGCCAAGAAAAACGCCAAGCCAAGCGCCAAGCCAAGCGCCAAGCCAAGCGGCAAGCCAAGTGCCAAGCCACACGACAAAAAAGCGCCACGCCAAGTCAAGTGCCAAGCCAAGTGCCCAGCCAAGCGCCAAGCCACGCGCCAAGAACAGCGCCAAGCCAAGCGCCAAGCCAAGCGCCAAGCCAAGCGCCAAGCCAAGCGCCAAGCCAAGCGCCAAGCCTCGCGCCAAGAGAAGCGCCAAGAAAAACGCCAAGCCAAGCGCCAAGCCAAACGCCAAGCTAAGCGCCAAGGAGAGCACCAAGCCAAGCGCCAATCCACGCGCCAAGGCACGCGCCAAGAAAAGCGCGAAGCCAAGCGACAAGCCACGCGCCAAGAAAAGCGCGAAGCCAAGCGCCAAGCCAAGCGCCAAGCCTCGCGCCAAGAAAAGCGCCAAGAAAAACGCCAAGACAAGCGCCAAGCCAAACGCCAAGCTAAGCGCCAAGTAGAGCACCAAGCCAAGCGCCAAGCCAAGCGCCAAGCCAAGCACCAAACCACGCGCTAAGAATAGCGCAAAGCCAAGCGCCAAGCCAAGTGCCAAACCAAGCGCCAAGCCAAGCGTTCAGCCAAGCTCTAAGCCACGCGCCAAGGAGAGCGCCAAGCCATGCGCCAAGCCAAGCGCCATGCTAAGCGTCAAGCCCAGTGCCAAGCCAAACGTCAAGCCAAGCACCAGGCCAAGTGCCAAGCCATGCGCCAAGAAAAGCGCCACCCCATGCACCAAGGAGAGCGCCAAGCCAAGCGACAAGCCACGCGCCAAGCCACGCGCCAAGGAGAGCGCCAAGCCAAGCGCCAAGCCAAACGCCAAGCCAAGCGCCAAGCCACGCCCCAAAAAAAGCGCCACGCTATGCGCCAAGCCAAGCGCCAAGCCACGATTCAAGAAAAGCGCCACGCCATGCTCCAAGCCAAGCGACAGGCCACGCGCCAAGAAAAGAGCCAAGCAAAGCTCCAAGCCAAACGCCAAGCCAAGCGCCAAGCCACGCGCCAAGGAGGGCGCCATGCCAAGCGACAAGCCACGCGCCAAGCCACGCGCCAAAAAAAGCGCCAAGCCAAGCGCCAAGCCAAGCGCCAAGCCAAGCGAGGAGCCAAGCGCCAAGCCAAGCTCCATGTTACGCGCCAAGAAAAACACCAAAAAAAGCGCTAAGCCAAGCGCTAAGCCAAGCGCCAAGCTAAGCGCCAAGGAGAGCGCCAAGCCAAGCGACAAACCACGCGCCAAGCTAAGCGCCAAGCCACACGCCAAGCTAAGCGACAAGCTAAGCGCCAAGCCACGCGCCAAGAAAAGCACCAAGCCAAACACAAAGCCAAGCGTCCAGCCAAGCGCCAAGCCAGCGCCAAGCCAAGCGCCAACCCAAGCGTCCAGCCAAGCGCCAAGCCACGCGCCAAACCACGCCCTAAAAAAAGCGCCAAGCCAAGCGCCAAACCACGCTAAGCCACGCGCCACAAAAAGCGCCAAGCTAAGCACCAAGCCAAGCGCCAAGCCAGCGCCAAGCCAAGCGTCCAGCCAAGTGCCAAGCCACGCGCCAAGAAAAGCGCGAAGCCAAGCGACAAGCCACGCACCAAGAAGAGCGCCAAGCCAAGCGCCCAGCCAAGCACTAAGCCACGCGCCAAGGAGAGCGCCAAGCCATGCGCCAAGCCAAGCGCCAAGCCAAGCGCCAAATTAACGGCCAAGCCACGCGCCAAGAAAAGCGCGAAGCCAAGCGACAAGCCACGCACCAAGAAGAGCGCCAAGCCAAGCGCCCAGCCAAGCACTAAGCCACGCGCCAAGGAGAGCACCAAGCCAAGCACCAAGCCAAGCGCCAAGCCAGCGCCAAGCCAAGCGCCAAGCCAAGCGTCCAGCCAAGCGCCAAGCCAGCGCCAAGCCAAGCGCCAAGCCAAGCGTCCAGCCAAGCGCCAAGCCACGCGCCAAACCACGCGCAAAGCCACGCGCCACAAAAAGCGCCAAGCCAAGCACCAAGCCAAACGCCAAGCCAGCGCCAAGCCAAGCGCCAAGCCAAGCGTCCAGCCAAGCGACAAGCCACGCGCCAAGAAGAGCGCCATGCCAATCGCCAAGCCAAGCGCCAAACCACGCGCAAAGCCACGCGCCACAAAAAGCGCCAAGCCAAGCACCAAGCCAAGCGCCAAGCCAGCGCCAAGCCAAGCGCCAAGCCAAGCACCAAGCCAAGCGCCAAGCCAATTGCCAAGCCAAGCGCCCAGCCAAGCGCTAAGCCCCGCGCCAAGGAGAGCGCCAAGCCATGCGCCAAGCCAAGCGCCAAGCCAAGCGCCAAGCCAACGGCCAAGCCAAGCGCTAAGCCACGCGCCAGAAAAAGCGCCAAAAAAAGCGCCAAGCCAAGCGGCAGGCCAAGTGCCAAGCCACGCGCCAAGAAAAGCGCCACGCCAAGCCAACTGCCAAGCCAAGTGCCCAACCAAGCGCCAAGCCACGCGCCAAGAACAGCGCCAAGCCAAGCGCCAAGCCAAGCGAAAAAGCCACGTGCCAAGCCACGCGCCAAGAAAAGCGCCACGC
Organism: Agriotes lineatus; assembly: GCA_940337035.1. NCBI lineage: Eukaryota > Metazoa > Arthropoda > Insecta > Coleoptera > Elateridae > Agriotes > Agriotes lineatus. The sequence goes on from CALNHX010000280.1 coordinate 200,152, forward strand.
CAAGCCAACTGCCAAGCCAAGTGCCCAACCAAGCGCCAAGCCACGCGCCAAGAACAGCGCCAAGCCAACCGCCAAGCCAAACGCCAAGATAAGCGCCAAGGAGAACACCAAGGCAAGCGACAAGCCACGCTCCAAGCCACGCGCCAAGAAAAGCGCCAAGCCAAGCGCCATGCTAAGCGTCAAGCCCAGTGCCAAGCTACGCGCCAAGAAAAGCGCCAATCCAAGCGTCAAGTCACGCGCCAAGAAAAGCGCCAAGCCGAGCGCCAAGCCAAGCGCCAAACCACGCGTCCATCCAAGCGCCAATCCACGCGCCAAGGAGTGCGCGAAGCCAAGCGCCAATCCATGCGCCAAGCCAAGCGCCAAGCCAGGCGCCAAAGAGAGCGCCAAGCCAAGCGACAAGCCACGCGTCAGGCTACGCGCCAAGAAAAGCGCCAAGCCAAGCGCCAATCCACGCGCAAAGCTAAGCGCCAAGCCAAGCGCCAAAAAAAGCGCCAAGCCAAGCGCCAAGCCACGAGCCAAGGAGAGCGCCAAGCCAAGCGGCAAGCCAAGCGCCATTCTAAGCGTCAAGCCAAGTGCCAAGCTACGCGCCAACCACACGTTAAGAAAAGCGCCAAGCCAAACGCCCAACCAAGCTCCAAGCCACGCGCCAAGGAAAGCGCCAAGGCATGCGCCAAGCCAAACGTCAAGCCAAGCACCAGGCCAAGTGCCAAGCCATGCGCCAAGAAAAGCGCCACCCCATGCACCAAGGAGAGCGCCAAGCCAAACGACAAGCCACGCGCCAAGCCACGCGCCAAGGAGAGCGCCAAGCCAAGCGCCAAGCCAAACGCCAAGCCAAGCGCCAAGCCACGCGCCAAAAAAAGCGCCACGCTATGCGCCAAGCCAAGCGCCAAGCCACGATTCAAGAAAAGCGCCACGCCATGCTCCAAGCCAAGCGACAGGCCACGCGCCAAGAAAAGAGCCAAGCAAAGCTCCAAGCCAAACGCCAAGCCAAGCGCCAAGCCACGCGCCAAGCCACGCGCCAAAAAAAGCGCCAAGCCAAGCGCCAAGCCAAGCGCCAAGCCAAGCGAGGAGCCAAGCGCCAAGCCAAGCTCCATGTTACGCGCCAAGAAAAACACCAAAAAAAGCGCTAAGCCAAGCGCTAAGCCAAGCGCCAAGCTAAGCGCCAAGGAGAGCGCCAAGCCAAGCGACAAACCACGCGCCAAGCTAAGCGCCAAGCCACACGCCAAGCTAAGCGACAAGCTAAGCGCCAAGCCACGCGCCAAGAAAAGCACCAAGCCAAACACAAAGCCAAGCGTCCAGCCAAGCGCCAAGCCAGCGCCAAGCCAAGCGCCAACCCAAGCGTCCAGCCAAGCGCCAAGCCACGCGCCAAACCACGCCCTAAAAAAAGCGCCAAGCCAAGCGCCAAACCACGCTAAGCCACGCGCCACAAAAAGCGCCAAGCTAAGCACCAAGCCAAGCGCCAAGCCAGCGCCAAGCCAAGCGTCCAGCCAAGTGCCAAGCCACGCGCCAAGAAAAGCGCGAAGCCAAGCGACAAGCCACGCACCAAGAAGAGCGCCAAGCCAAGCGCCCAGCCAAGCACTAAGCCACGCGCCAAGGAGAGCGCCAAGCCATGCGCCAAGCCAAGCGCCAAGCCAAGCGCCAAGCCAACGGCCAAGCCACGCTCCATGTAGAGCGTTAATCTACGCGCCAAGGAGGGCGTTAAGCCAAGCGACAAGCCACGCGCCAAGCCACGCGCCAAGAAATGCGCCAAGCCAAGCGCCTAGCCACGCTCCAAGCTAAGCGCCAAACCACGCGCCAAGGAGAGCGCCAAGCTAAGCGACAAGCCACGTGCCAAGCCAAGCGCCAAGCCAAGCGCCAAGCCAAACGCCAAGGAAAGCGCCAAGCCATGCGCCACGACAGGCGCCAAGCAAAGCGCCAAGCCAAGCGCTAAGCCACGCGCCAGAAAAAGCGCCAAAAAAAGCGCCAAGCCAAGCGCCAAGCCAAGCGTCAAGCCAAGCGCCAAGCCAAGCGGCAAGCCAAGTGCCAAGCCACACGCCAAGAAAAGCGCCACGCCAAGCCAACTGCCCAGCCAAGTGCCCAGCCAAGCGCCAAGCCAAGCGCCAAGCCAAGCGAAAAAGCCAAGCGCCAAGCCACGTGCCAAGAAAAACTCCAAGCCAACCGCCAAGCCAAACGCCAAGCTATGCGCCAAGGAGAACACCAAGCCAAGCGACAAGCCACGCGCCAAGCCACGCGCTAAGAAATGCGCCAAGCCGAGCGCCAAGCCACGCGCCAAAATAAGCGCCAAGCCACGCGCCAAAGTGAGCGCCAAGCCAAGCGACAAGCCACGCGCCAAGCCACGCGCCATGCTAAGCGTCAAGCCAAGTGCCAACCTACGCGCCAAGAAAAGCGCCAAACCAAGCGTCAAGCCACGCGCCAAGAAAAGCGCCAAGCCGAGCGCCAAGCCAAGCGCCAAACCACGCGTCCATCCAAGCGCCAATCCACGCGCCAAGGAGAGCGTCAAGCTATGCGCCAGGACAGGCGCTAAGCCAAGTGCCAAACCAAGTGCCAAGCCACGCGCCAAGAAAAGCGCGAAGCCAAGCAACAAGCCACGCGCCAAGCCAGGCGCCAAGCCAAGCGCCCAGCCAAGCGTTAAGCTACGCGCCAAGGAGAACGCCAAGCCATGCGCCAAGCCAAGCGCCAAGCCAAGCGCCAAGCCAAGCGCCCAGCCAAGCGCCAAGCGACGCGCCAAGAAACACGCCAAGCCAAGCCCCATGCCAAGCGCCAAGCCAAGCGCCAAGCCAAGCATCCAGCCAAGCGCCAATCCAAGCGTTTAGCCAAACGCCAAGCCAAGCGCCAAGGAGAACGTCAAGCTATGCGCCATGCCAAGCGCCAAGCCAAGCGCCAAGCCAAGTGCCAAGCCGCACGCCAAGAAAAACGCAAAGCCAAGCGCCAAGTTACGCGCCAAGAAAAGCGTTAAGAAAAGCATTAAGCCAAGCGCCAAGCCACGCGCTAAGCAACGCGCCAGGAAAAGCGCCAAGCCAAACGCTAAGGAGAGCGAAAAGACATGCGCCAAGACAAGCGCCAAGCCAGGCGCCAAGTCAAGCGCCAAACCACGCGTCTATCCAAGCGCCAATATACGCGCCAAAGAAAGCGTCAAGCTATGCGCCAGGACAGGCGCTAAGCCAAGTGCCAAACCAAGTGCCAAGCCACGCGCTAAGAAAAGCGCGAAGCCAAGCTACAAGCCACGCGCGAAGAAAAGCGCCAAGCCAAGCGCCCAGCCAAGCAATAAGCTACGCGCCAAGGAGAGCACCAAGCCATGCGCCAAGCCAAGCGCCAAGCCAAGCGCCAAGCCAAGCTCCCAGCCAAGCGCCAAGCCAAGCTTTTAGCCAAACGCCTAGCCACGCGCCAAGGAGAACGTCTAGCTATGCACCATGCCAGGCGCCAAGCCAAGCGCCAAGCCAAGTGCCAAGCCACGGGCCAAGAAAAGCGCGAAGCCAAGCGCCAAGCCAAGCGCCCGGCCAAGCGCCAAGCCGAGCTTTTAGCCAAACGCCAAGCCACGCGCCAAATTACGGGCTAAGAAAAGCGCAAAGCCAAGCGCCAAGCCACGCGCTAAGCCACGCGCCAAGAAAAGCGCCAAGCCAAGCGCCAAGCCAAGCGCCAAGAAACACGCCAAGCCAAGCGCCAAGCCAAGCGCCAAGCCAAGCGCCAAGCCAAACGCCCAGCCAAGCGCCAAGTCAAGCTTTTAGCCAAACGCCAAGCCACGCGCCAAGGAGAACGTCTAGCTATGCACCATGCCAAGCGCCAAGCCAAGCGCCAAACCAAGTGCCAAGCCGCGGGCCAAGAAAAGCGCGAAGCCAAGCGCCAAGTTACGCGCTAAGAAAAGCGCCAAGAAAAGCATTAAGCCAAACGCCAAGCCACGCGCCAAATTACGGGCAAAGAAAAGCGCAAAGCCAAGCGCCAAGCCACGCGCTAAGCCACGCGCCAAGAAAAGCGCCAAGCCAAGCGCCAAGCCAAGCGCCAAGCAAAGCGCCAAGCCAACCGCCAAGCCAAGCGCCAACCCAAGCGTCAAGCCAAACGCAAAGAAAAGCGCCAAGAAAAACGCCAAGCCAAGCGCCAAGCCAAGCGCCAAGCCAAACGTTAAGCCAAGCGCCAAGTTACGCGCCAAGAAAAACGCCAAGAAAAGCGCCAAGCCAAGCGCCAAGCCAAACGGCAAGCCAAGCACTAAACCACGCGCTAAGAAAAGTGCTAAGCCAAGCGCCAAGCCACACGCCAAGAAAAGCGCCAAGCCAAGCGCCAAGCCAAGCGCTAAGCCAAGCGCCGAGCTAAGCGGCAAAGAGAGCGCCAAGCCAAGCGACAAGACAAGCTCCATGTTACGCGCCAAGAAAAACGCCAAGAAAAGCGCCAAGCCAAGCGCCAAGCCAAACGGCAAGCCAAGCACTAAACCACGCGCTAAGAAAAGTGCTAAGCCAAGCGCCAAGCCACACGCCAAGAAAAGCGCCAAGCCAAGCGCCCAGCCAAGCGGCAAGCCAAGCACCAAACCACGCGCCAAGAAAAGCGCGAAGCCAAGCGACAAGCCACGCACCAAGAAAAGCGCCACGCCAAGCGCCAAGGAGAGCGGCAAGCCATTCGCCAAGCCAAGCGCCAAGCCAAGCGCCAAGCCAAGCGTCCAGCCAAGCGCCAAGCCAAGCGCCCTGGCAAGCGCCAAGCCGCGCAACAAACCACGCGCTAAGAAAAGCGCAAAGCCAAGCGCCAAGCCACGCGCCAAGCCACGCGCCAAGGAGAGCGTCAAGCCATTCGCCAAGCCAAGCGCCAAGCCAAGCGCCCAGCCAAGCGCCAAGCCAAGCGCCCTGGTAAGCGCCAAGCCGCGCGCCAAACCACGCGCTAAGAAAAGCGCAAAGCCAAGCGCCAAGCCACGCGCCAAGCCAAACGCCAAGCCAAGCGCCAAGCCAAGCGCCAAGCCAAGCGTCCAGCCTTGCGCGAAGATACGCGCCATGGAGAGCGTCAAGCTTTGCGCCAGGCCAAGCGCCAAACCAAGCGCCAAGAAAATCGCCAAGAAAAGCGCCAAGCCAAGCGCCAAGCCAAGCGCCAAGCCAAGCACCAAACCACGCGTCCGGCCAAGCGCCAAGCCACGCGCCAAGAATATCGAAAAGAAAAGCGCCAAGCCAAGCGCCAGCCAAGCGCCAAACTACGCGCCAAAAAAATCGCCAAGAAAAGCGCCAAGCCAAGCGCCAAGCCAAGCGGCAAGCCAAGTGCCAAACCACGCGCCAAGAAAAGCGCCAAGCCGAGCGCCAAGTTAAACGCCAAGCCAAGTGCCAAGCCAAGTGCCCAGCCAAGCGCCAAGCCACGCGCCAAGAACAGCGCCAAGCCAAGCGCCAAGCCAAGCGCCAAGCTACGCATCAAGTAAATCGCTAAGAAAAGCACCAAGCCAAGCGCCAAGCCAAGCGGCAAGCCAAGTGCCAAACCACGCGCCAAGAAAAACGCCAAGCCGAGCGCCAAGTTAAACGCCAAGCCAAGTGCCAAGCCAAGTGCCCAGCCAAGCGCCAAGCCACGCGCCAAGGGGAGCGTCAAGCTATGCACCAGGTCAAGCGCCTAGCCAAGCGCCAAGTTACGCGCCAAGGAGGGCGCCAAGCCATGCGCTAAGCCAAGCGCCAAACCAAGCGCCAAGCCAAACGCCCAGCCAAGCGCCAAGCCAAGTGCCAAGCTACGCGCCAAGTAAAGCGCGAAGCCAAGCGACAAGCCACGCGCCAAGAAGGGCGTTAAGCCAAGCGCCCAGCCAAGCGCTAAGCCACGCGTTAAGGAGAGCGCCAAGCCATGCGCCAAGCCAAGCGCCAAGCCAAGCGCCCAGCCAAGCGCCCAGCCACGCGCCAAGAAGAACGTTAAGCCAAGCGCCAAGCCAAGCGCCAAGTCAAGCGCCAAGCCAAGCACTAAGCCAAGCGCCAAACCAAGCGTCCACCCAAGCGCCAAGCCAGGCGCGAAAGAGAGCGTCAAGCTATGCGCCAGGCCAAGCTCCAAGCCAAGCGCCCAGCCAAGCGCTAAGCCACGCGCCAAACCACGCGCTAAGAAAAGTGCAAAGCCAAGCGTTACGCCACGCGGCAAGTCACGCGCCAAGAAAAGCGCCAAGCCATGCGCCAACTCAAGCGCCAAGCCAAGCGCCAAACCACGCGCCAAGGAGAGCCCCAAGTCATGCGCCAAACCAAGCGCTAAGCCAAACGCCAAGTTAAACACCAAGTTACACGCCAAGAAAAGCGCAAAGAAAAGCGCCAAACCAAGCGCCAGGCAAGCGGCAAGCCAAGCACTAAACCACGCGCTAAGAACAGCGCAAAGCCAAGCGCCAAGCCAAGCCCCAAACCAAGCGCCAAGCCAAGCGCCAAGCCAAGCTCCATGTTACGCGCCAAGAAAAACACCAAGAAAAGCGCCAAGCCAAGCGCTAAGCCAAGCGCCGAGCTAAGCGCCAAGAAGAGCGCCAAGCCAAGCGACAAGCCACGCGCCAAGCTAAGCGCCAAGCCACACGCCAAGCCAAGCGCCAACCCCAAGCTCCATGTTACGCGCCAAGAAAAACACCAAGAAAAGCTTCAAGCCAAGCGCTAAGCCAAGCGCCGAGCTAAGCGGCAAAGAGAGCGCCAAGCCAAGCGACAAGCCAAGCTCCATGTTACGCGCCAAGAAAAACACCAAGAAAAGCGCCAAGCCAAGCGCTAAGCCAAGCGCCAAGCTAAGCGCCAAGGAGAGCGCCAAGCCAAGCGACAACCCACGCGCCAAGCCACGCGCCAAGAAAAGCGCCAAGCCAAGCGCCAAACCAAACGTCAAGCCAAGTGCCAAGCCACGCGCCAAGAAGAGCGCCACGCCATGCGCCAAACCAAGCGACAGGCCACGCGCCAAGAAAAGCGCCAAGCCAAGCGCCATGCTAAGCGTCAAGCCAAGTGCCAAGCTACGCGCCAAGAAAAGCGCCAAACAAAGCGTCAAGCCACGCGCCAAGAAAAGCGCCAAGCCGAGCGCCAAGCCAAATGCTAAACCACGCGTCCATCCAAGCGCCAATCCACGCGCCAAGGAGAGCGTCAAGCTATGCGCCAGCACAGGCGCTAAGCCAAGTGCCAAACCAAGTGCCAAGCCACGCGCCAAGAAAAGCGCGAAGCCAAGCAACAAGCCACGCGCCAAGAAAAGCGCGAAGCCAAGCGTCCAGCCAAGCGCCAAGCCAAGGGTTTAGCCAAACGCCAAGCCACGCGCCAAGGAGAACGTCAAGCTATGCACCATGCCAAGAGCCAAGCAACGCGCCAAGCCAAGTGCCAAGCCGCGCGCCAAGAAAAGCGCGAAGCCAAGCGCCAAGTTACGCGCCAAGAAAAGCACCAAGAAAAGTATTAAAATAAAAATAATAAATAAAAATTCATTTATTGCCTAACAACTGTTGAATTATTTAACTAAAAAAAGATATATATATATATATACACAGTAAAATGTTATTTCTTGACTGGGATAGGGTTTGGAAAAACTCCAATCTCAGTGCTACGCACAGGTACCAAGCTTTAATGGTTAGATTGAATTAAAACCACTTGTATGTTACGCCTGACGTTTCGTTTTTTATTTTAAAACATTATCAAAAGCTATGGACAAAAATTTTACAATAAGTAACGTTGTTATAAAAGTTATTGAAAGTGACAGTCTTACCTAACACCTTGTGGACCAAAACACATGTTTTATTAAAAGCATGTGAAGATTTTCAAATTTGAACAAATTCATAAACAGGGGCAGTAGGCCACCAAGATTACAGACCTGGGCTGCACATGATATAAATACACTTAGTCTTACATCTAGTCAGTTACACATTAAAAATTACTAGCACATTTAAAATTTGATTTACAATAATTTTATTAGCTATTTGGCCAACATGGCCGTCAAATTTAGATAAAATCGTGGTATTATTTCTAATCAAACAGCGACAGGTGTCAGAACAATTTGTTAGAACCGCGCATGCGCGGAGCGCAAGGCGTCCAAATATTACGAGGGACGTTCAAAATGGAATTGACCAATTAGCTTGTACAATGCAATCTAACATAAGACTAGTCAAAAAACAACGACAAGGGCTATGTCTGAAGGTTCTAAAAGGTGGAAACTACAAAAAGAGTCCTAACTGAGCACCCAAAGTTGTAAGTCTACCACGGGAAAAAAGACAAATGAGAAAAATGGAGGAGAAAAGACCCTAATTAGATCTAAATATAACTAAATTTATTGTGGGACCGTATTGAGTTTATTAAAAATTTTTTATTATTAAAGAATTAGTAATAGAAATGTGGTAGTAAAAAGAAAATATTATAAGATAAAAGTAACTACCCATTGGGCTTTCTCGGTTGGAGAAATTCTAAGGAGAAATCATTGTTGGACATGGCTAACAAAAGGTGGTATGAGACACTAAGATGATCAATGTCAGTATTTGAATTTAAGGTATTATTTGTACCAAAAATGTGGCACATTTCGATGAAAGTGCGGTGACTAGAATTTGGTTCAATAGTAATAATTTTTGTATTTTCAAAATCTATACAATGACCAGTGCTGTTGACATGTCCAGCAAGAGCGCAGGCTTTGGGTTTAAGACGAGAGTCGCTTTTATGCTGAATAATTCTTGATTTCAACCTCTGAGAAGTTTGACCAATATACGTGTCCTCGACACAATCTCCAGATAGAAAACTGTCCAAATATATGGCAGAGATCTTAGGGCAAGCCTTTAATGAATATAATAGTTTTCGTATCAAAGATAGTTTCGCCTTCAGCGAAAAAATTAATAATTTTCAATTACCACCTGATTATGAGATTATTTCACTAGATGTGGTCTCTCTTTTTACCAATATCCCTGTAGATCTGGTTATACAGGTTGTTGAAACCAATTGGAACTTAATAGAACCACTAACTAGTATACCCAAATCACAGTTTATTAACCTTCTCAAATTCATCTTTGACTCAACATATTTTTCCTTCAATAATAATTTTTATAAACAAATCTTTGGATCCCCAATGGGCTCAACTCTTTCCCCCATTTTGGCCGAAATCATAGTCAATACCATCATAAAGGAAAGCATCCCCAAGCTGGCTTTTCAATTTCCGTTTCTTTACCAGTATGTTGATGATCTGGTTTGTGCAGTACCGGTCGACGACGTTGCCAATGTGCTGAGTGTTTTCAATGGTTTCAACCCTCACATCCAATTCACAGTGGAAAGGGAAAAGGATAGGTCTGTCCCCTTTCTGGACACCCTGGTCATCAGAACGGATTCCAACACTATTAAACTGGATTGGTATGTTAAACCAACCAGTTCTGGCCGTTATCTGAATTTCCATTCTATACACAACATTCGACATAAGTTGAATGTAGTGAAAGGGCTCAAGCACAGAATCTTAACGATCTCGCATCCGGATTTTCACGCAGTTAATCTCAATAAATTAGTTAATACTCTCAAATTAAATAATTATCCTATTTCTTTATTAAATTCTATCTTATACTCCACCCCCAAGGGCAGGATCATTCCACCAGAAAATTCTGATAATAATATAAATGATAAACCTCCACTTTACAAAAGTCTTATTTACGTCCAAGGACTTTCTCATATAATTAAACAGGTTTTTCGTAAGTTCGATCATATTATCATCGCGGACAAACACCATCATATCATAAAAGATTGTTTCTCAAAATTAAAGGATAAAACTCCAGCTCTCCTAACCCCTAATGCCGTCTATCAGATAAACTGTAGTGGTTGTCCTTCTACGTATATTGGTCAAACTTCTCAGAGGTTGAAATCAAGAATTATTCAGCATAAAAGCGACTCTCGTCTTAAACCCAAAGCCTGCGCTCTTGCTGGACATGTCAACAGCACTGGTCATTGTATGGATTTTGAAAATACAAAAATTATTACTATTGAACCAAATTCTAGTCACCGCACTTTCATCGAAATGTGCCACATTTTTGGTACAAATAATACCTTAAATTCAAATACTGACATTGATCATCTTAGTGTCTCATACCACCTTTTGTTAGCCATGTCCAACAATGATTTCTCCTTAGAATTTCTCCAACCGAGAAAGCCCAATGGGTAGTTACTTTTATCTTATAATATTTTCTTTTTACTACCACATTTCTATTACTAATTCTTTAATAATAAAAATTTTTTAATAAACTCAATACGGTCCCACAATAAATTTAGTTATATTTAGATCTAATTAGGGTCTTTTCTCCTCCATTTTTCTCATTTGTCTTTTTTCCCGTGGTAGACTTACAACTTTGGGTGCTCAGTTAGGACTCTTTTTGTAGTTTCCACCTTTTAGAACCTTCAGACATGGCCCTTGTCGTTGTTTTTTGACTAGTCTTATGTTAGATTGCATTGTACAAGCTAATTGGTCAATTCCATTTTGAACGTCCCTCGTAATATTTGGACGCCTTGCGCTCCGCGCATGCGCGGTTCTAACAAATTGTTCTGACACCTGTCGCTGTTTGATTAGAAATAATACCACGATTTTATCTAAATTTGACGGCCATGTTGGCCAAATAGCTAATAAAATTATTGTAAATCAAATTTTAAGTGTGCTAGTAATTTTTAATGTGTAACTGACTAGATGTAAGACTAAGTGTATTTATATCATGTGCAGCCCAGGTCTGTAATCTTGGTGGCCTACTGCCCCTGTTTATGAATTTGTTCAAATTTGAAAATCTTCACATGCTTTTAATAAAACATGTGTTTTGGTCCACAAGGTGTTAGGTAAGACTGTCACTTTCAATAACTTTTATAACAACGTTACTTATTGTAAAATTTTTGTCCATAGCTTTTGATAATGTTTTAAAATAAAAAACGAAACGTCAGGCGTAACATACAAGTGGTTTTAATTCAATCTAACCATTAAAGCTTGGTACCTGTGCGTAGCACTGAGATTGGAGTTTTTCCAAACCCTATCCCAGTCAAGAAATAACATTTTACTGTGTATGTAACCACACAAGCTGTGAGAGGGACTATCTTTATATATATATATATATATATATGTATTGTACATGTATGTAAATAAATATGATAACAATGCAATAATAAAAATAATTTAAAAAAAAACATATTCCTTAACAAAACAACATGTTAGTAGGCAAAAGGAACTGGTTTAGCTTGGTCACAAAAGGCAACCAGCTGTTCTCCCACCAGTCCTGCAAACATTTCTCAAAAAATTGAAACAAAAATTAAGTGCACTCAAACTGTCCAGCAAACCCTGCAGGCGGAAAGAGAAAAAAAAAAGAGAAGAGCACGCGCTCAGACTATGGCCAACAAACACCCTTTAAATGCAGTAGCAGTACATACACGCAGTATTAAGCCAAGCGCCAAGCCACGCGCCAAGAAGAGCGCCACGCCATGCGTCAAGCCAAGCGACAGGCCACGCGCCAAGAAAAGCGCCACGCCAAGCGCCATGCTAAGCGTCAAACCAAGCGTCAAGCCACGCGTTAAGAAAAGCGCCAAGCCGAGCGCCAAGCCAAATGCCAAACCACGCATCCATCCAAGCGCCAATCCACGCGCCAAGGAGAACGTCAAGCTATGCGCCAGGACAGGCGCTAAGCCAAGCGCCCAGCCAAGCGTTAAGCTACGCGCCAAGGAGAGCGCCAAGCCATGCGCCAAGCCAAGCGCCAAGCCAAGCGCCAAGCCAAGCGTCCAGCCAAGCGCCAAGCCAAGCGTTTAACCAAACGCCAAGCCACGCGCAAAGGAGAACGTCAAGCTATGCACCATGCCAAGCGCCAAGCCAAGCGCGAAGCCAAGTGCCAAGCCGCGCGCCAAGAAAAGCGCGAATCCAAGCGCCAAGTTACGCGCCAAGAAAAGCGCCAAGAAAAGCATTAAGCCAAGCGCCAAGCCACGCGCCAAATTACGGGCTAAGAAAAGCGCAAAGCCAAGCGCCAAGCCACGCTCTAAATTACGCGCCGGGAAAAGCGCTAAGCCAAACGCTAAGGAGAGCGAAAAAACATACGCCAAGACAAGCGCCAAGCCAGGCGCCAAGCCAAGCGCCAAACCACGCGTCCAACCACGCGCCAATCCACGCGCCAAGGAGAGCGTCAAGCTATGCTTTAGGACAGGCGCTAAGCCAAGTGCCAAACCAAGTGCCAAGCCACGCGCCAAGAAAAGCGCGAAGTCAAGCAACAAACCACGCGCCAAGAAAAGCGCCAAGCCATGCGCCAAGCCAAGCGCCAAGCCAAGCGCCAAGCCAAGTGCCCAGCAAAGCGCCAAGCGACGCGCCAAGAAACACGCCAAGCCAAGCGCCAAGCTAAGCGCCAAGCCAAGCGCCAAGCCAAGCGTCCAGCCAAGCGCCAAGCCAAGCTTTTAGCCAAACGCCAAGCCACGCGCCAAGGAGAACGTCAAGCTATGCACCATGCCAAGCGCCAAGCCAAGCGCCAAGCCAAGTGCCAAGCCGCGCGCCAAGAAAAGCGCGAAGCCAAGCGCCAAGTGACGCGCCAAGAAAAGCGCCAAGAAAAGCATTAAGCCAAACGCCAAGCCACGCGCCAAATTACGTGCTAAGAAAAGCGCAAAGCCAAGCGCCAAGCGCCAAGCCACGCGCTAAACCACGCGCCAAGAAAAGCGCAAAGCCAAGCGCCAAGCCAAGCGCCAAGCCAAGCGCCAAGCCAAGCGTCCAGCCAAGCGCCAAGCCACGCGCCAAGGAGAACGTCAAGTTATGCGCCATGCCAAGCGCCAAGCCAAGCGCCAAGCCAAGTGCCTAGCCACGCGCCAAGAAAAGCGCGAAGCCAAGCGACAAGCCACGCGCCAAGGAGAGCTCCAAGCCATGCGCAAAGGAAAGCGCCAAGCCAAGCGCCAAGTTACGCGCCAAGAAAAGCGCCAAGAAAAGCGCCAAGCCAAGCGCCAAGCCAAGCGGCAAGCCAAGCACCAAACCACGCGCTAAGAAAAGCGCCATGCCAAGCGTCCAGCCAAGTGCCAAGCCGCGCGCCAAAAAAAGCGCGAAGCCAGGCGCCAAGTTACGCGCCAAGAAAAGCATTAAGCCAAGCGCCAAGCCACGCGTTAAATTACGGAATAAGAAAAGCGCAAAGCCAAGCGCCAAGCCACGCGCTAAGCCACGCGCCAGGAAAAGCGCCAAGCCAAACGCTAAGGAGAGCGAAAAAACATACGCCAAGACAAGCGCCAAGCCATTCGCCAAGCCAAGCGCCAAACCACGCGTCCAACCAAGCGCCAATCCACGCGCCAAGGAGAGCGTCAAGCTATGCTTTAGGACAGGCGCTAAGCCAAGTGCCAAACCAAGTGCCAAGCCACGCGCCAAGAAAAGCGCGAAATCAAGCAACAAGCCACGCGCCAAGAAAAGCGCCAAGCCATGCGCCAAGCCAAGCGCCAAGCCAAGCGCCAAGCCAAGTGCCCAGCAAAGCGCCAAGCGACGCGCCAAGAAACACGCCAAGCCAAGCGCCAAGCCAAGCGCCAAGCCAAGCGCCAAGGCAAGCGTCCAGCCAAGCGCCAAGCCAAGCTTTTAGCCAAACGCCAAGCCACGCGCCAAAGAGAACGTCAAGCTATGCACCATGCCAAGCGCCAAGCCAAGCGCCAAGCCAAGTGCCAAGCCGCGCGCCAAGAAAAGCGCGAAGCCAAGCGCCAAGTTACGCGCCAAGAAAAGCGCCAAGAAAAGCATTAAGCCAAACGCCAAGCCACGCGCCAAATTACGTGCTAAGGAAAGCGCAAAGCCAAGCTCCAAGCGCCAAGCCACGCGCTAAGCCACGCGCCAAGAAAAGCGCCAAGCCAAGCGCCAAGCCAAGCGCCAAGCCAAGCGCCAAGCCAAGCGCCAAGCCAAGCGCCAAGCCAAGCGCCAAGCCAAGCGTCCAGCCAAGCGCCAAGCCACGCGCCAAGGAGAACGTCAAGTTATGCGCCATGCCAAGCGCCAAGCCAAGTGCCTAGCCACGCGCCAAGAAAAGCGCGAAGCCAAGCGACAAGCCAAGCGCCAAGGAGAGCTCCAAGCCATGCGCAAAGGCAAGCGCCAAGCCAAACGCCAAGCCAAGCGCCAAGTTACGCGCCAAGAAAAGCGCCAAGAAAAGCGCCAAGCCAAGCGCCAAGCCAAGCGGCAAGCCAAGCACCAAACCACGCGCTAAGAAAAGCGCCATGCCAAGCGTCCAGCCAAGCGCCAAGCCACGCGCCAAGAAAAGCGCGAAGCCAAGCAACAAGCCACGCGCCAAGAAAAGCGCCAAGCCAAGCGTCAAGCTAAGCGCCCGGCCAAGCAAAAAGCCACTCGCCAAGGGAAGCGCCAAGCCATTCGCCAACCCAAGCGCCAAGCCAAGCGAAAAGCCAAGCCCCCAGCCAAGCGCCAAGCCAAGCCCCCAGCCAAGCGCCAAGTCAAGCGCCAAACCGTGCGCCAAGCCAACCGCCAAGTTAAGCGCCAAGCCAAGTGCCAAGCCACACGCCAATAAAGACGCCAAGCCAAGCAACAGATCACGCGCCAAGAAAAGCGCCAAGCCAAACGACAAGCTACGCGCCAAGAAAAGCGCCAAGCCAAGCGTCAAGCTAAGCGCCCAGCCAAGCAAAGAGCCAATCGCCAAGGGAAGCTACAAGCCATTCGCCAAGCCAAGCGCCAAGCCAAACCCCCAGCCAAGCGCCAAATCAAGCGCCAAGCCGTGCGCCAAGCCAAGCGCCAAGTTAAGCGTCAAGCCAAGTGCCAAGCCACACGCCAAGGAAGGCGCCACGCCAAGCAACAGACCACGCGCCAAGAAAAGCGCCAAGCCAGACCCCAAGCCGAGCGTACAGCCAAGCGCTAAGCCACGCGCAAAGAAAAGCGACAAGAAAAACGCCAAGCCAAGCCCCAAGCCAAGCGCTAAGCCAAGCGCCAAGCAACGCGCGAACAAAAGGGCCAAGCCAAGCGCCAAGCCTGGCGCCAAGCCAAGCCAAGCGCCAAGCCAAGCGCCCAGCCACGCGCTAAAAAAAGCGCCAAACCAAGCGCCAAGCCAAGCGCCAAGCCAAGCGCCAAGCCACACGTTAAAAAAAGCGCCAAACCAAGCGCCACGTCAAGCGCCAAGTTACGCGCCAAGTTAAGCGCCAAGCCACCCGCCAAGGAGAGCGCCAAGCCAAGCGACAAGCCAAACGCCCAGCCACGCGCTAAAAAAAGCGCCAAACCAAGCGCCAAGCCAAGCGCCAAGCCACGCGCCATGCTAAGCGCCAAGCCACCCGCCAAGGAGAGCGCCAAGCCAAGCGACAAGCCACGCGCCAAGCCACGCGCCAAGAAAAGTGCCAAGCCAAGCGCCAAGCCAAACGCTAAGCCACGCTCCAAGCTAAACGCCAAACCACGCGCCAAGGAGAGCGCTAAGCCAAGCGACAAGCCATGCGCCAAGACAGGCGCCACGCCAAGCGCCAAGCCAAGCGGCAAGCCAAGTGCCAAGCCACACGACAAAAAAGCGCCACGCCAAGTCAAGTGCCAAGCCAAGTGCCCAGCCAAGCGCCAAGCCACGCGCCAAGAACAGCGCCAAGCCAAGCGCCAAGCCAAGCGCCAAGCCAAGCGCCAAGCCAAGCGCCAAGCCTCGCGCCAAGAGAAGCGCCAAGAAAAACGCCAAGCCAAGCGCCAAGCCAAGCGCCAAGCCAAGCGGCAAGCCAAGTGCCAAGCCACACGACAAAAAAGCGCCACGCCAAGTCAAGTGCCAAGCCAAGTGCCCAGCCAAGCGCCAAGCCACGCGCCAAGAACAGCGCCAAGCCAAGCGCCAAGCCAAGCGCCAAGCCAAGCGCCAAGCCAAGCGCCAAGCCAAGCGCCAAGCCTCGCGCCAAGAGAAGCGCCAAGAAAAACGCCAAGCCAAGCGCCAAGCCAAACGCCAAGCTAAGCGCCAAGGAGAGCACCAAGCCAAGCGCCAATCCACGCGCCAAGCCACGCGCCAAGAAAAGCGCGAAGCCAAGCGACAAGCCACGCGCCAAGAAAAGCGCGAAGCCAAGCGCCAAGCCAAGCGCCAAGCCTCGCGCCAAGAAAAGCGCCAAGAAAAACGCCAAGACAAGCGCCAAGCCAAACGCCAAGCTAAGCGCCAAGTAGAGCACCAAGCCAAGCGCCAAGCCAAGCGCCAAGCCAAGCACCAAACCACGCGCTAAGAATAGCGCAAAGCCAAGCGCCAAGCCAAGTGCCAAACCAAGCGCCAAGCCAAGCGTTCAGCCAAGCTCTAAGCCACGCGCCAAGGAGAGCGCCAAGCCATGCGCCAAGCCAAGCGCCATGCTAAACGTCAAGCCAAGTGTAAAACTACGCGCCAAGAAAAGCGCCAAGCCAAGCGACAAGCCACGCGCCAAGAAAAGCGCCACGACATGCGCCAAGCCAAGCAACAAGCCACGCGCTAAGAATGTAACGTTTCGCTTGTGAATCTAAATTCTGAAGATACTTGAAACGTATTGGGAATTTAATTCGCCGGCTTATCAAACGTTTGCATCTTAAGACCGCGCTAAGAAGCTATAGCGCGGGCCGGTAGCCGATGAGCAGGCAGCCACGTTTGCGCGCAGGAGTGTTTTTCCCGCTATCTAAGTGGGGAGGCCGCGTGCACCGACCAGGAGCCTCTGAAAAGTATAAAAAGGAACACCCGACAGCTCCTTGCCAGATTCTATTCCCGAGTCCTCTCCCGAACTCCTCCTGGTCCACCCGGAGCGATCACTCCCTTGCTTTGGTGTGGTTACTGTCTTAATAAGGGAGAAATCGCCTAAATAAAAGTTCTTGCGGGTTTGGTATGGTTACTGTCTGCCTGCAACAACACCCCGATAACCTGGAGATCCTTATCGAACCCGTTTCCGAACCGTCATTAATTTAAAGGCCAAACCGTGGCTACTAATTAGTTTTCCCCGTATCCTGTGTAACGGAACCGCTGTTAGTTAAAGGCCGAAAAACCGGAATTTGTAACTAACATATTTCATCTGTATTAACTCGCCCGAATTGTGAGGCACCAGGAAGTCATCAACAGCCCGCCGCCGCCAGGCTGGACGCGTACAGAGATTATGCGATAAGTGACCTGCCTGTGAGAGTCACCGCCAGCATCCTATGAGCATTCCTGAAGCCCTCCGAAAGAGATCTCCACACTGCCGCAATCCAGTCGAAGCCGCAAATTCGCTTGAACAGCGAATTTCCCGAGAGTCCGACCGCTGCATCGTTTCGAGCCGCGAAAGCCGGCAAATCGTCTGGCGGCCCCCGGTCCAGTTCGGCTCACCGAGCGCGAACTCCCGCAGCTTCTTACGCCGGCAGGTATGTTCTTAAAACACCATTTCTAATCCGAAGTGTTCGCAGCAGCTAGCCATTGTAAACAAATCTCACCTGGTGCGTGCGGCCGACGACCTTTGCTCCGAAGTCGACGCGCGAAGCAGCTGATGCGCGGACGACCCACTCCGGGACATCGCCCAGAGGCGTAACCTGCGTTAGGCCGGGGCATTCTACCAGACCGCTCCGTCTCCGCGCAGCAGCCCCACCGGTGACCAGGAGCAACCCCTGTTGATGCAACTACCCCCTTTGGCAGTAACGCGTGGTGTGCAATATTATTTCTTTTTTCAATGTATATAGTTAAAAACAGTATATCTCATTTCGAATATTTACCCAGTGCTATTTATTGATCTACGCTATATCCGAGCAATTTGAACGTATTCTCCGACTTAGAGCATATCCGAGGCAATAAGGCTAATTAAAATATTCCTAATAAAGGCGGGTCATTACAAGAAAAGCGCCAAGCCATGCGCCAAGCCAAGCGCCAAGCCAAGCGCCAAGCCACGCGCCAGGAAAAGCGCCACGCCATGCGCCAAGCCAAGCGACAGGCCACGCGCCAAGTAAAGCGCCAAGCCAAACGCCAAGCCAAACGCCAAGCCAAGCGCCAAGCCACGCGCCAAGAAAAGCGCCAAACCATGCTTCAAGCCAAGCGACAAACCACGCGCTAAGAAAAACGCCAAGCCAAGCGCCAAGCCAAGCGCTAAGCCAAGCGCCCAGCCAAGCGCCAAGTTACGCGCCAAGCCACGCGCCAAGAAAAGCGCCAAGCCAAGCGCCAAGCCAAGCGCCAAGCCACGCTCTAAGGAGAGCGTTAAGCCACGCCCCAAGGAGGGCGCCAAGCCAAGCGACAAGCCACGCGCCAAGCTAAGCGCCAACCCACGCGCCAAGGAGAGCGCCAAGCCAAGCGACAAGCCACGCGCCAAGCCACGCGCCAAGAAATGTGCCAAGCCAAGCGCCAAGCCAAGCGCCAAGCCAAGCGCCAAGCCAAGCGCCAAGCCACGCTCCAAGCTAAGCGCCAAACCACGCGTAAAGGAGAGCGCCAAGCCAAGGGACAAGCCACGCGCCAAGCCAAGCACCAAGCCAAGCGCCAAGCCAAACGCCAAGGAGAGCGCCAAGACAAGTAACAAGCCACGCGGCAAAAAACGCGCCACGCCAAGCCAACTGCCAAGCCAAGTGCCCAGCCAAGCGCAAGCCACGCGCCAAGAAAAACGCCAAGCCAACCGCCAAACCAAATTTCAAGCTAAGCGCCAAGGAGAACACCAAGCCAAGCGACAAGCCACGCGCCAATCCACGCGCCAAGAAAAGCGCGAAGCCAAGCGCCAAACCAAACGCCAAGCCAAGCGCCAAGCCACGCGCCAAGAAGAGCGCCACGCCATGCGCCAAGCCAAGCGACAGGCCACGCGCCAAGAAAAGCGCCAAGCCAAGCGCCATGCTAAGCGTCAAGCCAAGTGCCAAGCTACGCGCCAAGAGAAGCGCCAAACCAAGCGTCAAGCCACGCGCCAACAAAAGCGCCAAGCCGAGCGCCAAGCCAAGCGCCCAGCCAAGCGCCAAGCCAAACGCTAAGGAGAGCGTCAAGCTATGCGCCAGGACAGGCGCTAAGCCAAGTTCCAAGCCAAGTGCCAACCCACGCGCCAAGAAAAGCGAGAAGCCAAGCAACAAGCCACGCGGCAAGATGCACGCCAAGCCAAGCGCCAAGCCAAGCGCCAAGCCAAGCGCCAAACCAAGCGTCCAGCCAAGCGCCAAGCCAAGGGTTTAGCCAAACGCCAAGCCACAATCTAAAGAGAACGTCAAGCTATGCACCATGCCAAGCGCCAAGCCAAGTGCCAAGCCAAGGGCCATGCCGCGCGCCAAGAAAAGCGCGAAGCCAAGCGCAAAGTTACGCGCCAAGAAAAGCAACACGCCATGCGCCAAGCCAAGCGACAGGCCACGCGCCAAGTAAAGCGCTAAGCCATGCGCCAAGCCATGCGCCAAGCCAAGCGCCAAGCCACGCGCCAAGAAAAGCGCCAAGCCATGCGCCAAGCCATGCGCCAAACCAAGCGACAAACCACGCGCTAAGAAAAACGTTAAGCCAAGCGCTAAGACAAACGCCCAGCCAAGCGCCAAGCCACGCACCAAGAAAGCGTCAAGCCAAGCGTCTAGCCAAGCGCCAAGCCACGCGCCAAGAAAAGCGCCACGCCAAGCGCCAAGCCAAGCGCCCAGCCAAGCGCCAAGCCACGCACCAAGAAAGCGTCAAGCCAAGCGTCTAGCCAAGCGCCAAGCAACTCGCTAAGGAGTGCGCCAAGCCATGTGCCAAGCCAAACGCTAAGCCAAGAGCCAAGCCAAGCGCCAAGAAAGCGCCAAACCAAACAAAGAGCCACGCGCAAAGAAAGCGCGAAGCCAAGTGCCAAGCCACACGCCAAGAAAAGCTACAGACCACGCGCCAAAAAAAGCGCGAAACCAAACGCCAAGCCGAGCGCCCAGCCAAGCGCTAAGCCACGTGCCAAGAAGGGTGCCAAGCCAACCGGCAAGCCAAGCACCAAGCCACGCGCCAAGAAAAGCGCCAAGAAAAGCGCCAAGAAAGGCGCGAAGGAAAGCGCCAAGTCAAGCGTGCAGCCACGCGCTAAAAAAAGCGCCAAGCCAAGCGCCAAGCCAAGCGCCAAGCCAAGCGCTAAGCCAAGCGCCTAGCGACGCGCTAAAAAAAGCGCCAAACCAAGCGCCAAGCCAAGCGCCAAGGCACGCGCCAAGAAAAGCGCCAAGCCAAGCGCCGAAACAAACGCTAAGCCAAACGCCCAGTCAAGCGTGAAGCCACGCGCTAAGCTAAGTGCCAAGCCACGCGCCAAGAAAAGCGCTAAGCCAAGCAACAAGCCACACGCCAAGAAAAGCGCCAAGCCAAGCGCCAAGCCACGCTCCAAGGAGAGCGCTAAGCCACGCGCCAAAGAGGGCGCCAAGCCAAGCGACAAACCACGCGCCAAACTAAGCGCCAAACCACGCGCCAAGGAGAGCGCCAAGCCAAGCGACAAGCCACGCGCCAAGCCAAGCGCCAAGCCAAGCGCCAAGCCGAACGCTAAGGAGAGCGCCAAGAAAAGCGCTAAGCCAAGCAACAAGCCACGCGCCAAAAAAAGCGCCAAGCCAAGCGCCAAGCCACGCTAGAAGGAGAGCGTTAAGCCACGCGCCAAGGAGGGCGCCAAGCCAAGCGACAAGCCACGCGCCAAGCTAAGCGCCAAACCACGCGCCAAGGAGAGCGCCAAGCCAAGCGACAAGCCACGCGCCAAGCCAAGCGCCAAGCCAAGCGCCAAGCCACGCGGCAAGGAGAGCGCCGAGCCAAGCGGCAAGCCACGCGCGAAGAAATGCGCCAAACGCGATTGGTTTGCCGCGTGGCTTGGCGCTTGACTTGGCACTTGGCTAGGCGCTTGTCTTGGCGCGTGGCTTGGCGCGTAGCTTGTCGCTTGGGTTGGCGCTCTCCTTGGAGCGTGGCTTAGCGCTTGGTTCGGCGCGTGACTTGGCGTTTGGTTTGGAGCTCTCCTTGGTGCATGGGGATCCACTTTTCTTTGGCGCGTGGTGTGGCGCTTGGCTTGGCGCTTGGCTTGGCGCTTTTCTTGGCGCGTGGCTTGGCGCTTTTCTTGGCGCGTGGCTTGGGGCGTGGCTTGGCGCGTGGCTTGTCGCTTGGCTGAGCGCTTGCCTTAACGTTTGGCTTGACGCTTTTCTTGGCGCGTGGCTTGGCGCGTTGCTTGTCGCTTGGCTTGGCGCTTTCCTTAAAGCGTGGCTTGGCGCTTGGCTTGGCGCTTTTTTTGGCGCGTGGCTTGGCACTTGGTTTAGCGCTTGGCTTGGCGCTTGGCTTGGCGCTTTTGTTGGCGCGTTGCTTGGCGCTTAGCTTGCCGCTTAGCTTAGCGCTTGGCTTGGCACTTGGCTTGGCATGTGGCTTGGTGCTTGGGTTATCGCCTATTTTGGCGCTTGGCTTGGCGCTTGGCTTGTCGCTTGGCTTGACGCTTGGCTTGGCGCTTGGCTCGGCGCTTGGCTTAGCGCTTGTCTTGGCACTTGGCTTGGCGTGTGGCTTTGTGCTTGGTTTGGCGTGTGGCTTGGTGCTTAAGTTAGTGCCTATTTTGGCGCTTGGCTTGGCGCTTGACTTGGCGCTTTGCTTGGCGCTTGGCTGGCCGTTTGGTTTGGCTCCTGGCTTCACGCTTGGCGTGGCGCTGGGCTTGGCGATTGGCTTGGCACGTGGCTTGGCGCTTGGTTTGGCGCTTGGCTTGGGGCTAGGCTTGGCGCTTGGCGCTTAACTTGGCGCTTGGGTTACTGCTTGACATGGCGTTTGGCTTGGCGCGTGGCTTGGCGCTAGGCTTGGCGCTTGGCTTGGCGCTTGGTTTGGCGCCTGGCTTAGCGAGTGGCTTGGCGCTCGCTTTGACGCTTGGCATTGCGCTTGGTATAGCGCTTGGCTTAACGTTTGGCTTGGCGGTTGCCTTGGCGCTTGGCTTTGCGCTTGGTTTGCAGCTTGGCTTGGCGCTTGGCTTGGCGCGTTGCTTGTCGCTTGGCTTGGCGCTTTCCTTAAAGCGTGGTTTGGCGCTTGGCTTGGCGCTTGGCTTGGCGCTTTTTTTGGCGCGTGGTTTGGCGCTTGGCTTGGCGCTTGGCTTGGCGCTTTTGTTGGCGCGTTGCTTGGCGCTTGGCTTGCCGCTTGGCTTGGGGCTTGGCTTGGCGCTTTTCTTGGTGCTCTTCTTGGCGCGTGGCTTGGCGCTAGGCTTAGCGGTTAATTTAGAACCTATTTTTGCGCTTGGCTTGGCGCTTGGATTGTCGCTTGGCTTGACGCTTGGCTTGGCGCTTGGCTCGGCGCTTGGCTTAGCGCTTGGCTTGGCACTTGGCTTGGCGTGTGGCTTGGTGCTTGGTTTGGCGTGTGGCTTAATGCTTAGGTTAGCGCCTATTTTAGCGCTTGGCTTGGCACTTGGCTTTGCGCTTGGTTTGGAGCTTGACTTGGCGCTTCGCTTGGCGCTTGGCTGGCCGTTTGGTTTGGCTCCTGGCTTCACGCTTGGCGTGGCGCTGGGCTTGGCGATTGGCTTGGCACGTGGCTTGGCGCTTGGTTTGGCGCTTGGCTTGGGTCTAGGCTTGGCGCTTGGCGCTTAACTTGGCGTTTGGGTTACTGCTTGACATGGCGTTTGGCTTGGCGCGTGGCTTGGCGCTTGGCTTGGCGCTTGGCTTAACGTTTGGCTTGGCACTTGGCTTGGCGCTTAGCTTGACGCTTGACTTGAAGCATGCCTTGGCGTTCTCCTTGGCGTGTGGTTTGGCGTTTGCCTTGGCGCTTTTATTGGCGCGTGGCTTGGCGCGTGGCTTGGCCCGTGGCTTGGCTTTTAGCTGGGCGTTTGGCTTAACGCTTGGCTTAACGCTTGGCTTGGCACTTGGATTGGCACTTGGCTTGACGCTTGACTTGAAGCATGCCTTGGCGTTCTCCTTGGCGTGTGGCTTGGCGCTTGGCTTGGCGGTTGGCTTGGCACTCCTCCTGGCGCGTGGCTTGGCGCTTTTCCGGGCGCTAGGTTTGGCGCTTGGCTTAGCTCTTGGCTTGGCGCTTGGCTTGGCGCTTTCTTGGCGCGTAGCTTGTCGCTTAACTTGGCGCTTTTCTTGGCGGGTGGCTTGGCACTTGGATTGGCGCTTGGCTTGTCGGGTGGCTTGGCGCTTTTCTTGGCGCGTGGTTTGGCGCGTAGCTTGGCGCTTGGCTGGCTAAGCGCTTGGTTTAGCGCTTGGCTTGACGCTTGGCTTGGCGGTTGGCTTGGCGCTTGGCTTTTCGCTTTTCTTGGCGCTTTTCTTGGAGCGTGGTTTGGCGCTTAGCTTGGCGCTTGGCTTGGTGCTTCTCCTGGCGCATGGCTTAAAGCTTTCCTTGGCGCGTGGCTTGGCAATTGGCTGGGCGCTTGGCTTGGCGCTTGTCTTGGCGCTTTTTCTGGCGCGTAGCTTGTCGCTTGGCTTGACGTTTTTTTTGGCGCGTGGCTTTACGCGTGGTTTGGCGGTTGGTTGGGCGCTTGGTTTGGTGCTTGGCTTGGCGCTTGGCTTGGCGCTTGGCTTGGCGCTTGGCTTGGCGCCTGGCTTGGCACTTGGTTTGGCACTTGGCTTGGCGCTTGGCTTGGCGATTGGCTTGGCGCTTGGCTTGGTGGATGTCCTGGCGCATTGCTTAACGCTCTCCTTAGCGCGTGGCTTTGCGCTTTTTCTGGCGCGTAGCTTGTCGCTTGGCTTGGTGCTTTTCTTGGCGCGTGACTTGGCACTAGGCTTGGCGCTTGGCTTAGCGCTTGGCTAGGAGCTTGGCTTGGCGCTTGGCTTAGCGCATGGCTTAGCGCTCTCCTTGGCGCGTGGCTTGGTGCTTGGCTGGGCGCTTGCCTTGGCGCTTGGCTTATCGCTTGGCTTGATGCTTCTCTTGGCGCTTGGTTTGGCGCATGGTTTGGCGCTCTGCTTAGCGCTTGGCTAGGAGCTTGGCTTGGCGTTTGGCTTGGCGCATGGCTTAGCGCTCTCCTTGGCGCGTGGCTTGGTGCTTGGCTGGGCGCTTGGCTTGGCGCTTGGCTTGTCGCTTGGCTTGGTGCTTTTCTTGGCGCGTGACTTGGCACTAGGCTTGGCGCTTGGCTTAGCGCTTGGCTAGGAGCTTGGCTTGGCGCTTGGCTTGGCGCATGGCTTAGCGCTCTCCTTGGCGCGTAGCTTGTCGCTTGGCTTAGCGCTTGGCTAAGATCTAGGCTTGGCGCTTGGCTTGGCTCTTGGCTTGGCGCTTGGTTTGATGTTTTCTTGGCGCGTAGCTTGTCGCTTGGCTTGGTGCTTTTCTTGGCGCGTGACTTGGCACTAGGCTTGGCGCTTGGCTTAGCGCTTGGCTAAGAGCTTGGCTTGGCGCTTGGCTTGGCGCTTGGTTTGGTGGATCTCCTGGCGCATTGCTTAACGCTCTCCTTAGCGCTTGGCTAGGAGCTTGGCTTGGCGCTTGGCTGAGCGGTTGGCTTGGCGCTTGGCTTGAGGCTTGGCTTGGCACTTGGCTTGGCGCTAGGCTTGACGTTTGGCTTGGCGCATGCCTTGGCGCTCTCCTTGGCGCGTGGCTTGCCGTTTGGCTGGGCGTTTGGCTTGGCGCTTGTCTCGGCGCTTGGATTGGCGCTTCTATTGGCGTGTGGGTTGGCGCGTGGCTTAAAGCGCGGCTTGGTTTTTGGCTGGGCGTTTGGTTTATCGCTTGGCTTAACGCTTGGCTTGGCACTTGGCTTGGCGCTTGGCCAGCAGCCGGCAACAAGCCGAACGGCAAGCCACGCGCCAAGAAAAGCGTCAAGCCAAGCGCCAAGCCAATCACCAAACCAAGCGCCCAACCAACCGCCAAACCACGCGCCAAGCTACGCGCCAAAAAAAACGTCAAGCCAAGCGACAAGCTACGCGCGGAAAAAGCGCCAAGACAAGCGCCCAGTCAAACGCCAAGCCACGCGCCAAGGAAAGCTTTAAGCCATGCGCCAGGACAAGCACCAAACCAAGCGCCAAGCTAAGCGCCAAACCACGCCCCAAGAAAAGCGCCAAGAAAAGCGAAAAGCCAAGCGCCAAGCCAAGCGTCAAGCCAAGCGCTAAACCAAGCGCTTAGCCAGCCAAGCGCCAAGCTACGCGCCAAACCACGCGCCAAGAAAAGCGCCAAGCCACCCGACAAGCCAAGCGCCAACCCAAGTGCCAAGCCACCCGCCAAAAAAAGCGCCAAGTTAAGCGACAAGCTACGCGTCAAGAAAGCGCCAAGCCAAGCGCCAAGCCAAGAGCCAAGCCAAGCGCCAAGCCTAGCGCCCAGACAAGCGCCAAGCCACGCACCAAGAAGAGCGCCAAGCCAACCGCCAAGCCAAGCGCCAAGCCACACGCCAAGGAGAACGCCAAGGCATGCTTCAAATCAAGCGTTAAGCCAAGTGCCAAGCCAAATGCCAAGCCAAGCGTTAAGCCAAGCGATAAGCCAAACGCCCAGCCAAAAGCCAAGCCACGCGCCAAGCCACGCGCCAATAAAAGCGCCAAGCCAAGCGCCAAGCCACACGCCAAGGAGAACGCCGAAGCATGCTTCAAGTCAAGCGTCAAGCCAAGCGCCAAGCCAAGTGCCAAGTTAAACGTTAAGCCAAGCGCTATACCAAGCGCAAAGCCAAGCGTCAAGGCGAGCGCCAAGCCAGGCGCTAAGCCAGGCGCCAAGCCAAGCGCTAGGTCAAGCGCCAAACCAAGCGCCAAGCCAAGCGCCAAGCCAAGCGCCAAGCCACGCGCCAAGCCAAACGCCATGTCAAGCAGTAACCCAAGCGCCAAGTTAAGCGCCTAGCGCCAAGCCTAGCCCCAGGCCAAGCGCCAAACCAAGCGCCAACCCACGTGCCAAGCCAATCGCCAATCCCAGCGCCACGCCAAGCGTGAAGCCAGGAGCCAAACCAAACGGCCAGCTAAGCGCCAAGCGAAGCGCCAAGTCAAGCTCCAAACCAAGCGCAAAGCCAAGCGCCAAGCCAAGCGCCAAAATAGGCGCTAACCTAAGCAAAAAGCCACACGCCAAACCAAGCACCAAGCCACACGCCAAGCCAAGTGCCAAGCCAAGCGCTAAGCCAAGCGCCGAGCCAAGCGCCAAGCCAAACGTTAAGCCAAGCGCTATACCAAGCGCAAAGCCAAGCGTCAAGGCGAGCGCCAAGCCAGGCGCTAAGCCAGGCGCCAAGCCAAGCGCTAGGTCAAGCGCCAAACCAAGCGCCAAGCCAAGCGCCAAGCCAAGCGCCAAGCCACGCGCCAAGCCAAACGCAATGTCAAGCAGTAACCCAAGCGCCAAGTTAAGCGCCAAGCGCCAAGCCTAGCCCCAAGCCAAGCGCCAAACCAAGCACCAAGCCACGTGCCAAGCCAATCGCCGAACCCAGCGCCACGCCAAGCGTGAAGCCAGGAGCCAAACCAAACGGCCAGCCAAGCGCCAAGCAAAGCGCCAAGTCAAGCTCCAAACCAAGCGCAAAGCCAAGCGCCAAGCCAAGCGCCAAAATAGGCGCTAACCTAAGCACCAAGCCACACGCCAAACCAAGCACCAAGCCACACGCCAAGCCAAGTGCCAAGACAATCGCTAAGCCAAGCGCCGAGCCAAGCGCCAAGCCAAGCGTCAAGCCAAGCGACAAGCCAAGCGCCAAGCCAAGCGCCAAAATAGGCGATAACCCAAGCACTAAGCCACACGCCAAGCCAAGTGCCAAGCCAAGCGCTAAGCTAAGCGCCAAACCAAGCGCCAAGCCAAGCGCCAAAATAGGCGATAGCCCAAGCACCAAGCCACACGCCAAGCCAAGTGCCAAGCAAAGCGCTAAGCCAAACGTTAAGCCAAGCGCTATACCAAGCGCAAAGCCAAGCGCCAAGCCACGCGCCAAGCCAAACGCGATGTCAAGCAGTAACCCAAGCGCCAAGTTAAGCGCCAAGCGCCAAGCCTAGCCCCAAGCCAAGCGCCAAACCAAGCGCCAAGCCACGTGCCAAGCCAATCGCCAAGCCCAGCGCCACGCCAAGCGTGAAGCCAGAAGCCAAACCAAACGGCCAGCCAAGCGCCAAGAAAAGCGCCAAGTCAAGCTCCAAACCAAGCGCAAAGCCAAGCGCCAAGCCAAGCGCCAAAATAGGCGCTAACCTAAGCACCAAGCCACACGCCAAACCAAGCACCAAGCCACACGCCAAGCCAAGTGCCAAGCCAAGCGCTAAGCCAAGCGCCGAGCCAAGCGCCAGGCCAAGCGTCAAGCCAAGCGACAAGCCAAGCGCCAACCCAAGCGCCAAAATAGGCGATAACCCAAGCACCAAGCCACACGCTAAGCCAAGTGCCAAACCAAGCGCTAAGCTAAGCTCCAAACCAAGCGCCAAGCCAAGCGCCAAGCCATGCGCCCAGCCAAGCGCCAAGCCACGCGCCAAGAAAAGCGAAAAACCATGCGCCAAGCCAAACGCAAAGCCAAGCGCCATGCCAAGCGCCAACCCACGCACCAAAGAGAGCGCCAAGCCATGCGCCAAGCCAAGCGCCAAGCCAGGCGCCTAGCCAAGCACTACGCCTCGCACCAAGTCACGCGCCAAGAAAAGCGCTAAGCCAAGCGATAAACCACGCTCCAAAAAAGCGGCAAGCCAAGCGACAAACCACGCGCCTAGAAAGCGCTAAGCCAAGCGTCCTGCCAAGCGCTAAGCCAAGCGTCAAGGCGAGCGCCAAGCCAGGCGCTAAGCCAGGCGCCAAGCCAAGCGCTAGGTCAAGCGCCAAACCAAGCGCCAAGCCAAGCGCCAAGCCAAGCGCCAAGCCACGCTAAGCCAAACGCAATGTCAAGCAGTAACCCAAGCGCCAAGTTAAGCGCCAAGCGCCAAGCCTAGCCCCAAGCCAAGCGCCAAACCAAGCGCCAAGCCACGTGCCAAGCCAATCGCCAAGCCCAGCGCCACGCCAAGCGTGAAGCCAGGAGCCAAACCAAACGGCCAGCCAAGCGCCAAGCCAAGCGCCAAAATAGGCGCTAACCTAAGCACCAAGCCACACGCCAAACCAAGCACCAAGCCACACGCCAAGCCAAGTGCCAAGACAATCGCTAAGCCAAGCGCCAAGCCAAGCGCCATGCCAAGCGTCAAGCCAAGCGACAAGCCAAGCGCCAAGCCAAGCGCCAAAATAGGCGATAGCCCAAGCACCTAGCCACACGCCAAGCCAAGTGCCAAGCCAAGCGCTAAGCTAAGCGCCAAACCAAGCGCCAAGCCAAGCGCCAAAATAGGCGATAACCCAAGCACCAAGCCACACGCCAAGCCAAGTGCCAAGCCAAGCGCTAAGCCAAACGTTAAGCCAAGCGCTATACCAAGCGCAAAGCCAAGCGTCAAGGCGAGCGCCAAGCCAGGCGCTAAGCTAGGCGCCAAGCCAAGCGCTAGGTCAAGCGCCAAACCAAGCGCCAAGCCAAGCGCCAAGCCAAGCGCCAAGCCACGCGCCAAGCCAAACGCGATGTCAAGCAGTAACCCAAGCGCCAAGTTAAGCGCCAAGCGCCAAGCCTAGCCCCAAGCCAAGCGCCAAACCAAGCGCCAAGCCACGTGCCAAGCCAATCGCCAAGCCCAGCGCCACGCCAAGCGTGAAGCCAGGAGCCAAACCAAACGGCCAGCCAAGCGCCAAGCGAAGCGCCAAGTCAAGCTCCAAACCAAGCGCAAAGCCAAGCGCCAAGCCAAGCGCCAAGCCAAGCGCCAAAATAGGCGCTAACCTAAGCACCAAGCCACACGCCAAACCAAGCACCAAGCCACACGCCAAGCCAAGTGCCAAGCCAAGCGCTAAGCCAAGCGCCGAGCCAAGCGCCAAGCCAAGCGTCAAGCCAAGCGACAAGCCAAGCGCCAAGCCAAGCGCAAAAATAGGCGCTAAATTAACCGCTAAACCTAGCGCCAAGCTACGCGCCAACAAGACCACCAAGAAAAGCGCCAAGCCAAGCCCCAAGCCAAGCGGCAAGCCAAGCGCCAAGCAACGCGCCAACAAAAGCGCCAAGCCAAGCGCCAAGCCAAGCGCCAAACCAAGTGCCAAGCCACGCGCCAAAAAAAGCGCCAAGCCAAGCGCCAAGCCAAGCGCCAAACCACGCTTTAAGGAAAGCGCCAAGCCAAGCGACAAGCAACGCGCCAAGCCAAGCGCCAAGCCAAGCTGCAAACCAAGCGCAAAGCCAAGCGCCAAGGCAACCGCCAAGCCAAACGTTAAGCCAACCGCTATACCAAGCGCAAAGCCAAGCGTCAAGGGGAGCGCCAAGCCAGGCGCTAAGCCAGGCGCCAAGCCAAGCGTTAGGTCAAGCGCCAAACCAAGCGCCAAGCCAAGCGCCAAGCCAAGCGCCAAGCCACGCGCCAAGCCAAACGCCATGTCAAGCAGTAACCCAAGCGCCAAGTTAAGCGCCAAGCGCCAAGCCTAGCCCTAAGCCAGGGGCATGGTGTGTATACACGCAGGGGTAGATGATGCGTCACTTATTTAGCCAAAAGCCTCTCTCTACCCAAGAGTGTCGTGCGTGGTGAAGAGCCACATCCTCCACGAGGTTTGCCCTGGTGCCCTTAGGGGTGCAAAACACGACATATCTAGAGGAGTAAACCTCGATAATAAATCCTGTTCCGAGACTGGGTAACCAATCCTAGTGGAGAGACGGAAAAGCTGGCAGCTAGCTCTAAAATGCAGGCAAAGACCCCGGATATGACTATGGAAGATTACAATGAGAGTAAACAGTTTACGGTGCATGGGCTCGGATCCCCAGTACCGGTCGGATCTGGAAGTGATGAAGCAGGCTTCCCCCGACCGTCAGCCAACAACTGCAACGAAGAACCCATAGTATCCCTGGTGGGTGACCAGGCCGGGATTACAAAACTTGCTACTGGAATTTTTGCAATTGCAGACCCATTTAAAAGAAGGGACAGCATAACAAGATCGCCACCATCATGCACAACAGGGTCGGATGGTGAAATTGTGAGAAGAACCGATATAGAAGCAAAAAAGGCAACAACCGTGTTGGAACAGCAGGAATATGTGTCTGGAAGAGCTAGAATAACAAGCAGAACACCAGCAAGAGAAGGAAGAAGGACTTCTTCCCTACCAGAATTCCCATATGATATGGACACAAATGAAACTGGGGGGAAGAGGGAAAACAAAAGGAAGAGAATGGAGACCCCGACAAGAACAGAAATGGAGGAGCAAGTGGAGAAAATAGTGAAGGAAAGGAAAAAGGAATACGAAATGCATATGGTATGCTTGGAAAAAATGATGAAAGACATAGAAAAGCTGAACAAACTAATAGCAGATAACGCGAACACGAAAAAAGAGATAAAGGAAGCGGGACAAAGACTAAGCGGATACTCTAAAAAGATGAAAACGTTAGCTGCCCTAACATCTGCCGAAAAATTGTTTGAGGAAATTAAAGATGCAGTGATAAAAGACACAGGAAGGCGGTTGGAAGAAACAACAAAAGAAATGAGTACCCAAACAGAAAGTAAGCAAGCACAGGAGAAACACGCTTTAATAAAGAAAATTGAAGAGACGCTAGAGGGCGAACCCGATGAACAATGTCTGCGAGAGATATTGCAGCTGAAGTGGCCAGAGGAAACCTTCAAGAAGAGTAAACTTGTCAAATGGGACACGGAACAAAAGTCTCAAAAAGATCTCATAATAATTATGAATAAGGGAGAAGACTTTGACAACAACCGGCACATTAAAAGAGCCATGGAAGCGCACCCACAACTAGAGGCTGAGCTAAGGGAGAAGGAAATAGAACCAGGAAAACCTGTGTGTAGTGTGACCAGAAATGGACTCATAATGGGAAACGGACAATTTCGTGATGGTAAGGAAAGGCACCTATATGCAGTGGTGGTTGAGGAAGGAGGAAACATTAACGACATGGCAGGCCTACGTGCCTCCTTCCAAAGGATACAAGAGATAAATAAAGGAAAAGGAAATGACGAGATAACATGCATCATTACCAATGCAGTAAATGAAACAGCCACAAGAAAGATGGCGGAATATGTCTTTAGGAGAGATGGCCCACAGTTAAACATCTATAGTAATGGAAAACAACTGACCAAATATAGCGACAAAGACGGTAACCAAGAAATGACGATGGTAACAAATCGTAAAAATACGGAAACAATCATCTTAAAGCCGACAACAGGTACCTCTTACGCTGACATAATAAAAAATATGAAAAGGCAGGTGGATGCAAAAGACGTATTGGTGAATAGCATAAGCAAAACCGAAAATGGAAGTATACAACTTAAAATCAAAGGGAAGAAGGAAGACACCACGAAAGCGTTCAAAGAACTACTGACAAAAAAAATGGAAAACATGGCGGAAATCGTGACAAAAGAAAGAAAGCGAACAATAATAATACTGGATATCGATGAAGCGGTAACAGAACCTGAAATCTGGGAGGTCCTAAACAAAGAGACAGGTAATGAGATAGGCACCAGCACGTTAAAGATATCGGACAAAGCTAACAAAATGGGAATGAAGTATGCCTTCCTTACAACAAACCAGAATAAGGCAACACAACTACTGGCAAAAAAGAGAATTGGAGAAGGATGGAATAGATGGAGGGTAAAGGAAGTAATGATGCCTCCAAGATGCTATAAATGCCATAAAATTGGACACACCGCCAAAAGCTGCAAAGAAAAGGAAGGGAAAGAACTTTGTCACAAATGTGGAGAAACAGGACACAAAATTAAAACCTGTAACAATGAACCAGCCTGCTATCTATGCAAGGAAAAGGGCCACAAATCCGAGACAATGAGATGCCCTGTATATCATAAAATGGTACAGGAGTTGAGGACGAAGGGTGCGACCTCAACAAGCAGATAAAATGAAAATAATGCAAGTAAATCTAAACAGGAGCAAAAGAGCGACGGACCTGTTTAGACATAACTGTGCCATGGAAGACGTGGACCTAGCCCTAGTGTCGGAACCAAATCGAAATATGGCAAAAAGTTCTAGAAGATGGATCTTGGACAAAAATGAGGATGCAGCGGTATACATACCAAATAAAAGAATCAAAATATCAAAAACTGGGGGTGGCAACGGATACATATGGGTTAAAACAGACGAATTAACTATATACTCCTGTTACATATCCCCAAATGTGAATGTAGAACAGTTTGAGCAATACCTGACTGAACTGGGACTAAACACCGGAGATGAGAAGAAGAAAATCATAATCGGGGGAGACTTCAATGCGAAAGCATACAGATGGGGATCCCCAAGAGAAAACCATAAGGGTGCCATATTGACCGAATGGATAGACCAATATGAATTCTGCGTATTAAACCAGGGCAATACGCCGACTTTTGAAAGAAACAACAGCACTTCCTATATCGATGTGACTATGTGTTCTGAAGGTATAGTGGGAAACATCAAAGGATGGCACGTGGGGGACGAAGAAAACCTAAGCGACCATAAGAACATACACATAGAAGTCGGAGACGAGCTAACAAGCCTCAGGCAACAGCATGATGTCAGGAAGGGCTGGATCTTCAAGAGGGAAATGATCGAAGCTCTCATAGGAAAGATAGATGAAGAAATAGAAAAAGAAAACTATGAGTACACAGTTAAAAATCTCATGAACACCATCGAAAGCGCATGCAATAACACCTTTCGAAAGAAAGGCTTAAATACCAAGAGACAACAGGCATATTGGTGGAATAACGAAATTAACGAGCTGCGACGTGCCTGCCTAAGAGCAAAACGACTAGTAACAAGAATCAACAGAGACGATAATGCGGACGAGGATCTGAAATTAGAAAAACAACAAAACTATAGAGAAAGAAAGCTAGCTCTTAAAAAAACTATCAAGAATGCCAAGAAGCAGGCATGGTGCACCCTCTGCGAAGATATAGACAAAGATTTATGGGGCACAGGATATAAAATAGTAACTGGAGTGCTGGGCCTACGCACGCCGCTTACCATGACAGATGAAGAACAACAGCAGGTGGCACAGGAATTATTTCCAAGTTACAGAAGAAAGGTATGACCAGCAATGCAAGTAAAGCCCGATGAAATACCCACGTGCACAACCGATAAAATTAGAGAAGCAGGAAGAAAAATGAAACCGGGCAAAGCGGCGGGCCCAGACGGAATACCACCAGAAGTGGTCAAGGCAATAACAGAGAGAAGACCAGAACTGTGCTGTAAGGTTATGGATTCGCTGCTGAAGGAAGGTAACTTTCCAACAGAATGGAAAGTAGGCAGATTGATACTAATCGAAAAGCCGAATCAACCAGGAGAAAGAAAGACGTACAGACCTCTCTGTCTCCTAAATACTATGGGAAAGCTATTTGAACAGTTGCTAAACAGAAGACTTCTGGATGAAATAGAGAGAAATGGCGGACTAGCAGAAATGCAATATGGGTTTAGAGAAGGAAGATCCACGGTAGACGCAATAGCAAAAGTACTGAATATAGGAATGGAGGCCAATAGACAACGCAAAAATGAATATGCTGTATTGGTAACATTAGACGTTCGGAACGCATTCAATACGGTACCATGGGAGGAAATAATAGAAGAATTAAAAAAAACAAGTGGCTCCTTACTTAGTAAACGTAATATGCAGGTACCTCCAAAACAGAAGGATACAGGTAGGAGAGAGTTCCAGTCTGGACATGACATGTGGAGTCCCCCAGGGATCCGTCCTCGGCCCAACATTGTGGAACCTGTACTATGACGAAGTACTAAGGCAGGAACTACCTAACGGAACATCGCTCGTGGGTTACGCCGACGATCTGGCGCTGGTGGTGTGCGGAAAAAATAAAACAGAAATTGAAGAGAACATAGAGTGGGCTATATTCAAGGTTGAACAGTGGATGGAGAAGAAAGGCCTTCAACTTGCCTCGCACAAAACCGAAATAGTGGTGCTATCTGGAAAAAATACCTTAAAACAAGTAGAAATAAATATGGGAAACATTGAAATTACAAGCCAACAATGTCTTAAGTACTTGGGCGTGGTTCTCGGCAGAAATATGAACATGGGGTGCCACATACAAAAGATAGTTACAAAGGCGGAGGGGGCCGCAGCAGCTCTCGCCCGATTAATGCCAAATAAAGGAGGAGCAAGGGCAGGACGCAGAAAAGTGATAGCCTCGGCTGTGAGCTCTATTCTACTATATGCAGCTCCAGTATGGGCCAATTTTGCGTTAATGAATAAATACAGGAAAATGCTGGAAAGAGTACAGAGGAAATTAGCAATAAGAATCGCAAGCGTTTACCGAACTGCGTCTGCGAGAGCGATTCAGGTAGTAGCTGGAGTGATCCCCATCCACTTATTAGTGGCCGAACGATTATACGCAAACGGGGCAAACCGAAGGCAACAGAAAAAAGAAGCGAGAGAGGAAACTTTCCGTAAATGGCAAGAAGAATGGAGACAGCAAGGACAAACGGCCGAGTGGACAAGGAAGTTAATAGTAGACGTAAAATCCTGGGTGACAAGAGAGCACGGAGAAGTGAGCTACTACTTAACGCAATTTCTAACTGGACATGGAAGCTTCCAAACGTACCTCTACAGAATGAAACTCTCGAACACGGAGAGCTGCGTGTACTGCGGTGAACGGGACACTCCACAACATACCATACTGGAGTGCAACAGATGGCAAGAAATAAGAAATAGAGCGACACGTGGAATTGGAGAGGAAATGACAACGGGAAACATAATAAACATTATGCTCGATAGCGAAGAAAAGTGGACCACGATAGAGACCGCAGTAAAGGCCATCATGAAAACAAAAGAAGACGAAGAAAGGGCGAGACAACAGGAACAACACTAAAAGACGAACGGAGTAAGTCTCAATGAAGCAATGCTGAATGGCGATTCCGTTGAGACATACGAAGCGAAGGGGGGGGTTTTAGTCGGTAGGCGATTGAACCATTTTACTAATCGAATCCGACACTCCTTAGGGACTATTACCTAAGAGTCTTTTGAAGATTTCCACCTCCTTCAATCAAGAAAAAAAAAAAAAAAAAAAAAGCCCCAAGCCAAGCGCCAAACCAAGAGCCAAGCCACGTGCCAAGCCAATCGCCAAGCCCAGCGCCACGCCAAGCGTGAAGCCAGAAGCCAAACCAAACGGCCAGCCAAGCGCCAAGCAAAGCGCCAAGTCAAGCTCCAAACCAAGCGCAAAGCCAAGCGCCAAGCCAAGCGCCAAAATAGGCGCTAACCTAAGCACCAAGCCACACGCCAAACCAAGCACCAAGCCACACGCCAAGCCAAGTGCCAAGACAAGCGCTAAGCCAAGCGCCGAGCCAAGCGCCAGGCCAAGCGTCAAGCCAAGCGACAAGCCAAGCGCCAAGCCAAGCGCCAAAATAGGCGATAACCCAAGCACCAAGCCACACGCTAAGCCAAGTGCCAAGCCAAGCGCTAAGCTAAGCGCCAAACCAAGCGCCAAGCCAAGCGCCAAGATATGCGCCCAGCCAAGCGCCAAGCCACGCGCCAAGAAAAGCGAAAAACCATGAGCCAAGCCAAACGCAAAGCCAAGCGCCATGCCAAGCGCCAACCCACGCACCAAACAGAACGCCAAGCCATGCGCCAAGCCAAGCGCCAAGCCAAGCGCCTAGCCAAGCACTACGCCTCGCACCAAGTCACGCGCCAAGAAAAGCGCTAAGCCAAGCGATAAACCACGCTCCAAAAAAGCGGCAAGCCAAGCGACAAGCCACGCGCCTAGAAAGCGCTAAGCCAAGCGTCCAGCCAAGCGCTAAGCCAAGCGCCAAAGAGAGCGCCAAGCCATGCGCCAAGCCAAGCGCCAAGCCAAGAGCCAAGCCAAGCGCCAAGCTACGCGCCAAGAAAGCGCCAAGCCAAGGCAAAAGCCACGCGTGAAGAAAGCGCCAAGCCAAGCGTTAAGAAGAGCGCCAAGCCACGCGCCAAGCCAAGCGCCAAGCCACGCGCCAAGAAGAGCGCCACGACATGCGCCAAGGAAAGCGCCAAGCTAAGCGACAAGCCACGCGCCAAGCCACGCGCTAGGAAAAGCGCCAACCCAAGCGATAAGCCACGTGCCAAGCCACGCGCCAGGAAAAGCGCCAACCCAAGCGATAAGCCAAGCGCCAAGCCACGCGCCAAGCCAGGCGGCAAGAGAAGCGTTAAGCCACGCGCCACGGAAAGCGCCAACCCCAGCGATAAGCCACGCGCCAAGCCACGCGCCAAAAAAAGCGCTAAGCCAAGCGACAAACCACGCGCCAAAAAAAGCGCCAAGCCAAGCGTTAAGCCAAGCGTTGAGCTAAACGCCAAGAAAAGCTAGAAACCAAGCGCCAAACCTAGCGACTAGCCACGTGCCAAGAAAAGCGTCAAACCAAGCGCCAAGCCACGCGCCAAGGAGAGCGCCACGCCATGCGCCAAACCAAGCGCCAAGCCAAGTGCCAAGCCAAGCGCCAAACCGCGCGCCAAGAAAAGAGCCAACAAAAGCGCCAAGCCAAGCGCCAAATCAAACAGCAAGCCAAACGCCAAGCCACGCGCAAAAAAAAGGGCCAAGCCAAGCGCCAATCCAAGCGCCAAGCCAAGCGCCAGGCCAAGCGAAAAGCCAAACGCCCAGCCAAGCGCCAAGCCACGCGCCAAGCCAAGCTCCCAGCCAAGCGCCAAGCCACGCGCCAAAGAGAGCGCTAAGCCATGCGCCAAGCCAAGCGCCAAGTTACGCGCCAAACGAAGCGCCAAGCCAAGCGCCAAGCCAAGTGCCAAACCAAGCGCCAAGCCAAGCGCCAAGCCAAGTGCCAAACCAAGCACCAAGCCAAGCGCCAAGCCAAGTGCCAAGCCACCCGCCAAAAAAAACGCCAAGGAAAGCACCAAGCCAAGCGACAAGCTACGCGCAAAGAAAAGCGCCAAGCCAAGCGCCAAACCAAGCACCAAGCCAAGCGCCAAGCCAAGTGCCAAGCCACCCGCCAAAAAAAACGCCAAGGAAAGCGCCAAGCCAAACGTCAAGCCAAGCGCAAAGTGCCCAGCCGAGCGCCAAGCCACGCGCCAAGCCACGCGTCAAGAAAAGCGCCAAGCCACGCGCCAAGCCAAGCGCCAAGCCAAGCGCCAAGCCACGCGCCAAGAAAACGCCAAGCCAAGCGACAAGCCACGCGCCAAGAAAGCGCCATGCCCAGCGCCAAGCCAGACGCCAAGCCAAGCGCCCAGCCAAGCGCCAAGCCACGCGCTAAGAAGAGCGCCAAGCTATGCGCCAAGCCAAGCGACAAGAAAAGCGCAAAGAAAGCGCCAAGCCAAGCGTCCAGCCAAGCGCCAAGCCGCGCAATAAGAAAAGCGCAAAGCCAAGCGTCCAGCCAAGCGCCAAGCCGCGCAATAAGAAAAGCGCAAAGCCAAGCGCCTAGCCACATGCCAAGCCACGCGCCAAGAAAAGCTCCAAACCAAGCGCCAAGGCAAGCGCCAAGCCAAGCGCCAAGCCAAGCGCCAAGCCACGCGCCAAGCCACGCAATAAGAAAAGCGCAAAGCCAAGCGCCTAGCCACATGCCAAGCCAAGTGCCAAGATAAGCGCCAAGCCACGCACCAAGGAGAGCGCAAAGCTATGCGCCAAGACAAGCGACAAGCCATGCGCAAAAAAAGCGCTAAGCCAAGCGTCCAGCCAAGCGTCCAGCCAAGCGCCAAGCCACGCAATAAGAAAAGCGCAAAGCCAAGCGCCTAGCCACATGCCAAGCCACGCGCCAAGAAAAGCTCCAAACCAAGCGCCAGGGCAAGCGCCAAGCCAAGCGCCAAGCCAAGCACCAAGCCAAGCGCCAAGCCAAGTGCCAAGCCAACCGCCAAAAAAAACGCCACGGAAAGCGCCAAGCCAAACGTCAAGCCAAGCGCAAAGCGCCCAGCCGAGCGCCAAGCCACGCGCCAAGCCACGCGTCAAGAAAAGCGCCAAGCCACGCGCCAAGCCAAGCGCCAACCCACGCGCCAAGAAAACGCCAAGCCAAGCGACAAGCCATGCGCCAAGAAAGCGCCATGCCCAGCGCCAAGCCAAACGCCAAGCCAAGCGCCCAGCCAAGCGCCAAGCCACGCGCCAAGAAGAGTGCCAAGCTATGCGCCAAGCCAAGCGACAAGCCAAGCGCAAAGAAAGCGCCAAGCTAAGCGTCCAGCCAAGCGCCAAGCCGCGCAATAAGAACAGCGCAAAGCCAAGCGTCCAGCCAAGCGCCAAGCCAAGCTCCCAGCCAAGCGCAAAGCCACGCGCCAAACTACGCGCTAAGAAAAAAGCAAAGCCAAGCGCCAAACCACGCGTGGCTTGTCGCTTGGCTTCGCGCTTTTCTTGGCGCGTGGCTTGGCTCTTGGCTTGGCGCTTATCTTGGCGCTTGGCCTGGCGCATAGCTTGGCGCTCTCCTTGGCGCGTGGCTTGGCGCGTGGCATGGCGCTTGGCTGGACGCTTGGCTTGGCGCTTGGCTTGGCGCTTGGTTTGGCGCTTTTCTTGGCGCGTGGCTTGGCATGTGGCTTGGCGCTTGGCTTTGCGCTTTTCTTATTGCGTGGCTTGGCGCGTGGCTTGGCGCTTGGTTTCGCGCGTGGCTTGGCTCTTGGCTTGGCGCTTGGCTTTGCGCTTTTCTTATTGCGTGGCTTGGCGCGTGGGTTGGCGCTTGGCTTGGCGCTTGGCTTGGCGCTTGCCCTGGCGCTTGGTTTGGAGCTTTTCTTGGCGCGTGGCTTGGCATGTGGCTAGGCGCTTGGCTTTGCGCTTTTCTTATTGCGTGGCTTGGCGCTTGGCTGGACGCTTGGCTGGACGCTTGGCTTGGCGCTTTTTTTGCGCATGGCTTGTCGCTTGGCTTGGCGCATAGCTTGGCGCTCTCCTTGGTGCGTGGCTTGGCGCTTATCTTGGCACTTGGCTTGGCATGTGGCTAGGCGCTTGGCTTTGCCCTTTTCTTATTGCGTGGCTTGGCGCGTGGCTTTGCGCTTGGCTTGGCGCTTGCCTTGGCGCTTGGTTTGGAGCTTTTCTTGGCGCGTGGCTTGGCATGTGGCTAGGCGCTTGGCTTTGCGCTTTTCTTATTGCGCGGCTTGGCGCTTGGCTGGACGCTTGGCTTGGGGCTTTCTTTGCGCATGGCTTGTCGCTTGGCTTGGCGCATAGCTTGGCGCTCTTCTTGGCGCGTGGCTTGGCGCTTGGCTGGGCGCTTGGCTTGGCGTTTGGCTTGGCGCTGGGCATGGCGCTTTCTTGGCGCGTGGCTTGTCGCTTGGCTTGGCGTTTTCTTGGCGCGTGGCTTGGCGCTTGGCTTGGCGCGTGGCTTGACGCTTTTCTTGACGCGTGGCTTGGCGCGTGGCTTGGCGCTCGGCTGGGCGCTTTGCGCTTGGCTTGACGTTTGGCTTGGCGCTTTCCTTGGCGTTTTTTTGGCGGGTGGCTTGGCACTTGGCTTGGCGCTTGGCTTGGCGCTTGGCTTGGCGCTTTTCTTGGCGCGTAGCTTGTCGCTTGGCTTGGTGTTTTTCTTGGCGCGTGGCTTGGCACTTGACTTGGCGCTTGGCTTGGCGCTTCGTTTGGCGCGTAACTTGGCGCTTGGCTTGGCGCACGGCTTAGCGCTCTCTTTGGCGCGTGGCTTGGCGCTTGGCTTGGCGCTTGGCCTGGCGCTTGGCTTGGCGCTTGGATTGGCGCTTGGCTTGGCCCTTTTTTTTGCGCGTGGCTTGGCGTTTGGCTTGCTGTTTGATTTGGCGCTTGGCTTGGCGCTTTTGTTGGCTCTTTTCTTGGCGCGCGGTTTGGCGCTTGGCTTGGCACTTGGCTTGGCGCTTGGTTTGGCGCATGGCGTGGCGCTCTCCTTGGCGCGTAACTTGGCACTTGGTTTGACGCTTTTCTTGGCACGTGGCTAGTCGCTAGGTTTGGCGCTTGGTTTCTAGCTTTTCTTGGCGTTTAGCTCAACGCTTGGCTTAACGCTTGGCTTGGCGCTTTTTTTGGCGCGTGGTTTGTCGCTTGGCTTAGCGCCTTTCTTGGCGCGTGGCTTGGCGCGTGGCTTATCGCTTGGGTTGGCGCTTTCCTTGGCGCGTGGCTTAACGCTTCTCTTGCCGCCTGGCTTGGCGCGTGGCTTGGCGCTTGGCTTATCGCTTGGGTTGGCGCTTTTCCTGGAGCGTGGCTTGGCGCGTGGCTTATCGCTTGGGTTGGCGCTTATCCTGGCGCGTGGCTTAGCGCGTGGCTTGGCGCTTAACTTGGCGCGTGGCTTCGCGCTCTTCTTAACGCTTGGCTTGGCGCTTTCTTGGCGCGTAGCTTGGCGCTTGGCTTGGCTCTTGACTTGGCGCTTGGCTTGGCGCATGGCTTGGCGCTCTCTTTGGCGCTTGGCTTAGCGCTTGGCTGGACGCTTGGCTTAGCGCTTTCTTGGCGCGTGGCTTGTCGCTTGGCTTGCCGCTTTTTTGGAGAGTGGTTTATCGCTTGCCTTAGCGCTTTGCTTGGCGTGTGACTTGGTGCGAGGCGTAGTGCTTGGCTAGGCGCTTGGCTTGGCGCTTGGCTTGGCGCATGGCTTGGCGCTCTCTTTGGTGCGTGGGTTGGCGCTTGGCATGGCGCTTGGCTTTGCGTTTGGCTTGGCGCATGGTTTTTCGCTTTTCCTGGCGCGTGGCTTGGCGTTTGGCTTGGCATTTGGCTTGGCGCTTGGCTTGGCGCTTTCCTTGGCGCGTGGCTTGGCGCATGGCTTGGCGCTTTTCTTGGCGCGTGGCTTGGCGCTTGGCTTGGCGTTTGGCTTGACGCGTGGCTTGGCCCATGGCTTGGCGCTTTTTTTGGCGCGTGATTTGGTGCTTGGCTTGGCGCTTGGCTTGGCGCTTTCCTTGGCGCTTAGCTTGGCGCTTGGCTAGTCGCTTTCCTTGGCGCGTGGCTTGGCGCATGGCTTGGCGCTTTTCTTGGCGCGTGGCTTGGCGTTTGGCTTGGCGCTTGGCTTGACGCGTGGATTGGCCCATGGCTTGGCGCTTTTCTTGGCCCATGGCTTGGCGTTTTTCTTGGCGCGTTGCTTGGCGCTTGGCTTGGCGTTTGGCTTGGCGCGTGGCTTGGCGCTTGGCTTGGCGTTTGGCTTGGCGCTTGGCTTAGCGCATGGTTTGGCGCTCTCCTTGGCACGTGGATTAACGCTTGGCTTGGCGCTTGGCTTGGCGCTTTCTTTGGCGTGTGGTTTGGCGCATGGCTTGGCGCTTTTCTTGGCGGGTGGCTTATCGCTTGGCTTGGCGCTCTCTTTGGCGCGTGGCCTAACGCTTGGCTTGGCGCGTGGCTTGGCGCTTTTCTTGGCGCGTGGCTTGGCGCTTGGCTTGGCGCTTGGCTTGGCGCTTGGCTTGGCGCTTTCCTTGGCGCGTGGCTTGGCGCATGGTTTGGCGGTTTTCTTGGCGCGTGGCTTGGCGCTTGGCTTGGCGTTTGGCTTGGCATTTGGTTTGGCGCTTGGCTTGGTGCTTTTCTTGGCGCGTGGCTTGGCGCATGGCTTGGCGCTTTTCTTGGCGCGTGGCTTGGCGCTTGGCTTGGCGTTTGGCTTGACGCGTGGCTTGGCCCATGGCTTGGCGCTTCTTTTGGCGCGTGATTTGGTGCTTGGCTTGGCGCTTGGCTTGGCGCTTTCCTTGGCGCTTAGCTTGGCGCTTGGCTAGTCGCTTTCCTTGGCGCGTGGCTTGGCGCATGGCTTGGCGCTTTTCTTGGCGCGTGGCTTGGCGTTTGGCTTGGCGCTTGGCTTGACGCGTGGCTTGGCCCATGGCTTGGCGCTTTTCTTGGCGCGTGGCTTGGCGCTTGGCTTGGCGCTTGGCTTGTCGCTTTCCTTGGCGCGTGGCTTGGCGCATGGTTTGGCGGTTTTCTTCGCGCGTGGCTTGGCGCTTGGCTTGGCGTTTGGCTTGGCATTTGGCTTGGCGCTTGGCTTGGCGCTTTCCTTGGCGCGTGGCTTGGCGCATGGCTTGGCGCTTTTCTTGGCGCGTGGCTTGGCGCTTGGCTTGGCGTTTGGCTTGACGCGTGGCTTGGCCCATGGCTTGGCGCTTTTTTTGGCGCGTGATTTGGTGCTTGGCTTGGCGCTTGGCTTGGCGCTTTCCTTGGCGCTTAGCTTGGCGCTTGGCTAGGCGCTTTCCTTGGCGCGTGGCTTGGCGCATGGCTTGGCGCTTTTCTTGGCGCGTGGCTTGGCTTTTGGCTTTGCGCTTGGCTTGGCGTTTGGCTTGACGCGTGACTTGGCCCATGGCTTGGCGCTTTTTTTGGCGCGTGATTTGGTGCGTGGCTTGGCTTTTGGCTTGGCGCTTGGTTTAGAGCATGGTTTGGCGCTCTCCTTGGCGCGTGGCTTGGCCCATGGCTTGGCGCCTTTCTTGGCGCGTGGCTTGGCGTTTGGCTTGGCGTTTGGCTTGGCGCTTGGCTTGGCGCTTGGTTTGGCGCTTGGCTTGGCGCTTGGCTTAGCGCTGTCTTGGCGCGTGACTTGGCGCTTGGCTTGACTCTTGGCTTGGCGCTTGGCTTAGCGCATGGTTTGGCGCTCTCCTTGGCACGTGGATTAACGCTTGGCTTGGCGCTTGGCTTGGCGCTTGGCTTGGCGCTTTCTTTGGCGCGTGGCTTGATGCATGGCTTGGCGCTGTCTTGGCGCGTGGCTTGGCGCTTGGCTTGCCTCTTGGCTTGGCGCTTGGCTTAGCGCATGGTTTGGCGCTCTCCTTGGCACGTAGATTAACGCTCGGCTTGGCGCTTTCCTTTGCGCGTGGCTGGGCGCATGGCTTGGTGCTTTTCTTGGGGCGTGGCTTGGCGCTTGGCTTGGTGTTTGGCTTGGGGCTTGGCTTGGCGCTTGGCTTGGCGCTTTCATTGGCGCGTGGCTTGGCGCATGGCTTAGCGCCTTTCTTGGCGCGTGGCTTGGCGCTTGGCTTGGCGTTTGACTTGGCGCTTGGCTTGGCGCTTGGTTTGGCGCTTGGCTTGGCGCTTGGCTTGGCGCTTTCCTTGGCGCGTGGCTTGGCGTTTGGCTTGGCGTTTGGCTTGGCGTTTGGCTTGGCGCTTGGCTTGGCGCTTGGCTTGGCGCTTGGCTTGGCGTTTGGCTTGGCGCATAACTTGGCGCTTTTCTTGGCGCGTGGCTTATTGCTTGGCTTGGCGCTCTCCATGGCGCTTGGCTTAACACTTGGCTTGGCGCGTGGCTTGGCTCTTGGCTTGGCGTTTTTCGTGGCGCGTGGCCTGGCGCTTGGCTTGGCGCTTTCCTTAGCGCGTGGCTTGGCGCGTGGCTTGGCTCTTGGCTTGGCGTTTTTCGTGGCGCGTGGCTTGGCGCTTGGCTTGGCGCTTGGCTTGGCGCATGGCTTGGCGCTTTTCTTGGCGCGTGGCTTGGCGCTTGGCTTAGCGTTTGGCTTGGCGCTTGGCTTGGCGCTTGGCTTGGCGCTTTCCTTGGCGCGTGGCTTGGCGCATGGCTTGGCGCTTTTCTTGGCGCGTGGCTTGGCGCTTGGTTTGGCGTTTGGCTTAGTGCGTGGCTTGGCGCTTAGCTGGGCGTTTGGCTTGGCGCTTGGCTTGGCGCTTAGCTTGGCTCTTGGCTTGGCGTTTTTCGTGGCGCGTGGCTTGGCGCTTGGCTTGGCGCTTGGCTTGGCGCATGGCTTGGCGCTTTTCTTGGCGCGTGGCTTGGCGCTTGGCTTGGCGTTTGGCTTGGCGCTTGGCTTGGCGCTTGGCTTGGCGCTTTCCTTGGCGCGTGGCTTGGCCCATGGCTTGGCGTTTTTTTTGGCGAGTGGCTTGGCGCTTGGTTTGGCGTTTGGCTTGGTGCGTGGCTTGGCGCTTGGCTGGGCGTTTGGCTTGGCGCTTGGTTTGGCGCTTAGCTTGGCGCTTGGCTTGAC
Source organism: Agriotes lineatus (assembly GCA_940337035.1). Classification (NCBI taxonomy): domain Eukaryota; kingdom Metazoa; phylum Arthropoda; class Insecta; order Coleoptera; family Elateridae; genus Agriotes; species Agriotes lineatus. Next base: position 243,366 of record CALNHX010000280.1, read on the forward strand.
GTTTGGCTTAACGCTTTTCTTGGCGCGTGGCTTACCGTTTGGCTTGCTGCTTGGCTTGGCGCTTGGCTTGTCGCTTGACTAGACGCTTGGCTTGGCGCTTTCTTGGCGCGTGGCTTGGCACTTGGCTTGGCGTTTGGATTGGCGCTTGGCTTACCGCTTATGTTGGCCCGTTGCTTGGCGCTTGGCTTGGCGCTTGTCTTGGCTCTTGGCTTGGCATGTGGCTTAGCATTCGGCTTGGCGCTTAACCTGGCGCTTGGCTTGGCGCACGGCTTGGCGCTTTTCCTGGCGCTTGGCTTGGCGCATGGCTTGGCGCTTTCCTCGGCGCGTGGCTTGGCGCTTGGCTTGGCGCTTGGCTTGGCGCTTGGCTTGGCGCTTTTTTTGGCGCGTGGCTTGGCGCGTGGTTTATCGCTTGGCTTGGCGATCTCCTTGGCGCGTGGCTTAATGCTTGTCTTGGCGCTTTGCTTGGCGCTTTTTTTGGCGCGTGGCTTCTCGCGTGGTTTATCGCTTGTCTTGGCGCTCTCCTTGGCGCGTGGCTTAACGCTTGGCTTGGCGCGTTGCTTGTCGCTTGGCTTGGCGCTTTTCTTGGCTCGTGGCTTGGCGCTTGGCTTGGCGCTTTTTTTGGCGCGTGGCTTGGCGTGTGGCTTGTCGCTTGGCTTGGCGCTCTCCTTGGCGCATGGCGTGGTGCTTGTCTTGGCGCGTGGCTTGGTGCTTGGCTTGGCGCTTGGCTTGGCGCTTTCTTGGCGCGTGGCTTGGCGCTTGGCTTAGCTCTTGGCTTGGCCTTTGGCTTGGCGCATCTCTTGGCGCACTACCTGGCGCGTGGCTTTACGCTTGGCTGGACGCTTGACTTGGCGCTTTCTTGGCGCGTGGTTTGTTGCTTGGCTTAGCGCTCCGTTTGGCGCATAGCTTGGCGCTCTCCTTGGCGCGTGGCTTAACGCTTGGCTTGGCGCGTTGCTTGTCGCTTGGCTTGGCGCTTTTCTTGGCTCGTGGCTTGGCGCTTGGCTTGGCGCTTTTTTTGGCGCGTGGCTTGGCGTGTGGCTTGTCGCTTGGCTTGGCGCTCTCCTTGGCGCATGGCGTGGTGCTTGTCTTGGCGCGTGGCTTGGTGCTCGGTTTGACGCTTGGCTTGGAGCATGGCTTAGCGCTTTTCTTGGCGCTTGGCTTGGCTTTTGGCTTGGGGCTTGGCTTGGCGCTTGGCTTGGCGCTTTCATTGGCGCGTGGCTTGGCGCATGGCTTGGCGCCTTTCTTGGCGCGTGGCTTAACGCTTGGCTTGGCGTTTGGCTTGGCGCTTGGCTTGGCGCTTGGTTTGGCGCTTTTCTTGGCGCTTGGCTTGGCGCTTGGCTTGGCGCTTGGCTTGGCGCTTGGCTTGGCGTTTGGCTTGGCGCATAACTTGGCTCTTTTCTTGGCGCGTGGCTTATTGCTTGGCTTTGCGCTTTCCTTGGCGCGTGGCTTAACACTTGGCTTGGCGCGTGGCTTGGCTCTTGGCTTGGCGTTTTTTGTGGCGCGTGGCTTGGCGCTTGGCTTGGCGCTTTCCTTAGCGCGTGGCTTGGCGCGTGGCTTGGCTCTTGGCTTGGCGTTTTTCGTGGCGCGTGGCTTGGCGCTTGGCTTGGCGTTTGGCTTGGCGCATGGCTTGGCGCTTTTCTTGGCGCGTGGCTTGGCGTTTTCCTTGGCGCGTGGCTTGGCGCATTGCTTGGCGCTTTTCTTTTCGCGTAGCTTGGCGCTTGGCTTGGCGTTTGGCTTGGCGCTTGGCTTGGCGCTTGGCTTGGCGCTTTCCTTGGCGCGTGGCTTGGCGCGTTTCTTGGCGCGTGGCTTGGCGCTTGTCTTGGCGTTTGGATTGGCGCGTGGCTTGGCGCATGGCTTGGCGCTTTTCTTGGCGCGTGGCTTGGCGCTTGGCTTGGCGTTTGGCTTGGCGCTTGGCTTGGCGCTTGGCTTGGCGCTTGGCTTGGCGCTTGGCCTGGCGTTTGGCTTGGCGCATGGCTTGGCGCTTTTCTTTTCGCGTAGCTTGGCGCTTGGCTTGGCGCTTGGCTTGGCTCTTGGCTTGGCGTTTTTCGTGGCGCGTGGCTTGGCGCTTGGCTTGGCGTTTGGCTTGGCGCATGGCTTGGCGCTTTTCTTGGCGCGTGGCTTGGCGTTTTCCTTGGCGCGTGGCTTGGCGCATTGCTTGGCGCTTTTCTTTTCGCGTAGCTTGGCGCTTGGCTTGGCGTTTGGATTGGCGCGTGGCTTGGCGCATGGCTTGGCGCTTTTCTTGGCGCGTGGCTTGGCGCTTGGCTTGGCGTTTGGCTTGGCGCTTGGCTTGGCGCTTGGCTTGGCGCTTGGCTTGGCGCTTGGCCTGGCGTTTGGCTTGGCGCATGGCTTGGCGCTTTTCTTTTCGCGTAGCTTGGCGCTTGGCTTGGCGCTTGGCTTGGCGCTTGGCTTGGCGCTTTCCTTGGCGCATGGCTAAGCGCGTTTCTTGGCGCGTGGCTTGGCGCTTGGCTTGGCGTTTGGCTTGGCGCGTGGCGTGGCGCATGGCTTGGCGCTTTTCTTGGCGCTTGGCTTGGCGCTTGGCTTGGCGTTTGGCTTGGCGCTTGGCTTGGCGCTTGGCTTGGCGCTTGGCTTGGCGTTTGGATTGGCGTATGGCTTGGAGCTTTTCTTGGCGCGTGGCTTATCGCTTGGCTTGGCGCTCTCCTTGGCGCGTGGCTTAACGCTTGGCTTGGCGCGTGGCTTGGCGCTTTTCTTGGCGCGTGGCTGGGCGCTTGGCTTGGCGTTTGGCTTGGCGTATGGCTTGGAGCTTTTGTTGGCGCGTGGCTTATCGCTTGGCTTGGCGCTTTCCTTGGCGCGTGGCTTGGAGCATGGTTTGGCGGTTTTCTTGGCGCGTGGCTTGGCGCTTGGCTTGGCGTTTGGCTTGTCGCTTGGCTTGGCGCTTGGCTTGGCGCTTTCCTTGGCTCATGGCTTGGCGCTTTTTTTAGGGAGTGGCTTGGCGCTTTTTTGGCGTTTGGCTTGGCGCTTGGATTGGCGCTTGGCTTGGCGCTTGTCGTGGCGCTTGGCTTGGCGCTTGGCTTATCGCTTGGCTTGGCGCTCTCCTTGGCGCTTGGCATGGCGCTTTTCTTGGCGCGTGGTTTGTCGCTTGGCTTGGCGCTCTTCTTGGCGCGTGGCTTACGGCTTGGCTTGGGGCGTGGCTTGGCGCTAGGCTTGGCGCGTTCTTGGCGCGTGGCTTGTCGTTTGGCTTGGCGTTTTCTTATCGCGTGGCTTGTCGCTTGGCTTAGCGCTTTTTCTGGCGCGTGACTTGGTGCGTGGATTGGCGCTTGGCTGGGCGTTTAGCTTGGCGCTTGGCTTGGCGCATGGCTTGGCGCTTTTCTCGGTGCGTGGCTTGGCGCTTAGCTTGGCGCTTGTCTTGGCGTTTGGCTTGGCGCATGGCTTGACGCTCTTCTTGGTGCGTGGCTTGGCGCTTGGCGTGGCGCGTGGCTTGGCGTTTGGCTGGGCATTTGGCTTGCCGCTTAGCTTCTCGCTTGGCTTTGCACATGGCTTGGCGCTTTTCTTGGCGCTTGGCTTGGCGCTTTTCTTGCCGCTTAGCTTGGCGCTTGGCTTGGCGCTTGGCTTGGCGCTTTTCTTGGCGCGTGGCTTGGCGTTTGGCTTGGCGCTTGGCTTGACGCGTGGCTTGGCCCATGGCTTGTCGCTTTTCTTGGCCCATGGCTTGGCGCTTTTCTTGGCCCATGGCTTGGCGCTTTTTTTGGCGAGTGATTTGGTGCGTGGCTTGGCTTTTGGCTTGGCGCTTGGTTTAGAGCATGGTTTGGCGCTCTCCTTGGCGCGTGGCTTGGCCCATGGCTTGGCGCCTTTCTTGGCGCGTGGCTTGGCGCTTGGCTTGGCGTTTGGCTTGGCGCTTGGCTTGGCGCTTGGTTTGGCGCTTGGCTTGGCGCTTGGCTTAGCGCTGTCTTGGTGCGTGACTTGGCGCTTGGCTTGACTCTTGGCTTGGCGCTTGGCTTAGCGCATGGTTTGGCGCTCTCCTTGGCACGTGGATTAACGCTTGGCTTGGCGCTTGGCTTGGCGCTTGGCTTGGCGCTTTCTTTGGCGTGTGGCTTGGCGCATGGCTTGGCGCTGCTTAGCGCGTGGCTTGGCGCTTGGCTTGCCTCTTGGCTTGGCGCTTGGCTTAGCGCATGGTTTGGCGCTCTCCTTGGCACGTAGATTAACGCTTGGCTTGGCGCTTGGCTTGGCGCTTTTCTTGCCGCGTGGCTTGGCGCTTGCCTTGGCGTTTGGCTTGGGGCTTGGCTTGGCGCTTGGCTTGGCGCTTTCATTAACGCGTGGCTTGGCGCATGGCTTAGCGCCTTTCTTGGCTCGTGGCTTGGCGCTTGGCTTGGCGTTTGGCTTGGCGCTTGGCTTGGCGCTTGGTTTGGCGCTTGGCTTGGCGCTTGGCTTGACGCTTTCCTTGGCGCGTGGCTTGGCCCATGGCTTGGCGCTTTTTTTGGCGAGTGGCTGGGCGCTTGGTTTGGCGTTTGGCTTGGTGCGTGGCTTGGCGCTTGGCTGGGCGTTTGGCTTGGCGCTTGGTTTGGCGCTTAGCTTGGCGCTTGGCTTGACGTTTGGCTTAACGCTTTTCTTGGCGCGTGGCTTACCGTTTGGCTTGCTGCTTGGCTTGGCGCTTGGCTTGTCGCTTGACTAGACGCTTGGCTTGGCGCTTTCTTGGCGCGTGGCTTGGCACTTGGCTTGGCGTTTGGATTGGCGCTTGGCTTACCGCTTATGTTGGCGCGTTGCTTGGCGCTTGGCTTGGCGCTTGTCTTCGCGCGTGGCGTGGCGCTTGGCTTTCCGCTTATGTTGGCGCGTTGCTTGGCGCTTGGCTTGGCGCTTGTCTTGGCTCTTGGCTTGGCATGTGGCTTAGCATTCGGCTTGGCGCTTAACCTGGCGCTTGGCTTGGCGCACGGCTTGGCGCTTTTCCTGGCGCTTGGCTTGGCGCATGGCTTGGCGCTTTCCTCGGCGCGTGGCTTGGCGCTTGGCTTGGCGTTTGGCTTGGCGCTTGGCCTGGCGCTTGGCTTGGCGCTTGGCTTGGCGCTTTTTTTGGCGCGTGGCTTGGCGCGTGGTTTATCGCTTGGCTTGGCGATCTCCTTGGCGCGTGGCTTAATGCTTGTCTTGGCGCTTTGCTTGGCGCTTTTTTTGGCGCGTGGCTTCTCGCGTGGTTTATCGCTTGTCTTGGCGCTCTCCTTGGCGCGTGGCTTAACGCTTGGCTTGGCGCGTTGCTTGTCGCTTGGCTTGGCGCTTTTCTTGGCTCGTGGCTTGGAGCTTGGCTTGGCGCTTTTTTTGGCGCGTGGCTTGGCGTGTGGCTTGTCGCTTGGCTTGGCGCTCTCCTTGGCGCATGGCGTGGTGCTTGTCTTGGCGCGTGGCTTGGTGCTTGGCTTGGCGCTTGGCTTGGCGCTTTCTTGGCGCGTGGCTTGGCGCTTGGCTTAGCTCTTGGCTTGGCCTTTGGCTTGGCGCATCTCTTGGCGCACTACCTGGCGCGTGGCTTTACGCTTGGCTTAACGCTTGACTTGGCGCTTTCTTGGCGCGTGGTTTGTTGCTTGGCTTAGCGCTCCGTTTGGCGCATAGCTTGGCGCTCTCCTTGGCGCGTGGCTTGGCGGTTGGCTAGACGCTCGGTTTGACGCTTGGCTTGGAGCATGGCTTAGCGCTTTTCTTGGCGCTTGGCTTGGCGTTTGGCTTGGGGCTTGGCTTGGCGCTTGGCTTCTTTCACTGGCGCGTGGCTTGGCGCATGGCTTGGCGCCTTTCTTGGCGCGTGGCTTAACGCTTGGCTTGGCGTTTGGCTTGGCGCTTGGCTTGGCGCTTGGTTTGGCGCTTTTCTTGGCGCTTGGCTTGGCGCTTGGCTTGGCGCTTGGCTTGGCGCTTGGCTTGGCGTTTGGCTTGGCGCATAACTTGGCGCTTTTCTTGGCGCGTGGCTTATTGCTTGGCTTTGCGCTTTCCTTGGCGCGTGGCTTAACACTTGGCTTGGCGCGTGGCTTGGCTCTTGGCTTGGCGTTTTTTGTGGCGCGTGGCTTGGCGCTTGGCTTGGCGCTTTCCTTAGCGCGTGGCTTGGCGCGTGGCTTGGCTCTTGGCTTGGCGTTTTTCGTGGCGCGTGGCTTGGCGCTTGGCTTGGCGTTTGGCTTGGCGCAGGGCTTGGCGCTTTTCTTGGCGCGTGGCTTGGCGTTCTCCTAGGCGCGTGGCTTGGCGCATTGCTTGGCGCTTTTCTTTTCGCGTAGCTTGGCGCTTGGCTTGGCGTTTGGCTTGGCGCTTGGCTTGGCGCTTGGCTTGGCGCTTTCCTTGGCGCGTGGCTTGGCGCGTTTCTTGGCGCGTGGCTTGGCGCTTGGCTTGGCGTTTGGATTGGCGCGTGGCTTGGCGCATGGCTTGGCGCTTTTCTTGGCGCGTGGCTTGGCGCTTGGCTTGGCGTTTGGCTTGGCGCTTGGCTTGGCGCTTGGCTTGGCGCTTGGCTGGGCGCTTGGCTTGGCGCTTGGCCTGGCGTTTGGCTTGGCGCATGGCTTGGCGCTTTTCTTTTCGCGTAGCTTGGCGCTTGGCTTGGCGTTTGGCTTGGCGCTTGGCTTGGCGCTTGGCTTGGCGCTTTCCTTGGCGCATGGCTAAGCGCGTTTCTTGGCGCGTGGCTTGGCGCTTGGCTTGGCGTTTGGCTTGGCGCGTGGCGTGGCGCATGGCTTGGCGCTTTTCTTGGCGCTTGGCTTGGCGCTTGGCTTGGCGTTTGGCTTGGCGCTTGGCTTGGCGCTTGGCTTGGCGCTTGGCTTGGCGTTTGGCTTGGCGTATGGCTTGGAGCTTTTCTTGGCGCGTGGCTTATCGCTTGGCTTGGCGCTCTCCTTGGCGCGTGGCTTAACGCTTGGCTTGGCGCGTGGCTTGGCGCTTTTCTTGGCGCGTGGCTTGGCGCTTGGCTTGGCGTTTGGCTTGGCGTATGGCTTGGAGCTTTTCTTGGCGCGTGGCTTATCGCTTGGCTTGGCGCTTTCCTTGGCGCGTGGCTTGGAGCATGGTTTAGCGGTTTTCTTGGCGCGTGGCTTGGCGCTTGGCTTGGCGTTTGGCTTGTCGCTTGGCTTGGCGCTTGGCTTGGCGCTTTCCTTGGCTCATGGCTTGGCGCTTTTTTGGCGTTTGGCTTGGCGCTTGGATTGGCGCTTGGCTTGGCGCTTGTCGTGGCGCTTGGCTTGGCGTTTGGCTTGTCGCTTGGCTTGGCGCTTGGCTTGGCGCTTTCCTTGGCTCATGGCTTGGCGCTTTTTTGGCGTTTGGCTTGGCGCTTGGATTGGCGCTTGGCTTGGCGCTTGTCGTGGCGCTTGGCTTGGCGTTTGGCTTGTCGCTTGGCTTGGCGCTTGGCTTGGCGCTTTCCTTGGCTCATGGCTTGGCGCTTTTTTGGCGTTTGGCTTGGCGCTTGGATTGGCGTTTGGCTTGGCGCTTGGCTGGCGTTTGGTTTGGCGCTTGGCTTGGCGCTTGGCTTAGCGCTTGTCTTGGTGCGTGACTTGGCGCTTGGCTTGACTCTTGGCTTGGCGCTTGGCTTAGCGCATGGTTTGGCGCTCTCCTTGGCACGTGGATTAACGCTTGGCTTGGCGCTTGGCTTGGCGCTTGGCTTGGCGCTTTCTTTGGCGTGTGGCTTGGCGCATGGCTTGGCGCTGCTTAGCGCGTGGCTTGGCGCTTGGCTTGCCTCTTGGCTTGGCGCTTGGCTTAGCGCATGGTTGGCGCTCTCCTTGGCACGTAGATTAACGCTTGGCTTGGCGCTTGGCTTGGCGCTTTTCTTGCCGCGTGGCTTGGCGCTTGCCTTGGCGTTTGGCTTGGGGCTTGGCTTGGCGCTTGGCTTGGCGCTTTCATTGGCGCGTGGCTTGGCGCATGGCTTAGCGCCTTTCTTGGCGCGTGGCTTGGCGCTTGGCTTGGCGTTTGGCTTGGCGCTTGCTTGGCGCTTGGTTTGGCGCTTGGCTTGGCGCTTGGCTTGACGCTTTCCTTGGCGCGTGGCTTGGCCATGGCTTGGCGCTTTTTTTGGCGGGTGGCTGGGCGCTTGGTTTGGCGTTTGCTTGGTGCGTGGCTTGGCGCTTGGCTGGGCGTTTGGCTTGGCGCTTGGTTTGGCGCTTAGCTTGGCGCTTGGCTTGACGTTTGGCTTAACGCTTTTCTTGGCGCGTGGCTTACCGTTTGGCTTGCTGCTTGGCTTGGCGCTTGGCTTGTCGCTTGACTAGACGCTTGGCTTGGCGCTTTCTTGGCGCTGTGGCTTGGCACTTGGCTTGGCGTTTGGATTGGCGCTTGGCTTACCGCTTATGTTGGCGCGTTGCTTGGCGCTTGGCTTGGCGCTTGTCTTCGCGCGTGGCGTGGCGCTTGGCTTTCCGCTTATGTTGGCGCGTTGCTTGGCGCTTGGCTGGCGCTTGTCTTGGCTCTTGGCTTGGCATGTGGCTTAGCATTCGGCTTGGCGCTTAACCTGGCGCTTGGCTTGGCGCACGGCTTGGCGCTTTTCCTGGCGCTTGGCTTGGCGCATGGCTTGGCGCTTTCCTCGGCGCGTGGCTTGGCGCTTGGCTTGGCGTTTGGCTTGGCGCTTGGCCTGGCGCTTGGCTTGGCGCTTGGCTTGGCGCTTTTTTTGGCGCGTGGCTTGGCGCGTGGTTTATCGCTTGGCTTGGCGATCTCCTTGGCGCGTGGCTTAATGCTTGTCTTGGCGCTTTGCTTGGCGCTTTTTTTGGCGCGTGGCTTCTCGCGTGGTTTATCGCTTGTCTTGGCGCTCTCCTTGGCGCGTGGCTTAACGCTTGGCTTGGCGCGTTGCTTGTCGCTTGGCTTGGCGCTTTTCTTGGCTCGTGGCTTGGAGCTTGGCTTGGCGCTTTTTTTGGCGCGTGGCTTGGCGTGTGGCTTGTCGCTTGGCTTGGCGCTCTCCTTGGCGCATGGCGTGGTGCTTGTCTTGGCGCGTGGCTTGGTGCTTGGCTTGACGCTTGGCTTGGCGCTTTCTTGGCGCGTGGCTTGGCGCTTGGCTTAGCTCTTGGCTTGGCCTTTGGCTTGCGCATCTCTTGGCGCACTACCTGGCGCGTGGCTTTACGCTTGCTTAACGCTTGACTTGGCGCTTTCTTGGCGCGTGGTTTGTTGCTTGGCTTAGCGCTCCGTTTGGCGCATAGCTTGGCGCTCTCCTTGGCGCGTGGCTTGGCGGTTGGCTAGACGCTCGGTTTGACGCTTGGCTTGGAGCATGGCTTAGCGCTTTTCTTGGCGCTTGGCTGGCGTTTGGCTTGGGGCTTGGCTTGGCGCTTGGCTTGGCGCTTTCATTGGCGCGTGGCTTGGCGCATGGCTTGGCGCCTTTCTTGGCGCGTGGCTTAACGCTTGGCTTGGCGTTTGGCTTGGCGCTTGGCTTGGCGCTTGGTTTGGCGCTTTTCTTGCGCTTGGCTTGGCGCTTGGCTTGGCGCTTGGCTTGGCGCTTGGCTTGGCGTTTGGCTTGGCGCATAACTTGGCGCTTTTCTTGGCGCGTGGCTTATTGCTTGGCTTTGCGCTTTCCTTGGCGCGTGGCTTAACACTTGCTTGGCGCGTGGCTTGGCTCTTGGCTTGGCGTTTTTTGTGGCGCGTGGCTTGGCGCTTGGCTTGGCGCTTTCCTTAGCGCGTGGCTTGGCGCGTGGCTTGGCTCTTGGCTTGGCGTTTTTCGTGGCGCGTGGCTTGGCGCTTGGCTTGGCGTTTGGCTTGGCGCAGGGCTTGGCGCTTTTCTTGGCGCTTTTCTTGGCGCGTGGCTTGGCGTTCTCCTTGGCGCGTGGCTTGGCGCATTGCTTGGCGCTTTCTTTTCGCGTAGCTTGGCGCTTGGCTTGGCGTTTGGCTTGGCGCTTGGCTTGGCGCTTGGCTTGGCGCTTTCCTTGGCGCGTGGCTTGGCGCGTTTCTTGGCGCGTGGCTTGGCGCTTGGCTTGGCGTTTGGATTGGCGCGTGGCTTGGCGCATGGCTTGGCGCTTTTCTTGGCGCGTGGCTTGGCGCTTGGCTTGGCGTTTGGCTTGGCGCTTGGCTTGGCGCTTGGCTTGGCGCTTGGCTTGGCGCTTGGCCTGGCGTTTGGCTTGGCGCATGGCTTGGCGCTTTTCTTTTCGCGTAGCTTGGCGCTTGGCTTGGCGTTTGGCTTGGCGCTTGGCTTGGCGCTTGGCTTGGCGCTTTCCTTGGCGCATGGCTAAGCGCGTTTCTTGGCGCGTGGCTTGGCGCTTGGCTTGGCGTTTGGCTTGGCGCGTGGCGTGGCGCATGGCTTGGCGCTTTTCTTGGCGCTTGGCTTGGCGCTTGGCTTGGCGTTTGGCTTGGCGCTTGGCTTGGCGCTTGGCTTGGCGCTTGGCTTGGCGTTTGGCTTGGCGTATGGCTTGGAGCTTTTCTTGGCGCGTGGCTTATCGCTTGGCTTGGCGCTCTCCTTGGCGCGTGGCTTAACGCTTGGCTTGGCGCGTGGCTTGGCGCTTTTCTTGGCGCGTGGCTTGGCGCTTGGCTTGGCGTTTGGCTTGGCGTATGGCTTGGAGCTTTTCTTGGCGCGTGGCTTATCGCTTGGCTTGGCGCTTTCCTTGGCGCGTGGCTTGGAGCATGGTTTAGCGGTTTTCTTGGCGCGTGGCTTGGCGCTTGGCTTGGCGTTTGGCTTGTCGCTTGGCTTGGCGCTTGGCTTGGCGCTTTCCTTGGCTCATGGCTTGGCGCTTTTTTGGCGTTTGGCTTGGCGCTTGGATTGGCGCTTGGCTTGGCGCTTGTCGTGGCGCTTGGCTTGGCGTTTGGCTTGTCGCTTGGCTTGGCGCTTGGCTTGGCGCTTTCCTTGGCTCATGGCTTGGCGCTTTTTTGGCGTTTGGCTTGGCGCTTGGATTGGCGCTTGGCTTGGCGCTTGTCGTGGCGCTTGGCTTGGCGTTTGGCTTGTCGCTTGGCTTGGCGCTTGGCTTGGCGCTTTCCTTGGCTCATGGCTTGGCGCTTTTTTGGCGTTTGGCTTGGCGCTTGGATTGGCGCTTGGCATGGCGCTTTTCTTGGCGCGTGGTTTGTCGCTTGGCTTGGCGCTCTTCTTGGCGCGTGGCTTAACGTTTGGCTTGGGGCGTGGCTTGGCGCTAGGCTTGGCGCGTTCTTGGCGCGTGGCTTGTCGTTTGGCTTGGCGTTTTCTTATCGCGTGGCTTGTCGCTTGGCTTAGCGCTTTTTCTGGCGCGTGACTTGGTGCGTGGATTGGCGCTTGGCTGGGCGTTTAGCTTGGCGCTTGGCTTGGCGCATGGCTTGGCGCTTTCCTCGGTGCGTGGCTTGGCGCTTAGCTTGGCGCTTGTCTTGGCGTTTGGCTTGGCGCATGGCTTGACGCTCTTCTTGGTGCGTGGCTTGGCGCTTGGCGTGGCGCGTGGCTTGGCGTTTGGCTGGGCATTTGGCTTGCCGCTTAGCTTCTCGCTTGGCTTGGCACATGGCTTGGCGCTTTTCTTGGCGCTTGGCTTGGCGCTTTTCTTGCCGCTTAGCTTGGCGCTTGGCTTGGCGCTTGGCTTGGCGCTTTTCTTGGCGCGTGGCTTGGCGTTTGGCTTGGCGCTTGGCTTGACGCGCGGCTTGGCCCATGGCTTGTCGCTTTTCTTGGCCCATGGCTTGGCGCTTTTCTTGGCCCATGGCTTGGCGCTTTTTTTGGCGAGTGATTTGGTGCGTGGCTTGGCTTTTGGCTTGGCGCTTGGTTTAGAGCATGGTTTGGCGCTCTCCTTGGCGCGTGGCTTGGCCCATGGCTTGGCGCCTTTCTTGGCGCGTGGCTTGGCGCTTGGCTTGGCGTTTGGCTTGGCGCTTGGCTTGGCGCTTGGTTTGGCGCTTGGCTTGGCGCTTGGCTTAGCGCTGTCTTGGCGCGTGACTTGGCGCTTGGCTTGACTCTTGGCTTGGCGCTTGGCTTAGCGCATGGTTTGGCGCTCTCCTTGGCTCGTGGATTAACGCTTGGCTTGGCGCTTGGCTTGGCGCTTGGCTTGGCGCTTTCTTTGGCGTGTGGCTTGGCGCATGGCTTGGCGCTGCTTAGCGCGTGGCTTGGCGCTTGGCTTGCCTCTTGGCTTGGCGCTTGCCTTGGCGTTTGGCTTGGGGCTTGGCTTGGCGCTTGGCTTGGCGCTTTCATTGGCGCGTGGCTTGGCGCATGGCTTAGCGCCTTTCTTGGCGCGTGGCTTGGCGCTTGGCTTGGCGTTTGGCTTGGCGCTTGGCTTGGCGCTTGGTTTGGCGCTTGGCTTGGCGCTTGGCTTGACGCTTTCCTTGGCGCGTGGCTTGGCCCATGGCTTGGCGCTTTTTTTGGCGAGTGGCTTGGCGCTTGGTTTGGCGTTTGGCTTGGTGCGTGGCTTGGCGCTTGGCTGGGCGTTTGGCTTGGCGCTTGGTTTGGCGCTTAGCTTGGCGCTTGGCTTGACGTTTGGCTTAACGCTTTTCTTGGCGCGTGGCTTACCGTTTGGCTTGCTGCTTGGCTTGGCGCTTGGCTTGTCGCTTGACTAGACGCTTGGCTTGGCGCTTTCTTGGCGCGTGGCTTGGCACTTGGCTTGGCGTTTGGATTGGCGCTTGGCTTACCGCTTATGTTGGCGCGTTGCTTGGCGCTTGGCTTGGCGCTTGTCTTCGCGCGTGGCGTGGCGCTTAGCTTTCCGCTTATGTTGGCGCGTTGCTTGGCGCTTGGCTTGGCGCTTGTCTTGGCTCTTGGCTTGGCATGTGGCTTAGCATTCGGCTTGGCGCTTAACCTGGCGCTTGGCTTGGCGCACGGCTTGGCGCTTTTCCTGGCGCTTGGCTTGGCGCATGGCTTGGCGCTTTCCTCGGCGCGTGGCTTGGCGCTTGGCTTGGCGCTTGGCTTGGCGCTTGGCTTGGCGCTTGGCTTGGCGCTTTTTTTGGCGCGTGGCTTGGCGCGTGGTTTATCGCTTGGCTTGGCGATCTCCTTGGCGCGTGGCTTAATGCTTGTCTTGGCGCTTTGCTTGGCGCTTTTTTTGGCGCGTGGCTTCTCGCGTGGTTTATCGCTTGTCTTGGCGCTCTCCTTGGCGCGTGGCTTAACGCTTGGCTTGGCGCGTTGCTTGTCGCTTGGCTTGGCGCTTTTCTTGGCTCGTGGCTTGGCGCTTGGCTTGGCGCTTTTTTTGGCGCGTGGCTTGGCGTGTGGCTTGTCGCTTGGCTTGGCGCTCTCCTTGGCGCATGGCGTGGTGCTTGTCTTGGCGCGTGGCTTGGTGCTTGGCTTGGCGCTTGGCTTGGCGCTTTCTTGGCGCGTGGCTTGGCGCTTGGCTTAGCTCTTGGCTTGGCCTTTGGCTTGGCGCATCTCTTGGCGCACTACCTGGCGCGTGGCTTTACGCTTGGCTGGACGCTTGACTTGGCGCTCTTTTGGCGCGTGGCCTGTCGCTTGGCTTGGCGCTTTCTTGGCGCGTGGTTTGTTGCTTGGCTTAGCGCTCCGTTTGGCGCATAGCTTGGCGCTCTCCTTGGCGCGTGGCTTGGCGGTTGGCTAGACGCTCGGTTTGACGCTTGGCTTGGAGCATGGCTTAGCGCTTTTCTTGGCGCTTGGCTTGGCGTTTGGCTTGGGGCTTGGCTTGGCGCTTGGCTTGGCGCTTTCATTGGCGCGTGGCTTGGCGCATGGCTTGGCGCCTTTCTTGGCGCGTGGCTTAACGCTTGGCTTGGCGTTTGGCTTGGCGCTTGGCTTGGCGCTTGGTTTGGCGCTTTTCTTGGCGCTTGGCTTGGCGCTTGGCTTGGCGCTTGGCTTGGCGCTTGGCTTGGCGCTTGGCTTGGCGTTTGGCTTGGCGCATAACTTGGCGCTTTTCTTGGCGCGTGGCTTATTGCTTGGCTTTGCGCTTTCCTTGGCGCGTGGCTTAACACTTGGCTTGGCGCGTGGCTTGGCTCTTGGCTTGGCGTTTTTTGTGGCGCGTGGCTTGGCGCTTGGCTTGGCGTTTTCCTTAGCGCGTGGCTTGGCGCGTGGCTTGGCTCTTGGCTTGGCGTTTTTCGTGGCGCGTGGCCTGGCGCTTGGCTTGGCGTTTGGCTTGGCGCATGGCTTGGCGCTTTTCTTGGCGCGTGGCTTGGCGTTCTCCTTGGCGCGTGGCTTGGCGCATTGCTTGGCGCTTTTCTTTTCGCGTAGCTTGGCGCTTGGCTTGGCGTTTGGCTTGGCGCTTGGCTTGGCGCTTGGCTTGGCGCTTTCCTTGGCGCGTGGCTTGGCGCGTTTCCTGGCGCGTGGCTTGGCGCTTGGCTTGGCGTTTGGATTGGCGCGTGGCTTGGCGCATGGCTTGGCGCTTGGCTTGGCGTTTGGCTTGGCGCTTGGCTTGGCGCTTGGCTTGGCGCTTGGCTTGGCGCTTGGCCTGGCGTTTGGCTTGGCGCATGGCTTGGCGCTTTTCTTTTCGCGTAGCTTGGCGCTTGGCTTGGCGTTTGGCTTGGCGCTTGGCTTGGCGCTTGGCTTGGCGCTTTCCTTGGCGCATGGCTAGGCGCGTTTCTTGGCGCGTGGCTTGGCGCTTGGCTTGGCGTTTGGCTTGGCGCGTGGCGTGGCGCATGGCTTGGCGCTTTTCTTGGCGCTTGGCTTGGCGCTTGGCTTGGCGTTTGGCTTGGCGCTTGGCTTGGCGCTTGGCTTGGCGCTTGGCTTGGCGTTTGGCTTGGCGTATGGCTTGGAGCTTTTCTTGGCGCGTGGCTTATCGCTTGGCTTGGCGCTCTCCTTGGCGCGTGGCTTAACGCTTGGCTTGGCGCTTGGCTTGGCGCTTTCCTTGGCGCGTGGCTTGGCGCGTTTCTTGGCGCGTGGCTTGGCGCTTGGCTTGGCGTTTGGATTGGCGCGTGGCTTGGCGCATGGCTTGGCGCTTTTCTTGGCGCGTGGCTTGGCGCTTGGCTTGGCGTTTGGCTTGGCGCTTGGCTTGGCGCTTGGCTTGGCGCTTGGCTTGGCGCTTGGCCTGGCGTTTGGCTTGGCGCATGGCTTGGCGCTTTTCTTTTCGCGTAGCTTGGCGCGTGGCTTGGCGCATGGCTTGGCGCTTTTCTTGGCGCGTGGCTTGGCGCTTGGCTTGGCGTTTGGCTTGGCGCTTGGCTTGGCGCTTGGCTTGGCGCTTGGCTTGGCGCTTGGCTTGGCGCTTTCCTTGGCGCATGGCTAAGCGCGTTTCTTGGCGCGTGGCTTGTCGCTTGGCTTGGCGTTTGGCTTGGCGCGTGGCGTGGCGCATGGCTTGGCGCTTTTCTTGGCGCTTGGCTTGGCGCTTGGCTTGGCGTTTGGCTTGGCGCTTGGCTTGGCGCTTGGCTTGGCGCTTGGCTTGGCGTTTGGCTTGGCGTATGGCTTGGAGCTTTTCTTGGCGCGTGGCTTATCGCTTGGCTTGGCGCTCTCCTTGGCGCGTGGCTTAACGCTTGGCTTGGCGCGTGGCTTGGCGCTTTTCTTGGCGCGTGGCTTGGCGCTTGGCTTGGCGTTTGGCTTGGCGTATGGCTTGGAGCTTTTCTTGGCGCGTGGCTTATCGCTTGGCTTGGCGCTTTCCTTGGCGCGTGGCTTGGAGCATGGTTTAGCGGTTTTCTTGGCGCGTGGCTTGGCGCTTGGCTTGGCGTTTGGCTTGTCGCTTGGCTTGGCGCTTGGCTTGGCGCTTTCCTTGGCTCATGGCTTGGCGCTTTTTTTAGCGAGTGGCTTGGCGCTTTTTTGGCGTTTGGCTTGGCGCTTGGATTGGCGCTTGGCTTGGCGCTTGTCGTGGCGCTTGGCTTGGCGCTTGGCTTATCGCTTGGCTTGGCGCTCTCCTTGGCGCTTGGCATGGCGCTTTTCTTGGCGCGTGGTTTGTCGCTTGGCTTGGCGCTCTTCTTGGCGCGTGGCTTAACGCTTGGCTTGGGGCGTGGCTTGGCGCTAGGCTTGGCGCGTTCTTGGCGCGTGGCTTGTCGTTTGGCTTGGCGTTTTCTTATCGCGTGGCTTGTCGCTTGGCTTAGCGCTTTTTCTGGCGCGTGACTTGGTGCGTGGATTGGCGCTTGGCTGGGAGTTTAGCTTGGCGCTTGGCTTGGCGCATGGCTTGGCGCTTTCCTCGGTGCGTGGCTTGGCGCTTAGCTTGGCGCTTGTCTTGGCGTTTGGCTTGGCGTTTGGCTGGGCATTTGGCTTGCCGCTTAGCTTCTCGCTTGGCTTGGCACATGGCTTGGCGCTTTTCTTGGCGCTTGGCTTGGCGCTTTTCTTGCCGCTTAGCTTGGCGCTTGGCTTGACGCTTGGCTTGGCGCTTTTCTTGGCGCGTGGCTTGGCGTTTGGCTTGGCGCTTGGCTTGACGCGTGGCTTGGCCCATGGCTTGTCGCTTTTCTTGGCCCATGGCTTGGCGCTTTTCTTGGCCCATGGCTTGGCGCTTTTTTTGGCGAGTGATTTGGTGCGTGGCTTGGCTTTTGGCTTGGCGCTTGGTTTAGAGCATGGTTTGGCGCTCTCCTTGGCGCGTGGCTTGGCCCATGGCTTGGCGCCTTTCTTGGCGCGTGGCTTGGCGCTTGGCTTGGCGTTTGGCTTGGCGCTTGGCTTGGCGCTTGGTTTGGCGCTTGGCTTGGCGCTTGGCTTAGCGCTGTCTTGGCGTGTGACTTGGCGCTTGGCTTGACTCTTGGCTTGGCGCTTGGCTTAGCGCATGGTTTGGCGCTCTCCTTGGCACGTGGATTAACGCTTGGCTTGGCGCTTGGCTTGGCGCTTGGCTTGGCGCTTTCTTTGGCGTGTGGCTTGGCGCTGCTTAGCGCGTGGCTTGGCGCTTGGCTTGCCTCTTGGCTTGGCGCTTGGCTTAGCGCATGGTTTGGCGCTCTCCTTGGCACGTAGATTAACGCTTGGCTTGGCGCTTGGCTTGGCGCTTTTCTTGCCGCGTGGCTTGGCGCTTGCCTTGGCGTTTGGCTTGGGGCTTGGCTTGGCGCTTGGCTTGGCGCTTTCATTGGCGCGTGGCTTGGCGCATGGCTTAGCGCCTTTCTTGGCGCGTGGCTTGGCGCTTGGCTTGGCGTTTGGCTTGGCGCTTGGCTTGGCGCTTGGTTTGGCGCTTGGCTTGGCGCTTGGCTTGACGCTTTCCTTGGCGCGTGGCTTGGCCCATGGCTTGGCGCTTTTTTTGGCGAGTGGCTTGGCGCTTGGTTTGGCGTTTGGCTTGGTGCGTGGCTTGGCGCTTGGCTGGGCGTTTGGCTTGGCGCTTGGTTTGGCGCTTAGCTTGGCGCTTGGCTTGACGTTTGGCTTAACGCTTTTCTTGGCGCGTGGCTTACCGTTTGGCTTGCTGCTTGGCTTGGCGCTTGGCTTGTCGCTTGACTAGACGCTTGGCTTGGCGCTTTCTTGGCGCGTGGCTTGGCACTTGGCTTGGCGTTTGGATTGGCGCTTGGCTTACCGCTTATGTTGGCGCGTTGCTTGGCGCTTGGCTTGGCGCTTGTCTTCGCGCGTGGCGTGGCGCTTGGCTTTTCGCGTATGTTGGCGCGTTGCTTGGCGCTTGGCTTGGCGCTTGTCTTGGCTCTTGGCTTGGCATGTGGCTTAGCATTCGGCTTGGCGCTTAACCTGGCGCTTGGCTTGGCGCACGGCTTGGCGCTTTTCCTGGCGCTTGGCTTGGCGCATGGCTTGGCGCTTTCCTCGGCGCGTGGCTTGGCGCTTGGCTTGGCGCTTGGCTTGGCGCTTGGCTTGGCGCTTGGCTTGGCGCTTGGCTTGGCGCTTTTTTTGGCGCGTGGCTTGGCGCGTGGTTTATCGCTTGGCTTGGCGATCTCCTTGGCGCGTGGCTTAATGCTTGTCTTGGCGCTTTGCTTGGCGCTTTTTTTGGCGCGTGGCTTCTCGCGTGGTTTATCGCTTGTCTTGGCGCTCTCCTTGGCGCGTGGCTTAACGCTTGGCTTGGCGCGTTGCTTGTCGCTTGGCTTGGCGCTTTTCTTGGCTCGTGGCTTGGCGCTTGGCTTGGCGCTTTTTTTGGCGCGTGGCTTGCCGTGTGGCTTGTCGCTTGGCTTGGCGCTCTCCTTGGCGCATGGCGTGGTGCTTGTCTTGGCGCGTGGCTTGGTGCTTGGCTTGGCGCTTGGCTTGGCGCTTTCTTGGCGCGTGGCCTGGCGCTTGGCTTAGCTCTTGGCTTGGCCTTTGGCTTGGCGCATCTCTTGGCGCACTACCTGGCGCGTGGCTTTACGCTTGGCTGGATGCTTGACTTGGCGCTCTTTTGGCGCGTGGCCTGTCGCTTGGCTTGGCGCTTTCTTGGCGCGTGGTTTGTTGCTTGGCTTAGCGCTCCGTTTGGCGCATAGCTTGGCGCTCTCCTTGGCGCGTGGCTTGGCGGTTGGCTAGACGCTCGGTTTGACGCTTGGCTTGGAGCATGGCTTAGCGCTTTTCTTGGCGCTTGGCTTGGCGTTTGGCTTGGGGCTTGGCTTGGCGCTTGGCTTGGCGCTTTCATTGGCGCGTGGCTTGGCGCATGGCTTGGCGCCTTTCTTGGCGCGTGGCTTAACGCTTGGCTTGGCGTTTGGCTTGGCGCTTGGCTTGGCGCTTGGTTTGGCGCTTTTCTTGGCGCTTGGCTTGGCGCTTGGCTTGGCGCTTGGCTTGGCGCTTGGCTTGGCGTTTGGCTTGGCGCATAACTTGGCGCTTTTCTTGGCGCGTGGCTTATTGCTTGGCTTTGCGCTTTCCTTGGCGCGTGGCTTAACACTTGGCTTGGCGCGTGGCTTGGCTCTTGGCTTGGCGTTTTTTGTGGCGCGTGGCTTGGCGCTTGGCTTGGCGCTTTCCTTAGCGCGTGGCTTGGCCCGTGGCTTGGCTCTTGGCTTGGCGTTTTTCGTGGCGCGTGGCTTGGCGCTTGGCTTGGCGTTTGGCTTGGCGCATGGCTTGGCGCTTTTCTTGGCGCGTGGCTTGGCGTTCTCCTTGGCGCGTGGCTTGGTGCATTGCTTGGCGCTTTTCTTTTCGCGTAGCTTGGCGCTTGGCTTGGCGTTTGGCTTGGCGCTTGGCTTGGCGCTTGGCTTGGCGCTTTCCTTGGCGCGTGGCTTGGCGCGTTTCTTGGCGCGTGGCTTGGCGCTTGGCTTGGCGTTTGGATTGGCGCGTGGCTTGGCGCATGGCTTTGCGCTTTTCTTGGCGCGTGGCTTGGCGCTTGGCTTGGCGTTTGGCTTGGCGCTTGGCTTGGCGCTTGGCTTGGCGCTTCGCCTGGCGTTTGGCTTGGCGCATGGCTTGGCGCTTTTCTTTTCGCGTAGCTTGGCGCTTGGCTCGGCGTTTGGCTTGGCGCTTGGCTTGGCGCTTGGTTTGGCGCTTTCCTTAGCGCATGGCTAGGCGCGCTTCTTGGCGCGTGGCTTGGCGCTTGGCTTGGCGTTTGGCTTGGCGCGTGGCGTGGCGCATGGCTTGGCGCTTTTCTTGGCGCTTGGCTTGGCGCTTGGCTTGGCGTTTGGCTTGGCGCTTGGCTTGGCGCTTGGCTTGGCGCTTGGCTTGGCGTTTGGCTTGGCGTATGGCTTGGAGCTTTTCTTGGCGCGTGGCTTATCGCTTGGCTTGGCGCTCTCCTTGGCGCGTGGCTTAACGCTTGGCTTGGCGCGTGGCTTGGCGCTTTTCTTGGCGCGTGGCTTGGCGCTTGGCTTGGCGTTTGACTTGGCGTATGGCTTGGAGCTTTTCTTGGCGCGTGGCTTATCGCTTGGCTTGGCGCTTTCCTTGGCGCGTGGCTTGGAGCATGGTTTGGCGGTTTTCTTGGCGCGTGGCTTGGCGCTTGGCTTGGCGTTTGGCTTGTCGCTTGGCTTGGCGCTTGGCTTGGCGCTTTCCTTGGCTCATGGCTTGGCGCTTTTTTTAGCGAGTGGCTTGGCGCTTTTTTGGCGTTTGGCTTGGCGCTTGGATTGGCGCTTGGCTTGGCGCTTGTCGTGGCGCTTGGCTTGGCGCTTGGCTTATCGCTTGGCTTGGCGCTCTCCTTGGCGCTTGGCATGGCGCTTTTCTTGGCGCGTGGTTTGTCGCTTGGCTTGGCGCTCTTCTTGGCGCGTGGCTTAACGCTTGGCTTGGGGCGTGGCTTGGCGCTAGGCTTGGCGCGTTCTTGGCGCGTGGCTTGTTGTTTGGCTTGCGTTTTCTTATCGCGTGGCTTGTCGCTTGGCTTAGCGCTTTTCCTGGCGCGTGGCTTGGCACTTGGCTTGGCGTTTGGATTGGCGCTTGGCTTACCGCTTATGTTGGCGCGTTGCTTGGCGCTTGGCTTGGCGCTTGTCTTCGCGCGTGGCGTGGCGCTTGGCTTTCCGCTTATGTTGGCGCGTTGCTTGGAGCTTGGCTTGGCGCTTGTCTTGGCTCTTGGCTTGGCATGTGGCTTAGCATTCGGCTTGGCGCTTAACCTGGCGCTTGGCTTGGCGCACGGCTTGGCGCTTTTCCTGGCGCTTGGCTTGGCGCATGGCTTGGCGCTTTCCTCGGCGCGTGGCTTGGCGCTTGGCTTGGCGCTTGGCTTGGCGCTTGGCCTGGCGCTTGGCTTGGCGCTTGGCTTGGCGCTTTTTTTGGCGCGTGGCTTGGCGCGTGGTTTATCGCTTGGCTTGGCGATCTCCTTGGCGCGTGGCTTAATGCTTGTCTTGGCGCTTTGCTTGGCGCTTTTTTTGGCGCGTGGCTTCTCGCGTGGTTAATCGCTTGTCTTGGCGCTCTCCTTGGCGCGTGGCTTAACGCTTGGCTTGGCGCGTTGCTTGTCGCTTGGCTTGGCGCTTTTCTTGGCTCGTGGCTTGGCGCTTGGCTTGGCGCTTTTTTTGGCGCGTGGCTTGGCGTGTGGCTTGTCGCTTGGCTTGGCGCTCTCCTTGGCGCATGGCGTGGTGCTTGTCTTGGCGCGTGGCTTGGTGCTTGGCTTGGCGCTTGGCTTGGCGCTTTCTTGGCGCGTGGCTTGGCGCTTGGCTTAGCTCTTGGCTTGGCCTTTGGCTTGGCGCATCTCTTGGCGCACTACCTGGCGCGTGGCTTTACGCTTGGCTGGACGCTTGACTTGGCGCTTTCTTGGCGCGTGGTTTGTTGCTTGGCTTAGCGCTCCGTTTGGCGCATAGCTTGGCGCTCTCCTTGGCGCGTGGCTTGGCGGTTGGCTAGACGCTCGGTTTGACGCTTGGCTTGGAGCATGGCTTAGCGCTTTTCTTGGCGCTTGGCTTGGCGTTTGGCTTGGGGCTTGGCTTTTCGCTTGGCTTGGCGCTTTCATTGGCGCGTGGCTTGGCGCATGGCTTGGCGCCTTTCGTGGCGCGTGGCTTAACGCTTGGCTTGGCGTTTGGCTTGGCGCTTGGCTTGGCGCTTGGTTTGGCGCTTTTCTTGGCGCTTGGCTTGGCGCTTGGCTTGGCGCTTGGCTTGGCGCTTGGCTTGGCGTTTGGCTTGGCGTTTTTTGTGGCGCGTGGCTTGGCGCTTGGCTTGGCGCTTTCCTTAGCGCGTGGCTTGGCGCGTGGCTTGGCTCTTGGCTTGGCGCTTTTCGTGGCGCGTGGCTTGGCGCTTGGCTTGGCGTTTGGCTTGGCGCAGGGCTTGGCGCAGGGCTTGGCGGTTTTCTTGGCGCGTGGCTTGGCGTTCTCCTTGGCGCGTGGCTTGGCGCATTGCTTGGCGCTTTTCTTTTCGCGTAGCTTGGCGCTTGGCTTGGCGTTTGGCTTGGCGCTTGGCTTGGCGCTTGGCTTGGCGCTTTCCTTGGCGCGTGGCTTGGCGCGTTTCTTGGCGCGTGGCTTGGCGCTTGGCTTGGCGTTTGGATTGGCGCGTGGCTTGGCGCATGGCTTGGCGCTTTTCTTGGCGCGTGGCTTGGCGCTTGGCTTGGCGTTAGGCTTGGCGCTTGGCTTGGCGCTTGGCCTGGCGTTTGGCTTGGCGCATGGCTTGGCGCTTTTCTTTTCGCGTAGCTTGGCGCTTGGCTTGGCGTTTGGCTTGGCGCTTGGCTTGGCGCTTGGCTTGGCGCTTTCCTTGGCGCATGGCTAAGCGCGTTTCTTGGCGCGTGGCTTGTCGCTTGGCTTGGCGTTTGGCTTGGCGCGTGGCGTGGCGCATGGCTTGGCGCTTTTCTTGGCGCTTGGCTTGGCGCTTGGCTTGGCGTTTGGCTTGGCGCTTGGCTTGGCGCTTGGCTTGGCGCTTGGCTTGGCGTTTGGCTTGGCGTATGGCTTGGAGCTTTTCTTGGCGCGTGGCTTATCGCTTGGCTTGGCGCTCTCCTTGGCGCGTGGCTTAACGCTTGGCTTGGCGCGTGGCTTGGCGCTTTTCTTGGCGCGTGGCTTGGCGCTTGGCTTGGCGTTTGGCTTGGCGTATGGCTTGGAGCTTTTCTTGGCGCGTGGCTTATCGCTTGGCTTGGCGCTTTCCTTGGCGCGTGGCTTGGAGCATGGTTTAGCGGTTTTCTTGGCGCGTGGCTTGGCGCTTGGCTTGGCGTTTGGCTTGTCGCTTGGCTTGGCGCTTGGCTTGGCGCTTTCCTTGGCTCATGGCTTGGCGCTTTTTTTAGCGAGTGGCTTGGCGCTTTTTTGGCGTTTGGCTTGGCGCTTGGATTGGCGCTTGGCTTGGCGCTTGTCGTGGCGCTTGGCTTGGCGCTTGGCTTATCGCTTGGCTTGGCGCTCTCCTTGGCGCTTGGCATGGCGCTTTTCTTGGCGCGTGGTTTGTCGCTTGGCTTGGCGCTCTTCTTGGCGCGTGGCTTAACGCTTGGCTTGGGGCGTGGCTTGGCGCTAGGCTTGGCGCGTTCTTGGCGCGTGGCTTGTCGTTTGGCTTGGCGTTTTCTTATCGCGTGGCTTGTCGCTTGGCTTAGCGCTTTTTCTGGCGCGTGACTTGGTGCGTGGATTGGCGCTTGGCTGGGCGTTTAGCTTGGCGCTTGGCTTGGCGCATGGCTTGGCGCATTCCTCGGTGCGTGGCTTGGCGCTTAGCTTGGCGCTTGTCTTGGCGTTTGGCTTGGCGTTTGGCTGGGCATTTGGCTTGCCGCTTAGCTTCTCGCTTGGCTTGGCACATGGCTTGGCGCTTTTCTTGGCGCTTGGCTTGGCGCTTTTCTTGCCGCTTAGCTTGGCGCTTGGCTTGGCGCTTGGCTTGGCGCTTGGCTTGGCGCTTTTCTTGGCGCGTGGCTTGGCGTTTGGCTTGGCGCTTGGCTTGACGCGTGGCTTGGCCCATGGCTTGTCGCTTTTCTTGGCCCATGGCTTGGCGCTTTTCTTGGCCCATGGCTTGGCGCTTTTTTTGGCGAGTGATTTGGTGCGTGGCTTGGCTTTTGGCTTGGCGCTTGGTTTAGAGCATGGTTTGGCGCTCTCCTTGGCGCGTGGCTTGGCCCATGGCTTGGCGCTTTTCTTGGCGCGTGGCTTGGCGTTTGGCTTGGCGCTTGGCTTGACGCGTGGCTTGGCCCATGGCTTGTCGCTTTTCTTGGCCCATGGCTTGGCGCTTTTCTTGGCCCATGGCTTGGCGCTTTTTTTGGCGAGTGATTTGGTGCGTGGCTTGGCTTTTGGCTTGGCGCTTGGTTTAGAGCATGGTTTGGCGCTCTCCTTGGCGCGTGGCTTGGCGTTTGGCTTGGCGCTTGGCTTGGCGCTTGGTTTGGCGCTTGGCTTGGCGCTTGGCTTAGCGCTGTCTTGGCGCGTGACTTGGCGCTTGGCTTGACTCTTGGCTTGGCGCTTGGCTTAGCGCATGGTTTGGCGCTCTCCTTGGCACGTGGATTAACGCTTGGCTTGGCGCTTGGCTTGGCGCTTGGCTTGGCGTTTTCTTTGGCGTGTGGCTTGGCGCTGCTTAGCGCGTGGCTTGGCGCTTGGCTTGCCTCTTGGCTTGGCGCTTGGCTTAGCGCATGGTTTGGCGCTCTCCTTGGCACGTAGATTAACGCTTGGCTTGGCGCTTGGCTTGGCGCTTTTCTTGCCGCGTGGCTTGGCGCTTGCCTTGGCGTTTGGCTTGGGGCTTGGCTTGGCGCTTGGCTTGGCGCTTTCATTGGCGCGTGGCTTGGCGCATGGCTTAGCGCCTTTCTTGGCGCGTGGCTTGGCGCTTGGCTTGGCGTTTGGCTTGGCGCTTGGCTTGGCGCTTGGTTTGGCGCTTGGCTTGGCGCTTGGCTTGACGCTTTCCTTGGCGCGTGGCTTGGCCCATGGCTTGGCGCTTTTTTTGGCGAGTGGCTTGGCGCTTGGTTTGGCGTTTGGCTTGGTGCGTGGCTTGGCGCTTGGCTGGGCGTTTGGCTTGGCGCTTGGTTTGGCGCTTAGCTTGGCGCTTGGCTTGACGTTTGGCTTAACGCTTTTCTTGGCGCGTGGCTTACCGTTTGGCTTGCTGCTTGGCTTGGCGCTTGGCTTGTCGCTTGACTAGACGCTTGGCTTGGCGCTTTCTTGGCGCGTGGCTTGGCACTTGGCTTGGCGTTTGGATTGGCGCTTGGCTTACCGCTTATGTTGGCGCGTTGCTTGGCGCTTGGCTTGGCGCTTGTCTTCGCGCGTGGCGTGGCGCTTGGCTTTCCGCTTATGTTGGCGCGTTGCTTGGCGCTTGGCTTGGCGCTTGTCTTGGCTCTTGGCTTGGCATGTGGCTTAGCATTCGGCTTGGCGCTTAACCTGGCGCTTGGCTTGGCGCACGGCTTGGCGCTTTTCCTGGCGCTTGGCTTGGCGCATGGCTTGGCGCTTTCCTCGGCGCGTGGCTTGGCGCTTGGCTTGGCGCTTGGCTTGGCGCTTGGCTTGGCGCTTGGCTTGGCGCTTGGCTTGGCGCTTTTTTTGGCGCGTGGCTTGGCGCGTGGTTTATCGCTTGGCTTGGCGATCTCCTTGGCGCGTGGCTTAATGCTTGTCTTGGCGCTTTGCTTGGCGCTTTTTTTGGCGCGTGGCTTCTCGCGTGGTTTATCGATTGTCTTGGCGCTCTCCTTGGCGCGTGGCTTAACGCTTGGCTTGGCGCGTTGCTTGTCGCTTGGCTTGGCGCTTTTCTTGGCTCGTGGCTTGGCGCTTGGCTTGGCGCTTTTTTTGGCGCGTGGCTTGCCGTGTGGCTTGTCGCTTGGCTTGGCGCTCTCCTTGGCGCATGGCGTGGTGCTTGTCTTGGCGCGTGGCTTGGTGCTTGGCTTGGCGCTTGGCTTGGCGCTTTCTTGGCGCGTGGCCTGGCGCTTGGCTTAGCTCTTGGCTTGGCCTTTGGCTTGGCGCATCTCTTGGCGCACTACCTGGCGCGTGGCTTTACGCTTGGCTGGATGCTTGACTTGGCGCTCTTTTGGCGCGTGGCCTGTCGCTTGGCTTGGCGCTTTCTTGGCGCGTGGTTTGTTGCTTGGCTTAGCGCTCCGTTTGGCGCATAGCTTGGCGCTCTCCTTGGCGCGTGGCTTGGCGGTTGGCTAGACGCTCGGTTTGACGCTTGGCTTGGAGCATGGCTTAGCGCTTTTCTTGGCGCTTGGCTTGGCGTTTGGCTTGGGGCTTGGCTTGGCGCTTGGCTTGGCGCTTTCATTGGCGCGTGGCTTGGCGCATGGCTTGGCGCCTTTCTTGGCGCGTGGCTTAACGCTTGGCTTGGCGTTTGGCTTGGCGCTTGGCTTGGCCCTTTGTTTTGGCGCTTTTCTTGGCGCTTGGCTTGGCGCTTGGCTTGGCGCTTGGCTTGGCGCTTGGCTTGGCGTTTGGCTTGGCGCGTAACTTGGCGCTTTTCTTGGCGCGTGGCTTATTGCTTGGCTTTGCGCTTTCCTTGGCGCGTGGCTTAACACTTGGCTTGGCGCGTGGCTTGGCTCTTGGCTTGGCGTTTTTTGTGGCGCGTGGCTTGGCGCTTGGCTTGGCGCTTTCCTTAGCGCGTGGCTTGGCGCGTGGCTTGGCTCTTGGCTTGGCGTTTTTCGTGGCGCGTGGCTTGGCGCTTGGCTTGGCGTTTGGCTTGGCGCATGGCTTGGCGCTTTTCTTGGCGCGTGGCTTGGCGTTCTCCTTGGCGCGTGGCTTGGTGCATTGCTTGGCGCTTTTCTTTTCGCGTAGCTTGGCGCTTGGCTTGGCGTTTGGCTTGGCGCTTGGCTTGGCGCTTGGCTTGGCGCTTTCCTTGGCGCGTGGCTTGGCGCGTTTCTTGGCGCGTGGCTTGGCGCTTGGCTTGGTGTTTGGATTGGCGCGTGGCTTGGCGCATGGCTTTGCGCTTTTCTTGGCGCGTGGCTTGGCGCTTGGCTTGGCGTTTGGCTTGGCGCTTGGCTTGGCGCTTGGCTTGGCGCTTGGCTTGGCGCTTGGCCTGGCGTTTGGCTTGGCGCATGGCTTGGCGCTTTTCTTTTCGCGTAGCTTGGCGCTTGGCTCGGCGTTTGGCTTGGCGCTTGGCTTGGCGCTTGGCTTGGCGCTTTCCTTGGCGCATGGCTAGGCGCGCTTCTTGGCGCGTGGCTTGGCGCTTGGCTTGGCGTTTGGCTTGGCGCGTGGCGTGGCGCATGGCTTGGCGCTTTTCATGGCGCTTGGCTTGGCGCTTGGCTTGGCGTTTGGCTTGGCGCTTGGCTTGGCGCTTGGCTTGGCGCTTGGCTTGGCGTTTGGCTTGGCGTATGGCTTGGAGCTTTTCTTGGCGCGTGGCTTAACGCTTGGCTTGGCGCGTGGCTTGGCGCTTTTCTTGGCGCGTGGCTTGGCGCTTGGCTTGGCGTTTGACTTGGCGTATGGCTTGGAGCTTTTCTTGGCGCGTGGCTTATCGCTTGGCTTGGCGCTTTCCTTGGCGCGTGGCTTGGAGCATGGTTTGGCGGTTTTCTTGGCGCGTGGCTTGGCGCTTGGCTTGGCGTTTGGCTTGTCGCTTGGCTTGGCGCTTGGCTTGGCGCTTTCCTTGGCTCATGGCTTGGCGCTTTTTTTAGCGAGTGGCTTGGCGCTTTTTTGGCGTTTGGCTTGGCGCTTGGATTGGCGCTTGGCTTGGCGCTTGTCGTGGCGCTTGGCTTGGCGCTTGGCTTATCGCTTGGCTTGGCGCTCTCCTTGGCGCTTGGCATGGCGCTTTTCTTGGCGCGTGGTTTGTCGCTTGGCTTGGCGCTCTTCTTGGCGCGTGGCTTAACGCTTGGCTTGGGGCGTGGCTTGGCGCTAGGCTTGGCGCGTTCTTGGCGCGTGGCTTGTTGTTTGGCTTGGCGTTTTCTTATCGCGTGGCTTGTCGCTTGGCTTAGCGCTTTTTCTGGCGCGTGACTTGGTGCGTGGATTGGCGCTTGGCTGGGCGTTTAGCTTAGCGCTTGGCTTGGCGCATGGCTTGGCGCTTTCCTCGGTGCGTGGCTTGGCGCTTAGCTTGGCGCTTGTCTTGGCGTTTGGCTTGGCGCATGGCTTGACGCTCTTCTTGGTGCGTGGCTTGGCGCTTGGCGTGGCGCGTGGCTTGGCGTTTGGCTGGGCATTTGGCTTGCCGCTTAGCTTCTCGCTTGGCTTGGCACATGGCTTGGCGCTTTTCTTGCCGCTTAGCTTGGCGCTTGGCTTGGCGCTTGGCTTGGCGCTTTTCTTGGCGCGTGGCTTGGCGTTTGGCTTGGCGCTTGGCTTGACGCGTGGCTTGGCCCATGGCTTGTCGCTTTTCTTGGCCCATGGCTTGGCGCTTTTTTTGGCCCATGGCTTGGCGCTTTTTTTGGCGAGTGATTTGGTGCGTGGCTTGGCTTTTGGCTTGGCGCTTGGTTTAGAGCATGGTTTGGCGCTCTCCTAGGCGCGTGGCTTGGCCCATGGCTTGGCGCCTTTCTTGGCGCGTGGCTTGGCGCTTGGCTTGGCGTTTGGCTTGGCGCTTGGCTTGGCGCTTGGTTTGGCGCTTGGCTTGGCGCTTGGCTTAGCGCTGTCTTGGCGCGTGACTTGGCGCTTGGCTTGACTCTTGGCTTGGCGCTTGGCTTAGCGCATGGTTTGGCGCTCTCCTTGGCACGTGGATTAACGCTTGGCTTGGCGCTTGGCTTGGCGCTTGGCTTGGCGCTTGGCTTGGCGCTTTCTTTGGCGTGTGGCTTGGCGCATGGCTTGGCGCTGCTTAGCGCGTGGCTTGGCGCTTGGCTTGCCTCTTGGCTTGGCGCTTGGCTTAGCGCATGGTTTGGCGCTCTCCTTGGCACGTAGATTAACGCTTGGCTTGGCGCTTGGCTTGGCGCTTTTCTTGCCGCGTGGCTTGGCGCTTGCCTTGGCGTTTGGCTTGGGGCTTGGCTTGGCGCTTGGCTTGGCGCTTTCATTGGCGCGTGGCTTGGCGCATGGCTTAGCGCCTTTCTTGGCGCGTGGCTTGGCGCTTGGCTTGGCGTTTGGCTTGGCGCTTGGCTTGGCGCTTGGTTTGGCGCTTGGCTTGGCGCTTGGCTTGACGCTTGGCTTGGCGCTTTCCTTGGCGCGTGGCTTGGCGTTTGGCTTGGCGTTTGGCTTGGCGTTTGGCTTGGCGCTTGGCTTGGCGCTTGGCTTGGCGTTTGGCTTGGCGCATAACTTGGCGCTTTTCTTGGCGCGTGGCTTATTGCTTGGCTTGGCGCTCTCCTTATCGCTTGGCTTAACACTTGGCTTGGCGCGTGGCTTGGCTCTTGGCTTGGCGTTTTTCGTGGCGCGTGGCTTGGCGCTTGGCTTGGCGCTTTCCTTAGCGCGTGGCTTGGCGCGTGGCTTGGCTCTTGGCTTGGCGTTTTTCGTGGCGCGTGGCTTGGCGCTTGGCTTGGCGCTTGGCTTGGCGCATGGCTTGGCGCTTTTCTTGGCGCGTGGCTTGGCGCTTGACTTGGCGTTTGGCTTGGCGCTTGGCTTGGCGCTTGGCTTGGCGCTTGGCTTGGCGCTTGGCTTGGCGCTGGCGCGTGGCTTGGCGGTTGGCTGGACGCTTGGTTTGACGCTTGGCTTGGAGCATGGCTTAGCGCTTTTCTTGGCGCTTGGCTTGGCGTTTGGCTTGAGGCTTGGCTTGGCGCTTGGCTTGGCGCTTTCATTGACGCGTGGCTTGGCGCATGGCTTGGCGCCTTTCTTGGCGCGTGGCTTGGCGCTTGGCTTGGCGCTTGGTTTGGCGCTTGGCTTGGCGCTTGGCTTGGCGCTTGGCTTGGCGCTTGGCTTGGCGTTTGGCTTGGCGCATAACTTGGCGCTTTTCTTGGCGCGTGGCTTATTGCTTGGCTTGGCGCTTGGCTTGGCGCTTGGCTTGGCGCTTGGCTTGGCGCTTGGCTTGGCGTTTGGCTTTGCGCATAACTTGGCGCTTTTCTTGGCGCGTGGCTTATTGCTTGGCTTGGCGCTCTCCTTGGCGCGTGGCTTAACACTTGGCTTGGCGCGTGGCTTGGCTCTTGGCCTGGTGTTTTTCGCGGCGCGTGGCTTGGCGCTTGGCTTGGCGCTTTCCTTAGCGCGTGGCTTGGCGCGTGGCTTGGCGCGTGGCTTGGCTCTTAGCTTGGCGTTTTTCGTGGCGCGTGGCTTGGCGCTTGGCTTGGCGTTTGGCTTGGCGCATGGCTTGGCGCTTTTCTTGGCGCGTGGCTTGGCGTTTGGCTGGCGTTTGGCCTGGCGCTTGGCTTGGCGCTTGGCTTGGCGCTTTCCTTGGCGCGTGGCTTGGCGCATGGCTTGGAGCTCTTCTTTTCGCGTAGCTTGGCGCTTGGCTTGGCGTTTGGCTTGGCGCTTGGCTTGGCGCTTTCCTTGGCGCGTGGCTTGGCGCGTTTCTTGGCGCGTGGCTTGGCGCTTGGCTTGGCGTTTGGCTTGGCGCGTGGCTTGGCGCATGGCTTGGCGCTTTTCTTGGCGCGTGGCTTGGCGCTTGGCTTGGCGTTTGGCTTGGCGCTTGGCTTGGCGCTTGGCTTGGCGCTTGGCTTGGCGCTTGGCTTAGCGCTGTCTTGGCGCGTGACTTGGCGCTTGGCTTGACTCTTGGCTTGGCGCTTGGCTTAGCGCATGGTTTGGCGCTCTCCTTGGCACGTGGATTAACGCTTGGCTTGGCGCTTGGCTTGGCGCTTTCTTTGGCGTGTGGCTTGGAGCTGCTTAGCGCGTGGCTTGGCGCTTGGCTTGCCTCTTGGCTTGGCGCTTGGCTTAGCGCATGGTTTGGCGCTCTCCTTGGCACGTAGATTAACGCTTGGCTTGGCGCTTGGCTTGGCGCTTTTCTTGCCGCGTGGCTTGGCGCTTGCCTTGGCGTTTGGCTTGGGGCTTGGCTTGGCGCTTGGCTTGGCGCTTTCATTGGCGCGTGGCTTGGCGCATGGCTTAGCGCCTTTCTTGGCGCGTGGCTTGGCGCTTGGCTTGGCGTTTGGCTTGGCGCTTGGCTTGGCGCTTGGTTTGGCGCTTGGCTTGGCGCTTGGCTTGACGCTTTCCTTGGCGCGTGGCTTGGCCCATGGCTTGGCGCTTTTTTTGGCGAGTGGCTTGGCGCTTGGTTTGGCGTTTGGCTTGGTGCGTGGCTTGGCGCTTGGCTGGGCGTTTGGCTTGGCGCTTGGTTTGGCGCTTAGCTTGGCGCTTGGCTTGACGTTTGGCTTAACGCTTTTCTTGGCGCGTGGCTTACCGTTTGGCTTGCTGCTTGGCTTGGCGCTTGGCTTGTCGCTTGACTAGACGCTTGGCTTGGCGCTTTCTTGGCGCGTGGCTTGGCACTTGGCTTGGCGTTTGGATTGGCGCTTGGCTTACCGCTTATGTTGGCGCGTTGCTTGGCGCTTGGCTTGGCGCTTGTCTTGGCTCTTGGCTTGGCATGTGGCTTAGCATTCGGCTTGGCGCTTAACCTGGCGCTTGGCTTGGCGCACGGCTTGGCGCTTTCCTGGCGCTTGGCTTGGCGCATGGCTTGGCGCTTTCCTCGGCGCGTGGCTTGGCGCTTGGCTTGGCGCTTGGCTTGGCGCTTGGCTTGGCGCTTGGCTTGGCGCTTGGCTTGGCGCTTTTTTTGGCGCGTGGCTTGGCGCGTGGTTTATCGCTTGGCTTGGCGATCTCCTTGGCGCGTGGCTTAATGCTTGTCTTGGCGCTTTGCTTGGCGCTTTTTTTGGCGCGTGGCTTCTCGCGTGGTTTATCGCTTGTCTTGGCGCTCTCCTTGGCGCGTGGCTTAACGCTTGGCTTGGCGCGTTGCTTGTCGCTTGGCTTGGCGCTTTTCTTGGCTCGTGGCTTGGCGCTTGGCTTGGCGCTTTTTTTGGCGCGTGGCTTGGCGTGTGGCTTGTCGCTTGGCTTGGCGCTCTCCTTGGCGCATGGCGTGGTGCTTGTCTTGGCGCGTGGCTTGGTGCTTGGCTTGGCGCTTGGCTTGGCGCTTTCTTGGCGCGTGGCCTGGCGCTTGGCTTAGCTCTTGGCTTGGCCTTTGGCTTGGCGCATCTCTTGGCGCACTACCTGGCGCGTGGCTTTACGCTTGGCTGGACGCTTGACTTGGCGCTCTTTTGGCGCGTGGCCTGTCGCTTGGCTTGGCGCTTTCTTGGCGCGTGGTTTGTTGCTTGGCTTAGCGCTCCGTTTGGCGCATAGCTTGGCGCTCTCCTTGGCGCGTGGCTTGGCGGTTGGCTAGACGCTCGGTTTGACGCTTGGCTTGGAGCATGGCTTAGCGCTTTTCTTGGCGCTTGGCTTGGCGTTTGGCTTGGGGCTTGGCTTGGCGCTTGGCTTGGCGCTTTCATTGGCGCGTGGCTTGGCGCATGGCTTGGCGCCTTTCTTGGCGCGTGGCTTAACGCTTGGCTTGGCGTTTGGCTTGGCGCTTGGCTTGGCGCTTGGTTTGGCGCTTTTCTTGGCGCTTGGCTTGGCGCTTGGCTTGGCGCTTGGCTTGGCGCTTGGCTTGGCGCTTGGCTTGGCGTTTGGCTTGGCGCATAACTTGGCGCTTTTCTTGGCGCGTGGCTTATTGCTTGGCTTTGCGCTTTCCTTGGCGCGTGGCTTAACACTTGGCTTGGCGCGTGGCTTGGCTCTTGGCTTGGCGTTTTTTGTGGCGCGTGGCTTGGCGCTTGGCTTGGCGCTTTCCTTAGCGCGTGGCTTGGCGCGTGGCTTGGCTCTTGGCTTGGCGTTTTTCGTGGCGCGTGGCTTGGCGCTTGGCTTGGCGTTTGGCTTGGCGCATGGCTTGGCGCTTTTCTTGGCGCGTGGCTTGGCGTTCTCCTTGGCGCGTGGCTTGGCGCATTGCTTGGCGCTTTTCTTTTCGCGTAGCTTGGCGCTTGGCTTGGCGTTTGGCTTGGCGCTTGGCTTGGCGCTTGGCTTGGCGCTTTCCTTGGCGCGTGGCTTGGCGCGTTTCTTGGCGCGTGGCTTGGCGCTTGGCTTGGCGTTTGGATTGGCGCGTGGCTTGGCGCATGGCTTGGCGCTTTTCTTGGCGCGTGGCTTGGCGCTTGGCTTGGCGTTTGGCTTGGCGCTTGGCTTGGCGCTTGGCTTGGCGCTTGGCTTGGCGCTTGGCCTGGCGTTTGGCTTGGCGCATGGCTTGGCGCTTTTCTTTTCGCGTAGCTTGGCGCTTGGCTTGGCGTTTGGCTTGGCGCTTGGCTTGGCGCTTGGCTTGGCGCTTTCCTTGGCGCATGGCTAGGCGCGTTTCTTGGCGCGTGGCTTGGCGCTTGGCTTGGCGTTTGGCTTGGCGCGTGGCGTGGCGCATGGCTTGGCGCTTTTCTTGGCGCTTGGCTTGGCGTTTGGCTTTGCGCGTGGCTTGGCGCTTTTCTTGGCGCGTGGCTTGGCGCTTGGCTTGGCGTTTGGCTTGGCGTATGGCTTGGAGCTTTTCTTGGCGCGTGGCTTATCGCTTGGCTTGGCGCTTTCCTTGGCGCGTGGCTTGGAGCATGGTTTGGCGGTTTTCTTGGCGCGTGGCTTGGCGCTTGGCTTGGCGTTTGGCTTGTCGCTTGGCTTGGCGCTTGGCTTGGCGCTTTCCTTGGCTCATGGCTTGGCGCTTTTTTTAGCGAGTGGCTTGGCGCTTTTTTGGCGTTTGGCTTGGCGCTTGGATTGGCGCTTGGCTTGGCGCTTGTCGTGGCGCTTGGCTTGGCGCTTGGCTTATCGCTTGGCTTGGCGCTCTCCTTGGCGCTTGGCATGGCGCTTTTCTTGGCGCGTGGTTTGTCGCTTGGCTTGGCGCTCTTCTTGGCGCGTGGCTTAACGCTTGGCTTGGGGCGTGGCTTGGCGCTAGGCTTGGCGCGTTCTTGGCGCGTGGCTTGTCGTTTGGCTTGGCGTTTTCTTATCGCGTGGCTTGTCGCTTGGCTTAGCGCTTTTTCTGGCGCGTGACTTGGTGCGTGGATTGGCGCTTGGCTGGGCGTTTAGCTTAGCGCTTGGCTTGGCGCATGGCTTGGCGCTTTCCTCGGTGCGTGGCTTGACGCTTAGCTTGGCGCTTGTCTTGGCGTTTGGCTTGGCGCATGGCTTGACGCTCTTCTTGGTGCGTGGCTTGGCGCTTGGCGTGGCGCGTGGCTTGGCGTTTGGCTGGGCATTTGGCTTGCCGCTTAGCTTCTCGCTTGGCTTGGCACATGGCTTGGCGCTTTTCTTGGCGCTTGGCTTGGCGCTTTTCTTGCCGCTTAGCTTGGCGCTTGGCTTGGCGCTTGGCTTGGCGCTTTTCTTGGCGCGTGGCTTGGCGTTTGGCTTGGCGCTTGGCTTGACGCGTGGCTTGGCCCATGGCTTGTCGCTTTTCTTGGCCCATGGCTTGGCGCTTTTCTTGGCCCATGGCTTGGCGCTTTTTTTGGCGAGTGATTTGGTGCGTGGCTTGGCTTTTGGCTTGGCGCTTGGTTTAGAGCATGGTTTGGCGCTCTCCTTGGCGCGTGGCTTGGCCCATGGCTTGGCGCCTTTCTTGGCGCGTGGCTTGGCGCTTGGCTTGGCGTTTGGCTTGGGGCTTGGCTTGGCGCTTGGTTTGGCGCTTGGCTTGGCGCTTGGCTTAGCGCTGTCTTGGCGCGTGACTTGGCGCTTGGCTTGACTCTTGGCTTGGCGCTTGGCTTAGCGCATGGTTTGGCGCTCTCCTTGGCACGTGGATTAACGCTTGGCTTGGCGCTTGGCTTGGCGCTTGGCTTGGCGCTTTCTTTGGCGTGTGGCTTGGCGCATGGCTTGGCGCTGCTTAGCGCGTGGCTTGGCGCTTGGCTTGCCTCTTGGCTTGGCGCTTGGCTTAGCGCATGGTTTGGCGCTCTCCTTGGCACGTAGATTAACGCTTGGCTTGGCGCTTGGCTTGGCGCTTTTCTTGCCGCGTGGCTTGGCGCTTGCCTTGGCGTTTGGCTTGGGGCTTGGCTTGGCGCTTGGCTTGGCGCTTTCATTGGCGCGTGGCTTGGCGCATGGCTTAGCGCCTTTCTTGGCGCGTGGCTTGGCGCTTGGCTTGGCGTTTGGCTTGGCGCTTGGCTTGGCGCTTGGTTTGGCGCTTGGCTTGGCGCTTGGCTTGACGCTTGGCTTGGCGCTTGGTTTGGCGCTTGGCTTGGCGCTTGGCTTGACGCTTGGCTTGGCGCTTTCCTTGGCGCGTGGCTTGGCGTTTGGCTTGGCGTTTGGCTTGGCGTTTGGCTTGGCGCGTGGCTTATTGCTTGGCTTGGCGCTCTCCTTATCGCTTGGATTAACACTTGGCTTGGCGCGTGGCTTCTCTCTTGGCTTGGCGTTTTTCGTGGCGCGTGGCTTGGCGCTTGGCTTGGCGCTTTCCTTAGCGCGTGGCTTGGCGCGTGGCTTGGCTCTTGGCTTGGCGTTTTTCGTGGCGCGTGGCTTGGCGCTTGGCTTGGCGCTTGGCTTGGCGCATGGCTTGGCGCTTTTCTTGGCGCGTGGCTTGGCGCTTGACTTGGCGTTTGGCTTGGCGCTTGGCTTGGCGCTTGGCTTGGCGCTGGCGCGTGGCTTGGCGGTTGGCTGGACGCTTGGTTTGACGCTTGGCTTGGAGCATGGCTTAGCGCTTTTCTTGGCGCTTGGCTTGGCGTTTGGCTTGAGGCTTGGCTTGGCGCTTGGCTTGGCGCTTTCATTGACGCGTGGCTTGGCGCATGGCTTGGCGCCTTTCTTGGCGCGTGGCTTGGCGCTTGGCTTGGCGCTTGGTTTGGCGCTTGGCTTGGCGCTTGGCTTGGCGCTTGGCTTGGCGCTTGGCTTGGTGCTTGGCTTGGCGTTTGGCTTGGCGCATAACTTGGCGCTTTTCTTGGCGCGTGGCTTATTGCTTGGCTTGGCGCTTGGCTTGGCGCTTGGCTTGGCGCTTGGCTTGGCGCTTGGCTTGGCGTTTGGCTTGGCGCATAACTTGGCGCTTTTCTTGGCGCGTGGCTTATTGCTTGGCTTGGCGCTCTCCTTGGCGCGTGGCTTAACACTTGGCTTGGCGCGTGGCTTGGCTCTTGGCTTGGTGTTTTTCGTGGCGCGTGGCTTGGCGCTTGGCTTGGCGCTTTCCTTAGCGCGTGGCTTGGCGCGTGGCTTGGCGCGTGGCTTGGCTCTTAGCTTGGCGTTTTTCGTGGCGCGTGGCTTGGCGCTTGGCTTGGCGTTTGGCTTGGCGCATGGCTTGGAGCTTTTCTTGGCGCGTGGCTTGGCGTTTGGCTGGCGTTTGGCCTGGCGCTTGGCTTGGCGCTTGGCTTGGCGCTTTCCTTGGCGCGTGGCTTGGCGCATGGCTTGGAGCTCTTCTTTTCGCGTAGCTTGGCGCTTGGCTTGGCGTTTGGCTTGGCGCTTGGCTTGGCGCTTTCGGCTTGGCGCGTTTCTTGGCGCGTGGCTTGGCGCTTGGCTTGGCGTTTGGCTTGGCGCGTGGCTTGGCGCATGGCTTGGCGCTTTTCTTGGCGCGTGGCTTGGCGCTTGGCTTGGCGTTTGGCTTGGCGCTTGGCTTGGCGCTTGGCTTGGCGCTTGGCCTGGCGTTTGGCTTGGCGCATGTCTTGGCGCTTTTCTTTTCGCGTAGCTTGGCGCTTGGCTTGGCGTTTGGCTTGGCGCTTGGTTTGGCGCTTGGCTTGGCGCTTGGCTTGGCGCTTTCCTTGGCGCATGGCTTGGCGCGTTTCTTGGCGCGTGGCTTGGCGCTTGGCTTGGCGTTTGGCTTGGCGCGTGGCGTGGCGCATGGCTTGGCGCTTTTCTTGGCGCTTGGCTTTTCGCTTGGCTTGGCGTTTGGCCTGGCGCTTGGCTTGGCGCTTGGCTTGGCGCTTGGCTTGGCGTTTGGCTTGGCGTATGGCTTGGAGCTTTTTTTGGCGCGTGGCTTATCGCTTGGCTTGGCGCTCTCCTTGGCGCGTGGCTTAACGCTTGGCTTGGCGCGTGGTTTGGCGCTTTTCTTGGCGCGTGGCTTGGCGCGTTTCTTGGCGCGTGGCTTGGCGCTTGGCTTGGCGTTTGGCTTGGCGCTTGGCTTGGCGCTTGGCTTGGCGCTTTCCTTGGCGCGTGGCTTGGCGCATGGTTTGGCGGTTTTCTTGGCGCGTGGCTTGGCGCTTGGCTTGGCGTTTGGCTTGTCGCTTGGCTTGGCGCTTGGCTTGGAGCTTTCCTTGGCTCATGGCTTGGCGCTTTTTTTAGCGAGTGGCTTGGCGCTTGGTTTGGCGTTTGGCTTGGCGCTTGGCTTGGCGCTTGGCTTGGCGCTTGGCGTGGCGCTTGGCTTGGCGCTCTCCTTGGCGCTTGGCATGGCGCTTTTCTTGGCGCGTGGTTTGTCGCTTGGCTTGGCGCTCTTCTTGGCGCGTGGCTTAACGCTTGGCTTGGGGCGTGGCTTGGCGCTAGGCTTGGCGCGTTCTTGGCGCGTGGCTTGTCGTTTGGCTTGGCGTTTTCTTATCGCGTGGCTTGTCGCTTGCCTTAGCGCTTTTTCTGGCGCGTGACTTGGTGCGTGGATTGGCGCTTGGCTGGGCGTTTAGCTTGGCGCTTGGCTTGGCGCATGGCTTGGCGCTTTCCTTGGTGCGTGGCTTGGCGCTTAGCTTGGCGCTTGTCTTGGCGTTTGGCTTGGCGCATGGCTTGACGCTTTTCTTGGTGCGTGGCTTGGCGCTTGGCTGGGCGCTTGGCTTGGCGCTTGGCTTGGCGCTGGGCTTGGCAATTTCTTGGCGAATGGCTTGCGCTTGGCTTGGCGCTTTTCTTGGCGGGTGGCTTGGCACTTGGTTTGGCGCTTGGCGTGGCGCGTGGCTTGGCGCTTGGCTGGCCATTTGGCTTGCCGCTTAGCTTCTCGCTTGGCTTGGCACATGGCTTGGCGCTTTTCTTGGCGCTTGGCTTGGCGCTTTTCTTGCCGCTTAGCTTGGCGCTTGGCTTGGCGCTTGATTGGCGCTTTTCTTGGCGCGTGGCTTAGCGTTTGGCATGTTGCTTGGCTTGGCACTTGGCTTGGGGCTTGGATTGTCGCTTGGCTTGGCGCTTTTCTTGGGGCGTGGCTTGGCGCTTGGCTTGGCGCTTTTCTTGGCGTGTGGCTTGTCGCTTGGCGTGGCGCTTGGCTTGGCGCGTGGCTTGGCGCTTGGCTTGGCGCTTTTCTTGGCGCGTGGCTTGGCGCTTGGCTTGGCGCGTGGTTTGTCGCTTGGCTTGGCGCATGGCGTGCGCTTTTCTTAGCGCGTGGTTTGGCAATTTCTTGGCGAATGGCTTGCGCTTGGCTTGGCGCTTTTCTTGGCGGGTGGCTTGGCACTTGGTTTGGCGCTTGGCGTGGCGCGTGGCTTGGCGCTTGGCTGGGCATTTGGCTTGCCGCTTAGCTTCTCGCTTGGCTTGGCACATGGCTTGGCGCTTTTCTTGGCGCTTGGCTTGGCGATTTTTTTGCCGCTTAGCTTGGCGCTTGACTTGGCGCGTGGCTTAGCGTTTGGCTTGTTGCTTGGCTTGGCACTTGGCTTGGGCTTGGATTGTCGCTTGGCTTGGCGCTTTTCTTGGCGCGTGGCTTGGCGCGTGGCTTAGCGTTTGGCTTGTTGCTTGGCTTGGCACTTGGCTTGGGGCTTGGATTGTCGCTTGGCTTGGCGCTTTTCTTGGCGCGTGGCTTTTCGCTTGGCTTGGCGCTTTTCTTGGCGTGTGGCTTGTCGCTTGGCGTGGCGCTTGGCTTGGCGCGTGGCTTGGCGCGTGGCTTAGCGTTTGGCTTGTTGCTTGGCTTGGCACTTGGCTTGGGGCTTGGATTGTCGCTTGGCTTGGCGATTTTCTTGCCGCTTAGCTTGGCGCTTTTCTTGGCGCGTGGCTTAGCGTTTGGCTTGTTGCTTGGCTTGGCACTTGGCTTGGGGCTTGGATTGTCGCTTGGCTTGGCGCTTTTCTTGGCGCGTGGCTTGGCGCTTGGCTTGGCGCTTTTCTTGGCGTGTGGCTTGTCGCTTGGCGTGGCGCTTGGCTTGGCGCGTGGCTTGGCGCTTGGCTTGGCGCTTTTCTAAGCGCGTGGCTTGGCGCGTGGCTTATCGCTTGGCTTGGCACTTGGCTTGGGGCTTGGATTGTCGATTGGCTTGGCGCTTTTCTTGGGGCGTGGCTTGGCGCTTGGCTTGGCGCTTTTCTTGGCGTGTGGCTTGTCGCTTGGCGTGGCGCTTGTCTTGGCGCGTGGCTTGGCGCTTGGCTTGGCGCTTTTCGTGGCGCGTGGCTTGGCGCTTGGCTTGGCGCGTGGTTTGTCGCTTGGCTTGGCGCATGGCGTGCGCTTTTCTTAGCGCGTGGTTTGGCAATTTCCTGGCGAATGGCTTGCGCTTGGCTTGGCGCTTTTCTTGGCGGGTGGCTTGGCACTTGGTTTGGCGCTTGGCGTGGCGCGTGGCTTGGCGCTTGGCTGGGCATTTGGCTTGCCGCTTAGCTTCTCGCTTGGCTTGGCACACGGCTTGGCGCTTTTCTTGGCGCTTGGCTTGGCGATTTTCTTGCCGCTTAGCTTGGCGCTTTTCTTGGCGCGTGGCTTAGCGTTTGGCTTGTTGCTTGGCTTGGCACTTGGCTTGGGGCTTGGATTGTCGCTTGGCTTGGCGCTTTTCTTGGCGCGTGGCTTGGCGCTTGGCTTGGCGCTTTTCTTGGCGTGTGGCTTGTCGCTTGGCGTGGCGCTTGGCTTGGCGCGTGGCTTGGCGCTTGGCTTGGCGCTTTTCTAAGCGCGTGGCTTGGCGCGTGGCTTATCGCTTGGCTTGGCACTTGGCTTGGGGCTTGGATTGTCGCTTGGCTTGGCGCTTTTCTTGGGGCGTAGCTTGGCGCTTGGCTTGGCGCTTTTCTTGGCGTGTGGCTTGTCGCTTGGCGTGGCGCTTGGCTTGGCGCGTGGCTTGGCGCTTGGCTTGGCGCTTTTCTTGGCGCGTGGCTTGGCGCTTGGCTTGGCGCGTGGTTTGTCGCTTGGCTTGGCGCATGGCGTGCGCTTCTCTTAGCGCGTGGTTTGGCAATTTCTTGGCGAATGGCTTGCGCTTGGCTTGGCGCTTTTCTTGGCGGGTGGCTTGGCACTTGGTTTGGCGCTTGGCGTGGCGCGTGGCTTGGCGCTTGGCTGGGCATTTGGCTTGCCGCTTAGCTTCTCGCTTGGCTTGGCACATGGCTTGGCGCTTTTCTTGGCGCTTGGCTTGGCGATTTTCTTGCCGCTTAGCTTGGCGCTTTTCTTGGCGCGTGGCTTAGCGTTTGGCTTGTTGCTTGGCTTGGCACTTGGCTTGGGGCTTGGATTGTCGCTTGGCTTGGCGCTTTTCTTGGCGCGTGGCTTGGCGCTTGGCTTGGCGCTTTTATTGGCGTGTGGCTTGTCGCTTGGCGTGGCGCTTGGCTTGGCGCGTGGCTTGGCGCTTGGCTTGGCGCTTTTCTAAGCGCGTAGCTTGGCGCGTGGCTTATCGCTTGGCTTGGCACTTGGCTTGGGGCTTGGATTGTCGCTTGGCTTGGCGCTTTTCTTGGGGCGTGGCTTGGCGCTTGGCTTGGCGCTTTTCTTGGCGTGTGGCTTGTCGCTTGGCGTGGCGCTTGGCTTGGCGCGTGGCTTGGCGCTTGGCTTGGCGCTTTTCTTGGCGCGTGGCTTGGCGCTTGGCTTGGCGCGTGGTTTGTCGCTTGGCTTGGCGCATGGCGTGCGCTTTTCTTAGCGCGTGGTTTGGCAATTTCTTGGCGAATGGCTTGCGCTTGGCTTGGCGCTTTTCTTGGCGGGCGGCTTGGCACTTGGTTTGGCGCTTGGCGTGGCGCGTGGCTTGGCGCTTGGCTGGGCATTTGGCTTGCCGCTTAGCTTCTCGCTTGGCTTGGCACATGGCTTGGCGCTTTTCTTGGCGCTTGGCTTGGCGATTTTCTTGCCGCTTAGCTTGGCGCTTTTCTTGGCGCGTGGCTTAGCGTTTGGCTTGTTGCTTGGCTTGGCACTTGGCTTGGGGCTTGGATTGTCGCTTGGCTTGGCGCTTTTCTTGGCGCGTGGCTTGGCGCTTGGCGTGGCGCTTGGCTTGGCGCTTTTCTTGGCGCTTGGCTTGGCGATTTTCTTGCCGCTTAGCTTGGCGCTTTTCTTGGCGCGTGGCTTAGCGTTTGGCTTGTTGCTTGGCTTGGCACTTGGCTTGGGGCTTGGATTGTCGCTTGGCTTGGCGCTTTTCTTGGCGCGTGGCTTGTCGCTTGGCGTGGCGCTTGGCTTGGCGCGTGGCTTGGCGCTTGGCTTGGCGCTTTTCTAAGCGCGTGGCTTGGCGCGTGGCTTATCGCTTGGCTTGGCACTTGGCTTGGGGCTTGGATTGTCGCTTGGCTTGGCGCTTTTCTTGGGGCGTGGCTTGGCGCTTGGCTTGGCGCTTTTCTTGGCGTGTGGCTTGTCGCTTGGCGTGGCGCTTGGCTTGGCGCGTGGCTTGGCGCTTGGCTTGGCGCTTTTCTTGGCGCGTGGCTTGGCGCTTGGCTTGGCGCGTGGTTTGTCGCTTGGCTTGGCGCATGGCGTGCGCTTTTCTTAGCGCGTGGTTTGGCAATTTCTTGGCGAATGGCTTGCGCTTGGCTTGGCGCTTTTCTTGGCGGGTGGCTTGGCACTTGGTTTGGCGCTTGGCGTGGCGCGTGGCTTGGCGCTTGGCTGGGCATTTGGCTTGCCGCCTAGCTTCTCGCTTGGCTTGGCACATGGCTTGGCGCTTTTCTTGGCGCTTGGCTTGGCGATTTTCTTGCCGCTTAGCTTGGCGCTTTTCTTGGCGCGTGGCTTAGCGTTTGGCTTGTTGCTTGGCTTGGCACTTGGCTTGGGGCTTGGATTGTCGCTTGGCTTGGCGCTTTTCTTGGCGCGTGGCTTGGCGCTTGGCTTGGCGCTTTTCTTGGCGTGTGGCTTGTCGCTTGGCGTGGCGCTTGGCTTGGCGCGTGGCTTGGCGCTTGGCTTGGCGCTTTTCTAAGCGCGTGGCTTGGCGCGTGGCTTATCGCTTGGCTTGGAACTTTCTTTGGCGCGTGGCTTAACGCTTGGCTTGGCGCGTGGCATAGCGATTGGCTTGGCGTTTTTTTTGGCGCGTGGATTGTCGCTTGGCTTGGCGCTTTTCTAAGCGCGTGGCTTGGCGCGTGGCTTATCGCTTGGCGTGGCGCTTTTCTTGGCGCGTGGCTTGGCGCGTGGCTTGTCGCTTGGCTGATGATGATGAGATGATGATAAACAACAACATATAACGACAAAGCATGGAATGGGGCTGCAGAGGAAGGGAGTCCTGGAGTCTCTTGGCACTAAGTTCTCCGAGTCAAGGGATGAAAGGGCTACTGAAATCTGCTACCCAAGAAATGAGCACAACAATAACATAAACACAACAACAATTCCACGAATCCACGAGGTAACACTCAATGACAAAGGAAACGACTAAGCTGTCTAACATGGTCCAGGAATTACCGGACCAAGTAACAGTGAAACAGTGAAAGTGAAAGAGACACTTAAAAGACAATTTTTAATATTAATAAAAATAGGAAATAAGACTAGACTTAAGGATAGGGAAGGAAATATAGAATAAAATAAAGCTGTTGTGCAAGGTCATGGATTACCGGACCAGCAAGCAGCTGACCACAAAAAAATTAAAAAACAACACACTGTAATCATAAAAAATTAGACTAGGCTTAAGAAGGGGATAACAAACAACTGCAATTAGCAGATTACGAAAACAACTAAATCAGGAAACCCAGATGTAAGTCAACCAAAAAAATTATAATTTTTTTAGCATGTTCTGTTTGGTGTAGGAATTTTTCTTTGTGATGTCATGTAATGTTTTTTATGTTTCATGCATGTTAGGTTTCAGAATCTTAGCATGTAGCATGGTAGGTTAAGTAAAAAATAATAGAACAATTTTGGAAAATGTGAATAGAAGCAAATTACGGTCTGAGTTAGATTCTCAAGAAATCAGGCTATTAAGATTAAAATGAAAAAAAAAAAAAAATGTCGCTTGGCTTGGCTCTCTCCTTGGCGCATGGCGTGGCGCTTTTCTTGGCGCGTGGCTTGGCGCTTGGCTTGGCGCTTTCTTCGTGCGTGGCTTGTTGCTTGGCTTGGCGCTTTTTTGGAGCGTTGCTTGGCGCTTGGCTTGGCTCTTGGCTTGGCGCTTGGCTGGACGCTTGGCTTGGGGCTGTCTTGGCGCGTGGCTTGTCGCTTGGCTTATCGCTTTCTTGGCGCTTGGTTTGTCGCTTGGCTTAGCGCTTTTCTTGGCGCGTTACTTGGTGTGTGGCTGGGCGCTTGGCATGGCGCTTGGCTTGGCGCTTTTCTTGGCGCGTAGCTTGTCGCTTGGCTTGGTGCTTTTCTTGGCGCGTGGCTTGGCGCTTCGCTGGCCGCTTGGCTTGGCGCTTGGCTTGGCGCTTTTATGGCGCGTAGCTTGTCGCTTGGCTTGGTGCTTTTCTTGGCGCGTGGCTTGGCGCTTGGCTTTCGCTTGGCTTAGCGCTTGGCTGGGCGCTTGGCTTGGCGCTTGGTTTAGCGTTTGGCTTGACGCTTTTCTTGGCGCTTGGCTTGGCGCCTTTCTTGGCGCGTAGCTTGTCGCTTGGCTTGGTGCTTTTCTTGGCGCGTA
The DNA here is from genome assembly GCA_940337035.1 of Agriotes lineatus. Taxonomy (NCBI): domain Eukaryota; kingdom Metazoa; phylum Arthropoda; class Insecta; order Coleoptera; family Elateridae; genus Agriotes; species Agriotes lineatus. Next base: position 285,332 of record CALNHX010000280.1, read on the forward strand.
GCTTGTCGCTTGGCTTGGTGCTTTTCTTGGCGCGTGGCTTGGCGCTTGGCTTTTTGCTTGGCTTAACGCTCTCCTTGGCGCGTGGTTTGGAGTTTGGCTGGGCGCTTGGCTTGGCGCTTGGTTTAGCGTTTGGCTTGACGCTTTTCTTGGTGCGTGGCTTGGCGTTTGGTTTGCTGCTTGGCTTGGCGCTTGGCTTGGCTCTTTTTTTGGCGCTTTTCTTGGCGCGTGGCATGGCGCTTGGCTTGGCGCTTAATTTGGCGCTTGACCTAGCGTTTAGCTTGGCGCTTGGATTAGCGCCTGGCTTGGCGCTTGCCTTGGGGCTTGGCTTTGCGCTTAGTTTAGAGCTTGACTTGGCGCTTTGCTTGGCGCTTGGCTGGCCGTTTGGTTTGGCTCTTGGCTTGGCGATTAGTTTTGCCCTTGGCTTGGCGTGTGGCTTGGAGCTTTGGTTAGCGCCTATCTTAGCGCTTGAGTTGGCGTTTGGCTTAGCGCCTGGCTTGGCGCTTGCCTTGACGTTTGGCTTGGCGCATGTCTTGGCGCTTGATTTGGCGCTTATCTTGGCGCTTGGTTTGGCGTGTGGTTTGGTGCTTGGGTTAGCGCTTGGCTTGGCGCTTGGCTTGGCGCTTGGCTTGGCGCTTGGCTTGGCGCTTGGCTTGGCGCTTGCCCTGGCGCTTGGTTTGGTGATTTCTTTGGCGCTTGGCTTGGCGCTTAGTTTGACGCTTGGTTTGGCGCTTGGTTTGGCGCTTGGCTTGGCCTTGGTTTGGCGCTTGACTTGGCGCTTGGTTTGGCGCTTGCCCTGGCGCTTGGCTTGGTAATTTCTTTAACGCTTGGATTGGCGCTTGGTTTGACGCTTGGCTTGGTTATTGGCTTTGCTCTTGGCTAGGCGTGTGGCTTGGTGCTTTGGTTAGCGACTATCTTGGCGCTTGACTTGGCGCTTGGCTTGGTGCTTGGCTAGGCGCTTGGCTTGGGGATTGACTTGGCGCTTGGCTAGGCGCATGGCTTGGCGCTTGTCTTGGTGCTTGGCTTGCCGCTTGGCTTGGCGCATGGCTTGGGGCTTGGCTTGGCGCTTGGCTTGGCGCTTGGCTTAACGCTTGGCTTGGCGCTTGGCTTTGTGTTAGGCATGGCGCTTGGCTTGGCGCGTGGCTTGGCGCTTGGTTTGGCGCTTGGCTTGGCGCTTAGTTTGGCGCTTGACCTAGAGCTTAGCTTGGCGCTTGGATTAGCGCCTGGCTTGGCGCTTGCCTTGGCGCTTGGCTTTGCGCATAGTTTAGAGCTTGACTTGGCGCTTTGCTTGGCGCTTGGCTTAGCGCCTGGCTTGGCGCTTGCCTTGACGTTTGGCTTGGCGCATGTCTTGGCGCTTGATTTGGCGCTTATCCTGGCGCTTGGTTTGGCGTGTGGTTTGGTGCTTGGGTTAGCGCTTGGCTTGGCGCTTGGCTTGGCGCTTGGCTTGGCGCTTGGCTTGGCGCTTGGCTTGGCGCTTGGCTTGGCGCTTGGCTTGGCGCTTGGCTTGGCGCTTGGCTTGGCGCTTGCCCTGGCGCTTGGTTTGGTGATTTCTTTGGCGCTTGGCTTGGCGCTTAGTTTGACGCTTGGTTTGGCGCTTGGTTTGGCGCTTGGCTTGGCCTTGGTTTGGCGCTTGACTTGGCGCTTGGTTTGGCGCTTGCCCTGGCGCTTGGCTTGGTAATTTCTTTAACGCTTGGCTTGGCGCTGGGTTTGGGGCTTGGATTGGCGCTTGGTTTGACGCTTGGCTTGGTTATTGGCTTTGCCTTTGGCTAGGCGTGTGGCTTGGTGCTTTGGTTAGCGACTATCTTGGCGCTTGACTTGGCGCTTGGCTTGGTGCTTGGCTAGGCGCTTGGCTTGGGGATTAACTTGGCGCTTGGCTAGGCGCATGGCTTGGCGCTTGGCTTGGTGCTTGGCTTGCCGCTTGGCTTGGCGCATGGCTTGGGGCTTGGCTTGGCGCTTGGCTTGGCGCTTGGCTCAACGCTTGGCTTGGCGCTTGGCTTTGTGTTAGGCATGGCGCTTGGCTTGGCGCGTGGCTTGGCGCTTGGTTTGGCGCTTGGCTTGGCGCTTAGTTTGGCGCTTGACCTAGAGCTTAGCTTGGCGCTTGGATTAGCGCCTGGCTTGGCGCTTGCCTTTGCGCTTGGCTTTGCGCATAGTTTAGAGCTTGACTTGGCGCTTTGCTTGGCGCTTGGCTGGCCGTTTGGTTTGGATCTTGGCGATTGGCTTTGCCCTTGGTTTGGCGTGTGGCTTAGAGCTTTGGTTAGCGCCTATCTTGGTGCTTGAGTTGGCGCTTGGCTTAGCGCCTGGCTTGGCGCTTGCCTTGACGTTTGGCTTGGCGCATGTTTTGGCGCTTGATTTGGCTCTTATCTTGGCGCTTGGTTTGGCGCGTGGCTAGGTGCTTGGGTTAGCGCCTATCTTGGCGCTTGAGTTGGCGCTTGGCTTAGCGCGTAGCTTGGCGCTTGGGTTGGCGCTTGGCTTGGCGCTTGGCTTGGCGCATGGCTTGGCGCTCTCTTTGACGCGTGGCTTGGCGCTTGGCTGGACGCTTGGCTTGGCGCTTTCTTGGCGCGTGTCTTGTCGCTTGGCTTGGCGCTTTCTTGGCGCGTGGCTTGTCGTTTGGCTTAGCGCTTTTCCTGGCGCGTGACTTGGTGAGTGGCTTGGCGCTTGGCTGGGCGTTTAGCTTGTCGCTTGGCTTGGTTCTTGGCTTGGCGCTTGGCTGGACGCTTGGCTTGGCGCTTTCTTGGCGCGTGTCTTGTCGCTTGGCTTGGCGCTTTCTTGGCGCGTCTTGTCGCTTGGCTTGGCGCTTTCTTGGCGCGTGGCTTGTCGTTTGGCTTAGCGCTTTTCCTGGCGCGTGACTTGGTGAGTGGCTTGGCGCTTGGCTGGCCGTTTAGCTTGGCGCTTGGCTTGGCGCATGGCTTGGCGCCTTCCTTGGCGCGTGGCTTGGCGCTTGGCTGGGCACTTGGCTTGGCGCTTGGCTTGGTGCGTGGCTTGGCGCTTTTCTTGGAGCGTGGCTTGGCGCGTGGCTTGGCGCTTGGCTGGGCGCTTGGCTTGGCGCTTAGCTTGACGCTTGGCTTGGCGCTTGCCTTAACGCATGGCTTGACGCTCTCCTTGGCGCGTAGCTTGGCGCTTTCCTTGGCGCGTGGCTTGGCGCTTGCCTTGGCGCTTGGCTTGGCGCTTGGCTTGGCGCTTGGCTTGGCGCTTGGTTTGGCGCATGGCTTGGCGCTTCTTTTGGCGCTTGTCTTGGCGAATGGCTTAGCGCTCCCCTTGGCGCGTGGCTTGGCGCTTGGCTGGGCGCTTGGATTGGCGTGTGGCTTGGCGCTTGGTTTGGCGTGTGGCTTGGTGTTTAGGTTAGCGCCTATTTTGACGCTTGGCTTGGCGCTTGGATTGGCGCTTGGTTTGGCGCTTGACTTGGCGCTTGGCTTGATGCTTGGCATGCTGCTTGCTTTGGCGCTTGGCTTGGCGCGTGGTTTGGCGTTTGGCTTGGCGCTTGGTTGGGGGCTTGGCTTGGAGCTTGCCCTGGCGCTTGACTTGGCGCTTGGCTTGGCGCTTGGCATGGTGCTTGCTTTGGCGCTTGGCTTGGCGCTTGACTTGGCGCTTGGTTTGGCGCTTGGTTTGGCGCTTGGCTTGGCGCTTGATTTGGCGCTTGGCTTGGCGCTTGGTTTGGCGCTTGGCTTGGCGCTTGGCTTAGCGCTTGCCCTGGGGCTTGGCTTGGTAATTTTTTTGGCGCTTGGCTTGGCGCTTGGTTTGGTGCTTCGCTTGTCGCTTGGCTTAGCGCTTGACCTGGCGCTTGGCTTGGTGATTTCTTTGGCGCTTGGCTTGGTGCTCGATTTGGCGCTTGGCTTGGCGCTTTGCTTGGCGCTTGGTTTGGTTCTTCGCTTGTCGCTTGGCTTAGCGCTTGCCCTGGCGCTTGGTTTGGCGCTTGGTTTAGCGCTTGACTTGGCGCTTGGCTTGACGCTTGGCATGCTGCTTGCTTTGGCGCTTGGCTTGGCGCGTGGTTTGGCGTTTGGCTTGGCGCTTGGTTGGGGGCTTGGCTTGGAGCTTGCCCTGGCGCTTGACTTGGCGCTTGGCTTGGCGCTTGGCATGGTGCTTGCTTTGGCGCTTGGCTTGGCGCTTGACTTGGCGATTGGTTTGGCGCTTGGTTTGGCGCTTGGCTTGGCGCTTGATTTGGCGCTTGGCTTGGCGCTTGGTTTGGCGCTTGGCTTGGCGCTTGGCTTAGCGCTTGCCCTGGGGCTTGGCTTGGTAATTTTTTTGGCGCTTGGCATGGTGCTTGCTTTGGCGCTTGGCTTGGCGCTTGACTTGGCGCTTGGTTTGGCGCTTGGTTTGGCGCTTGGCTTGGCGCTTGGTTTGGTGCTTCGCTTGTCGCTTGGCTTAGCGCTTGACCTGGCGCTTGGCTTGGTGATTTTTTTGGCGCTTGGCTTGGTGCTCAATTTGGCGCTTGGCTTGGCGCTTTGCTTGGCGCTTGGTTTGGTGCTTCGCTTGTCGCTTGGCTTAGCGCTTGCCCTGGCGCTTGGCTTGGTGATTTCTTTGGCACTTGGCTTGGTGCTCGATTTGGCGATTGGCTTGGCGCTTGGCTTATCGCTTGGCTTGACCCTTTTTTTGGAGCGTGGCTTATCGCGTGGTTTGGCGCTTGGCTTAGCGCTTTTCTTGGCGCGTGGCTTGGCGTTTGGCTTGCTGCTTAGCTTGGGGCTTAGCTTGGCGCTTGGCTAGACGCTTGGCTTGGCGCTTTCTTGGCGCGTGGCTTGTCGTTTAACTTGGCGCATTCTTGAAGCGTGGCTTGGCACTTGGTTTGGCGCTTGGCTTGGCGCTTGGCTTGGCGCTTTTGTTAGCGCGTTGCTTGGCGCTTGGCTGAGCGCTTGGCTCGGCATTTGGATTGGCGCTTGGTTTGGCGATCTCCTTGGAGCGTGGCTCGGCGATTAGTTTTGCCCTTGGCTTGGCGTGTGGCTTGGAGCTTTGGTTAGCGCCTATCTTAGCGCTTGAGTTGGCGTTTGGCTTAGCGCCTGGCTTGGCGCTTGCCTTGACGTTTGGCTTGGCGCATGTCTTGGCGCTTGATTTAGCGCTTATCTTGGCGCTTGGTTTGGCGATTGGCTTGGCGCTTGGCTTGGCGCTTGGCTTGGCGCTTGGCTTGGCGCTTGGCTTGGCGCTTGGCTTGGCGCTTGCCCTGGCGCTTGGCTTGGTGATTTCTTTGGCGCTTGGCTTGGCGCTTAGTTTGACGCTTGGTTTGGCGCTTGGTTTGGCGCTTGGTTTGACGCTTGGCTTGGCGCTTGCCCTGGCGCTTGGCTTGGTGATTTGTTTGGCGCTTGGGTTGGCGCTTGGTTTGGCGCTTGGCTTGGCCTTGGTTTGGCGCTTGACTTGGCGCTTGGTTTGGCGCTTGCCCTGGCGCTTGGCTTGGTAATTTCTTTAACGCTTGGCTTGGCGCTTGGTTTGGCGCTTGAATTGGCGCTTGGTTTGACGCTTGGCTTGGTGATTGGCTTTGCCCTTGGCTAGGCGTGTGGCCTGGTGCTTTGGTTAGCGCCTACCTTGGCGCTTGACTTGGCGCTTGGCTTGGGGCTTAGCTAGGCGCTTGGCTTGGGGCTTGGCTTGGCGCTTGGCTAGGCGCTTGGCTTGGCGCTTGGCTTGGCGCTTGGCTTGGCGCTTGGCTTGGCGCATGGCTTAGGGCTTGGCTTGGCGCTTGGCTTGGCGCTTGGCTTAACGCTTGGCTTGGCGCTTGGCTTTGTGTTAGGCATGGCGCTTGGCTTGGCGCGTGGCTTGGCGCTTGGTTTGGCGCTTGGCTTGGCGCTTAGTTTGGCGCTTGACCTAGAGCTTAGCTTGGCGCTTGGATTAGCGCCTGGCTTGGCGCTTGCCGTGGCGCTTGGCTTTGCGCATAGTTTAGAGCTTGACTTGGCGCTTTGCTTGGCGCTTGTCTTGGCGAATGGCTTAGCGCTCCCCTTGGCGCGTGGCTTGGCGCTTGGCTGGGCGCTTGCCTTGGCGTGTGGCTTGGCGCTTGGTTTGGCGTGTGGCTTGGTGTTTAGGTTAGCGCCTATTTTGACGCTTGGCTTGGCGCTTGGATTAGCGCCTGGCTTGGCGCTTGCCTTGGCGCTTGGCTTTGTGGTTAGTTTAGAGCTTGGCTTGGCGCATTGCTTGGCGCTTGGCTGGCCGTTTGGTTTGGCTCTTGGCGATTGGCTTTGCCCTTTGTTTGGCGTGTGGCTTAGAGCTTTGGTTAGCGCCTATCTTGGCGCTTGAGTTGGCGCTTGGCTTAGCGCCTGGCTTGTCGCTTGCCTTGACGTTTGGCTTGGCGCATGTTTTGGCGCTTCATTTGGCGCTTATCTTGGCGCTTGGCTTGACGCTTGGCATGGTGCTTGCTTTGGCGCTTGGCTTGGCGCTTGGTTTGGCGTTTGGCTTGGCGCTTGGTTGTTGGCTTGGCTTGGCGCTTGGCTTGGCGCTTGGTTTGGCGCTTGGTTTGGCGCTTGACTTGGCGCTTGGCTTGACGCTTGGCATGGTGCTTGCTTTGGCGCTTGGCTTGGCGCTTGGTTTGGCGTTTGGCTTGGCGCTTGGTTGTTGGCTTGGCTTGGCGCTTGGCTTGGCGCTTGCTTTGGCGCTTGGCTTGGCGCTTGACTTGGCGCTTGGTTTTGCGCTTGATTTGGCGCTTGGCTTGGCGCTTGGCTTGGCGCTTGGCTTGGCGCTTGGTTTGGCGCTTGACTCAGCCCTTGGCTTGGCGCTTGGCATGGTGCTTGCTTTGGCGCTTGGCTTGGCGCTTGACCTGGCGCTTGGTTTGGCGCTTGATTTGGCGCTTGGCTTAGCGCTTGGCTTGGCGCTTGGCTAAGCGCTTGGCCTGGCGCTTGGCTTGGTGATTTCTTTGGCGCTTGGCTTGGCTCTTGGCTTTACGCTTGGCTTAACGCTTGGCTTGGCGCTTGGCTTTGGCGCTTGGCTTGGCGCTTGGCTTAGCGCCTGGCTTGGCGCTTTTGTTTGCGCTTGGTTTGGCGCTTAGTTTAACGCCTGGGTTTGCGCTTGACTTGACGCCTAGCTTGGGGCTTGGCTTTGCGCTTGGTTTGGCGCTTAGTTTAACGCCTGGGTTTGCGCTTGACTTGACGCCTAGCTTGGCGCTTTTGTTTGCGCTTGGTTTGGCGCTTAGTTTAACGCCTGGGTTTGCGCTTGACTTGACGCCTAGCTTGGGGCTTGGCTTTGCGCTTGGCTAGGCGCTTGACTTGGCGCTTATTTTGTCGCTTAGTAGATAACCAAAACCGGTTCGGCCTCAGGAAGTGACGTCATTTTGGCGGGAAATTCAAATTCGCGCAGTCTGTCAGACTGCAAAGTGGCACTTCCGGTGAACTGATTTCAGTCTGTCAGACTGCAAAGTACACTTCCGGTGATAGCACGTGAGGCCGAGAATCGGCATGTCAGTACGGGGCCATATGCGACGCAGGCGGGGGTGTGTTCGGGGGTAGTAACCGGGGGGCGAAGCCCTGGTATCTGCACCGGGGGTCGGAAGCCGGGAACTGTGACCTGAAGCCGGGGGCCGGAAGCAGGGTGGCTCAAATATTTGTATAGGGGTTGCATCTCGTAAACGGGTGGGAAAAACGGAAAACGGGTAAAAAAATGGCACCCCCTATAACCTCATAGCCAGCAAATAAAACCATCTATAACATAGTAGAAATTTGAAGTGCCTTTGTGGCAATTTCGATATTGTAAGCCAGAAATGAGCACATAGCGATAAACTGATAAGAAACCGCAAGAGTTGATAAGGACTTAGCGAGCGCGAGTAAGCACAGATAAGCGACAGGCGGTACAGGATATGCCATCTATCGGTTAAAATGTTTATAGTAATCTGTAGGGGGGCGACATCTACTAACAACCACAAAATAATTTAAACAAAAAACGATTGCATGTATGTGAGATACGGGGACGCCAGATAACCTCAACGGATGTGTTAAATGATAAACCAAGCACGCTATCGACTGCAACAACAAATTTGTACCTCGATTTATGATACAATGTGATTTCAACTACTAAAAATGATCAATCATTCATATTTATTTAACACTAGAGCAAATCAATGCACAGCAAAATCCTAGACACCGCGACAACAAAAGATAAATAATGTTTCAACATAGTAGTAGCTACATATTAGGGCGGATGAACTGTATTGATATCTAAATAAATAAATAAAAAGAATTTGAGCTATGAAAGTAATCTGATAGCTGTATTCACATAGTTTGAGTAGTTTAGTAGATGGGCAGTGCCGGTTCTGGCTCACTTTAAGCATAGGGAAACTCAAAACATAACCTCACTTTTGAACTGGATGGCATGTCCATCCAAAGCATGACGTAATCACCCCTTAGAGAGCAAGTTAAGGTGACTGAAGAGTTTCTTGTAGGAAAAGAAGTATTTTTTATGTCAACAATAACCAGAAGGTCGTTGTAGGGTAGGTATTGCATCATTGCCCAGAAGGTATAACCGGAAGTGGAGTCTGCACCGGGAACCGGAGACTGAGGGCTGAGGCCAGGGGCTGAAGCCGAGAACAGGAAGCAGGAGGCTGGGGGCTGAGGCCGGGGGCTGAGGGCTGGGGGCCGCTGAGGGTTCAAATAGACGATTAAATATTAAAAAAAGAAAAAAGGGGCTGTATCTCGTAAACGGGTGGGAAAAACGAAAAACGGGTGGGAAAAACGAAAAACGGGTGAAAAAATCACACCCCCTAAAACCGTCACCTGCAAATGAAGCCATCTATAACATACTAAAAATTGGAAGCGTCCTTATGACATTTTTGAAAATTATATTTTGGATCCGCAAAAACCGATAAGCCTCCAAACAGTACATGATGCGTCATCTAGCGATAATACATCGGAATTAATTAATGTTGAAACCAATGAATTGTTTTCTCGTAATTATGCAGTACTTGGTGCTTGGTTTGGCGCTTGGCGCTTGTTTTGGCGTTTGGCTTAGCGCTTGGCTTGGCGCTTGGCTTAGCAGGTGGCTTGCGCTTGGCTTGGCGTTAGGCTTGGCGCTTGGCTCGGCGCTTGGCTTGGCGCTTGGCTTGGTGCTTGGTTTGGCGCTTGCCTTGGCGCTTAAATTCGCGCTTGGCTTGTCGCTTGGCTTTGCGCTTGGCTTGGATCGTGGCTTGCGCTTGGCTTGGCGCTTGCCTTGGCGCTTGGCTTGGCGCTCGGCTTTGCGTTTGGTGTAACGCTTGGCTTGGCGCTTGGCTTGGCGCTTGACTTGGCGCTTGGTTTGGCGCTTGGCTTAGCGCTTGCCTTGGCGCTTATCTTTACGCTCGGTTTACAGCTTGGCTTGGCGCTTGGCATTGCGCTTGGCTTGGCGCGTGGCTAAGCGCTTGGCTTGGCGCTTGCCTTGGCGCTTAACCTTGCACTTGGTTTGGCGCTTGACCTAGAGCTCGGCTTGGGGCCTAGCTTGGCGGCTGGTTAAGCGCTTGGCTTGGCGCTTGGTTTGGCGCTTGGCTTAGCGCTTGGCTTGGCGCTTAGCTTAACGCTTGGCTTGACGCATGGCTTGGCGCTTGTCTTGCCGCTTAACTTTGCGCTTGGTTTGGCACTTGGCTTGGCGCTTGGTTTGGCGCTTGGCTTGGCGCTTGGCTTGGCCCTTGGTTTAAAGCTTGGCTTTGCGCTTGGCTTGGAGCTTGGCTTGTCGCATGGCTTGGCACTTAGCTTGGCGCATGTCTTGCCGCTTGACTTTGCGGTTGGTTTGGCACTTGGCTTGGCGCTTGGTTTAAAGCTTGGCTTGGCGCTTGGCTTAACGCTTGGCTTGACGCATGGCTTGGCGCTTGTCTTGCCGCTTAACTTTGCGCTTGGTGTGGCACTTGGCTTGGCGCTTGGTTTGGCGCTTGGCTTGGCGCTTGGCTTGGCCCTTGGTTTAAAGCTTGGCTTTGCGCTTGGCTTGGCGCTTGGCTTGTCGCATGGCTTGGCACATAGCTTGGCGCATGTCTTGCCGCTTGACTTTGCGGTTGGTTTGGCGCTTGGATTGGCGCTTGGTTTAAAGCTTGGCTTGGCGCTTGGCTTGGCGGTTGGTTTGTCGCATGGCTTGGCACTTAGCTTGGCACTTGGTTTGGCGCTTGGCTTAGCGCTTGGCTTGGCGCTTGGCTTAACGCTTGGCTTGACGCATGGCTTGGCGCTTGTCTTGCCGCTTAACTTTGCGCTTGGTTTGGCACTTGGTTTGGCATTTGGGCTAGCGCTTGGCTTAACGCTTGGCTTGGTGCTTGGTTTGGCGCTTAGCATGGCGTTAGGCTAAGCGTACGGCCTGGCGTTTGCCCTGGCGCATCTCTTGGCACTTAGCTTGGCGCTTGGTTTGGCGCTTGGCGTAGCGCTTGGCTTGGCGCTTGGCTTTACGCTTGGCTTAACGCTTGGCTTGGCGCTTGGCTTTGCGCTTGGTTTGGCGCTTGTCTTGGCGCTTGGCTTAGCGCCTGGCTTGGCGCTTGGCTTTGCGCTTGGTTTGGCGCTTGGCTTGGCGCTTGGCTTTGCGCTTTGTTTGGCGCTTGGCTTGGCGCTTGGCTTTACGCTTGGCTTAACGCTTGGCTTGGCGCTTGGCTTTGCGCTTGGTTTGGCGCTTAGTTTAACGCCTGGGTTTGCGCTTGACTTGGCGCCTAGCTTGGGGCTTGGCTTTGCGCTTGGTTTGGCGCTTAGTTTAACGTCTGGGTTTGCGCTTGGCTTGGCGAATAGCTTGGGGCTTGGCTTTGCGCTTGGCTAGGCGCTTGATTTGGCGCTTATTTTGGCGCTTAGTAGATAACCAAAACCGGTTCGGCCTCAGGAAGTGACGTCATTTTGGCGGGAAATTCAAATTCGCGCAGTCTGTCAGACTGCAAAGCGGCACTTCCGGTGAACTGATTTCAGTCTGTCAGACTGCAAAGTACACTTCCGGTGATAGCACGTGAGGCCGAGAATCGGCATGTCAGTACGGGGCCATATGCGACGCAGGCGGGGGTGTGTTCGGGGGTAGTAACCGGGGGGCGAAGCCCTGGTATCTGCACCGGGGGTCGGAAGCCGGGAACTGTGACCTGAAGCCGGGGGCCGGAAGCAGGGTGGCTCAAATATTTGTATAGGGGTTGCATCTCGTAAACGGGTGGGAAAAACGGAAAACGGGTAAAAAAATGGCACCCCCTATAACCTCATAGCCAGCAAATAAAACCATGTATAACATAGTAGAAATTTGAAGTGCCTTTGTGGCAATTTCGATATTGTAAGCCAGAAATGAGCACATAGCGATAAACTGATAAGAAACCGCAAGAGTTGATAAGGACTTAGCGAGCGCGAGTAAGCACAGATAAGCGACAGGCGGTACAGGATATGCCATCTATCGGTTAAAATGTTTATAGTAATCTGTAGGGGGGCGACATCTACTAACAACCACAAAATAATTTAAACAAAAAACGATTGCATGTATGTGAGATACGGGGACGCCAGATAACCTCAACGGATGTGTTAAATGATAAACCAAGCACGCTATCGACTGCAACAACAAATTTGTACCTCGATTTATGATACAATGTGATTTCAACTACTAAAAATGATCAATCATTCATATTTATTTAACACTAGAGCAAATCAATGCACAGCGAAATCCTAGCGACCACGACAACAAAAGATAAATAATGTTTCAACATAGTAGTAGCTACATATTAGGGCGGATGAACTGTATTGATATCTAAATAAATAAATAAAAAGAATTTGAGCTATGAAAGTAATCTGATAGCTGTATTCACATAGTTTGAGTAGTTTAGTAGATGGGCAGTGCCGGTTCTGGCTCACTTTAAGCATAGGGAAACTCAAAACATAACCTCACTTCTGAACTGGATGGCATGTCCATCCAAAGCATGACGTAATCACCCCTTAGAGAGCAAGTTAAGGTGACTGAAGAGTTTCTTGTAGGAAAAGAAGTATTTTTTATGTCAACAATAACCAGAAGGTCGTTGTAGGGTAGGTATTGCATCATTGCCCAGAAGGTATAACCGGAAGTGGAGTCTGCACAGGGAGCCGGAGACTGAGGGCTGAGGCCAGGGGCTGAAGCCGAGAACAGGAAGCAGGAGGCTGGGGGCTGAGGCCGGGGGCTGAGGGCTGGGGGCCGCTAAGGGTTCAAATAGACGATTAAATATTAAAAAAAGAAAAAAGGGGCTGTATCTCGTAAACGGGTGGGAAAAACGAAAAACGGGTGGGAAAAACGAAAAACGGGTGAAAAAATCACACCCCCTAAAACCGTCACCTGCAAATGAAGCCATCTATAACATACTAAAAATTGGAAGCGTCCTTATGACATTTTTGAAAATTATATTTTGGATCCGCAAAAACCGATAAGCCTCCAAACAGTACATGATGCGTCATCTAGCGATAATACATCGGAATTAATTAATGTTGAAACCAATGAATTGTTTTCTCGTAATTATGCAGTACTCTCCGCTTGATAGGCAGGCAACCTTTGTTGTTCGAACAATACAGATTGCTACTTGAATTGAAACATTTCTAGTGGAAACACAGGTTTCTAATTCCTATTTCGAATAGTTGTATTCGAAATACAGGTTTCTATATTATCGGCACCAACTTCCGCCGCTGTCGTGAGATGGCGTTAGGGAAGCGTCCTCTTTCGTGAAAATTTTCTTGCTAAGATGTCCGCCCGCTAAATTGGTTTTTTGGGCAATCTTCGAGGTGCATCGTCTCCCATGTAGGAAACTGAACTGAAAGAAGGGTTCGTAAAGGACGCCCAAAGAACGTAGTGGTTGTGGCAGCCGTTATTTTAACATCCTTTCCGTCGATGGGCCAGGAAAATTACCAAGACCTTTGATAGTGTAAAAGCACATTTTTCTGTTGGGCGTTTATCAGGCTTTCCTGGGTAAGCACGCTTCTCTCTTCTTATTCGACCACTAATTTTGGTTGTGTGTTTGTTCAGCTCCTTGCTTCGGGCTGAGATCATCCCAAAGTCGATGGCTGTGGTTCTTCGCACACCCCTCGGAGAGATTTGAGGCAGAGTCCCCAGTTCTCGGTGGCTCACAGCTTCCCTCAGGAGCAGCCCCCTGGTGTTTGGAGTGACGTCGTGAAGCCGAGTCTGGTTTGAAACCTACCTCGATTATTTTGCATTTTGTTATACGAACTCTCAAACGATTTCGTTGTGCGGCATAGTATTATGTTCGTTAACTGCTAGGATGCACTGGAATTTTCAATTGCCTGCGTTATCTTGTTTAGCAATTCATATAGGGTCCTGTTATTAGCGGCTTCACCGCAAGTAATTGTTGTAATCAAGGGTCACACGAAGTGCGAGCTTTCGCTGTGCTTATTTTAAAGTAAATTCGCCGAAGCTCATTTTGGATTGACATTTCGCTGAGCGAGTGGCAAACCTAGTTGCGATAGTTCCATGCTCCTTCGGATTAATTAAAATAGCTGGAACAGTATTCAGCAGTGCTTATTTCCATAGGGCAGACAGATCTGATTGCTTACGTGGGTATCCGTAAATTATTAACTTGATACATACTAAAAAGTGGAACGCAGTACAATGGTGACATTCTCTTAGCCTTCGGTTTGCTATTAATCAATGTGTTTTGGCCAAATTTAGTGCTGAAAGTAAGTCCATTTAGAAATTAGTTACGAGGCCGTCAGCCTAGCTGCGATTTCGGATGCACCCGATTGAATCTGTGAAATAAGTAATAATGTGATATATATTTGCCTACTGTGATACATATTTATTTTGTACTAGTCTTGTCTGTGTACTTTATGCCAGTAATTACAAAACAATTTTATGCCTCCCTGTTATCCGATCCATTATCTATTGGAAATATTATACGATTTATTACTCTGTGGGTTTTGTTTTATTGTGTACGTTGCATTGCTATCTTGAGCGAACTTAGTGGTTTGTCGCTTAAATGAACGAGTGGAACATAGGCTGCAAACCCCTTGGCGCCCTTATCCGTTCGATCTTTAGTTTTTTTGGAAGGTTAGTTGCCCACGACCCTTTTCCTGAGTTAGTGCGAGCATGTTCCGATTTACCATCGGCAATTGTTGATGTAACAAAATGGCGCCCGCTGTGAAGGCAATTTTTTGAGAAACTTTTCTAGTTAGGGATCCCGTAATTACTGGCAAATATTTAGTTAGGATTGTTTGATGTTATTTATTGAGTATATTACTAGTTATTGTTTATACTTTAGCCCTTGTTACTCCTTGCATCCTGTTCGTCTTGGCGAATTTGTTTATTTCAGGATATGTTTATAGGAGTCTTGTGCGAATTTGGGAATTTGGTTTGGAATATTTTTTTGAGCTACGAAGCACCGATTGTTGAATATTTGTACGGCTGGAATTGTTGTGTCGTTGTTGCGAGATTTGTTAGAACATTCTCCATCCGTGCATAGGATTTTAGAGTTTGGCGTTTAAGCCATTATTTGAGATTTAGGGATTCGTATGGTAGGACTTTCTCCAACCTTACGAACGTTTGGATTTTTGCTTGGTAGCATATTTGGCATTCGAGCCATATTTTTTTTGGTACATTAGGTGCATGATAGATTTTGGATTTTGGCATTTAGGTATATTTAGGTATATTGAGGTACATTTAGGTGTAATTGGGGATTTTGGTGAACCTTTGTTGGTGCATGCTATTGTTAGGGTATAAATATTTAATCGATTAGTTGAAGTTACTGTATTAAGTAGTCGTTTGTATTTATTGATTGTGATCATGGATCCTCATCGTCTAGCTCGCGACGAACTTATTTATGAATTATCGGTTAGGGGTTGTACCAGCTTGAAGGGAGAGACTGTTGCTACTATGAGGAAGAAATTAAAGGAATTTTTAGGGAAAGAACAGTTTGGGGAACTTCCACTAGCACCGAGTTTTGTGGCCGATGTGGCGAAGGAGATTGAGGTCTGCGATAAGAAGACCACTGAGTTGACAGACTTTGTTAGCGCAATTAGGTCTCCTGAACAAAACGAGTTTAGGGTTGTCTCATCCAAACTTCGACATTTATATGGACGTTTGAGTAGGTTGGTCAAGGTAGTAGATCAACTGAATTGCATTGAGGACAATTTAGACAAATTAGGTCAACCTGCGGGAGATCCTTTGGTTCCAGCAGGAGTGAGGAGTTCTGCCGCTGCTGTTAATGTTACTCAGCCGCCTTCAAGCAATTCTAATGCTAGCTGTAAGGTTGTACCAGTCCACAAGTGGGGTATTTCTTTCAGTGGGGATAATACTGGACTTAGCGTAAACGCTTTCATTGAAAGAGTGGAAGAGTTACGGGTCGCCCGAGGAGTCGCTCCAGCAGACTTGAAGAATGCCATCATCGACTTGCTGTGTGGTAGCGCATTGATCTGGTATCGTTCTGTTAGGGGTCAGATCAACTCGTGGGACGACTTTATTCGTTGTTTGAGGGAGGAATACTTGCCGTTCGACTATGAAGTCGAACTGTGGAATGAAATTACGGCGCGGGTCCAGGGTCCTCAAGAAAATGTTGGAAATTATTTCGCTTGTATGGTGAACTTGTTTTCTAGGCTATCTCACCCACCATCAGAGCGGGAGAAATTAACGGTGATTCGACGTAACATCGATCCATTTTTCATTAGGGGGGTTGCTTTACAGGATTATCATAGCGTTTCGGAATTATTGCAGTTGTGCAAGAAGTTGGAGGCTACTAAAGATCTGGCAACTAGTTATCGAACCCCTACGGTCAATAAGGTTGATTTTTTGGAACCCGACTTAGCTTGTCCATCTAATGGTAAAACTCCCAAGGCTCGTGTTGAATCTATTGATACTGTGGTCCCAGCGAGGAAATGTTGGAATTGTCTGGAGACTGGTCACAATTTTACTAGGTGTTCTAAACCTCGAACGAGACGTTTTTGTTTTTCATGTGGCGCTACAGGTGTAGTGAAGAGTACTTGTCCGAAGTGTTCGGGAAACGAGGTACAAGGTCGTCGGGTAGCCGGACGTCGATCTTAAGAGGGCAGTCGGCCAATTCATCGTGGAGTTCGAGTTCTGTTAATTTTCAGGGCCGGAGGGCCAAAGTTTTTAGTGCTTTCTCTAATCGAAAAAGGGATCCTCGTCCTTACTTACAGGTGGAGGTTTATGGAATATTATTCGTGTGTCTGTTGGATTCCGGGGCTAGTCGAACTGTGATTGGAGGAGCCGGTTGGAAGAAATTACAGGACATCGGACTTACATTAGAGAGCAGTTACTCTTCGGTTACGGTAGCTGACGGTCGATCTTGCACAGCGTTGGGTGAAATTTATGTACCCTTTAGGTTGAAGGATAAAGTCAAAGTTATTAAGGCCGTGGTAATTCAGGATATCGCCGAGGACATCATCTTAGGCATTGATTTTTGGAAGGGAATGGATCTGGTTTCGCACTTTAGGAAGAATACTTGGGATTTTGGTAATAAGGCGGTCGTCAACGCCATCCGCATAAAAGAGGAGCTAACCAGTGGAGAGGCTCAAGCCTTAGATGACTTGGTGGCACATTTTTTCCAGCAGATGAAGCCAGGCTTAGGTTGTGCCAAAGGAATCAAGCATGTTATCGACACGGGAGATGCCCTTCCTATTAAACAGCGTTACTATCCGGTGTCGCCCTATATTCAGGAAAAGATTGACCAAGAAATTGACACCATGTTAGAGTTGGGAGTCATTGAACCTTCTTCTTCGCCATGGAGTTCACCAGTGGTGATGGTCAAGAAGTCCAGCGGGGAATATCGGTTTTGCGTAGATTTCAGGAAGGTGAATAGTGTGACCAAGCGGGATGCGTACCCATTGCCGTATATGTCCGTCATTCTTGATAGGCTTTCTAACGCCCAATACTTGTCGTCCATTGATTTAAAGTCCGTTTACTGGCAGGTGGAGTTGGAGGAGAGCAGCAAGGAGAAGACAGCGTTTGTCGTTCCTGGTAAGGGGCTCTACCAGTTCCGTAGATTACCGTTCGGTTTGCATAATGCGCCCGGGACTTTTCAGCGTTTGGTAGACCAGCTGTTGGGTTCTGACTTAACACCTTACGTGTCAGTTTATTTGGATGATATCATTGTGGCCACCCCTACCTTCACGATGCATTTAGAGATTTTGCAAAAGGTCTTCACCAGATTGTTACAGGCTGGACTCACGGTAAATCCCGAGAAGTGTGAGTTTGTGAAATCGCAACTGAAATATTTAGGTTATGTCATCGATAGGCAAGGCTTGCGAGTAGATCCGTCTAAGGTTGAGTGTATGGTGAATTATCCTACTCCGAAGTCTAGTAAGGATGTCCGGCGTTTTGTAGGGCTCATCTCGTGGTATAGGAGGTTTGTTAGAGATTTTGCTTCTCGTGTGGCACCACTTCATCGATTGACTCGGAAGTCGGCGACTTTTAGCTGGAATCCTGAGGCCGAGGCAGCATTTCAAGACATAAAACAGTGTCTAGTTTCGGCCCCTATCTTGACTTGTCCGGATTTCAAGGAATTTTTCACCTTGCAGACTGATGCCTCACAAGTTGGTTTAGGTTGCGTACTCACCCAGAAGATCGGAGGGGAAGAGCGTGTTATCGCCTATGCTAGCAGGAGTTTGACTCACCAGAAGAAAAAGTTTTCAGCAACCGAGCTCGAGTGTCTCGCTGTGGTATGGGCTATCGAGAAGTTCCGCCCGTATGTGGAAGGAGTCCAATTCCATGTTGTCACCGATCACCATTCTCTATTGTGGTTATGGAAGCTACAGAATCCATCAGGTCGTTTAGCTCGTTGGGCGTTAAGGTTACAGGGTTACGATTTCACGATTAGTTACCGTAAGGGATCTGAGAATGTAGTACCGGATGCGTTGTCTAGGGCTATAGCAGCAATTGAGATTCAAGAAGCCGACCAGGACCAGTGGTATACGAAGCTTAGGGCAAGAATTGTTGAAACCCCTCACAATTTTCCCCAGTGGCGTGTGGAGGGCAATAACATCTTTAAGTTAACGCATGCAGGGTCTCCTAACTTGAATAGGGATTGTGATTGGAAGCTGGTGGTTCCAAAATCTGTACGTGCCAAAGTTTTAGTGGAGAATCATGATGAGCCGACGGCTGGACACTTTGGTTATTTCAAAACTCTTAGGCGTGTTTCAGCTCGTTATTACTGGCCAAAGATGAACGTCGATGTGGCCCGTTACGTTCGTAGATGCCCAGTGTGTACTTCCCAGAAACCCGACCAGAGGAAACCTTATGGTGAAATGCACAAGCGTATTCTTTCTCTTCCTTGGAGGTTATCTGTACTGATTTGGTAGGTCCGCTTCCGGTGTCAGCTAAGCGTAATCGGTTTATTTTGGTTGTTGTCGATTGTTTCACGAAGTATGCAATGATGTTCCCTCTGAAGACAGCTACGAGTGCGGCGGTGGTTAAACATCTTGAGAATGAGGTTATGTTGGTCTTCGGTGCTCCCGAGAGGATAATTTCTGATAATGGGAAGCAGTACGTCAGTAAGGCATTTCGGGATTTAGCCAAGCGCTATGACAGCAAGATTGTGTATAATGCCAATTACCATCCACAGGCAAACCCATGTGAACGGGTGAATCGAGTCATCAAGACCATGATACGGTCCTATGTTAACAACGACCACCGAACATGGGATGAGAAGTTACCACAGTTGGGTTATGCGTTACGTACAGCGGTACATGAAGTTACAGGTTATTCCCCAGCCTATTTGAATTTTGGTAGAGAACCGTGTCTGTCGGGGAAGATGCATCGACTTCGGGACCAGGGCAACCAACCTCTTGATTTCCACGATCGGACCGATCTTAACGAACATCTTAAGGGTTTGAGGAGCATTTATGCTACTGTTAAGGCGCGTCTCGATAAGGCTTTCCATGCCAGCACTCAGCGTTATAATTTGAGGCGTCGACCAGTTAGTTTAGAGTTAGGTCAGACTGTGTGGAAGAGGAATTATACCCTCTCGAATAAGGCCGATTACGTGGCTGCCAAGCTGACTCCCAAGTTTATCAAATGCCGTGTTAGACAAAAGGTATCGCCGAATGTGTATGAGCTGGAGGATTTTGAGACTCGTCGGAGTTTAGGTTCGTGGCATGTACAGGATTTAAAGGTTCATGAAGATAAGGATTTAGAGTGAACGTGCGTAGGGTGGTTGGTTGGGCACGCAGGGAAGGTCACTATAGGAAGCATTGTCATCTTGCTTTTCCTTTTTTTAGAGTATAGGGAGCTATATCATCTTGTTCTCCCCGTCTCTTTAGCATTAGGGTAGCTGAATGCTTGCGAATGTGAGTTTTGTGGGTGTCGTTTGGTTAGCACCTTGTGTCTTGCAATATTTATTTAGGTTATGTACCGTTTACGTCATTTGAGGGATTTTGGATTGCTTGACACTAGTCCTTGTTGGATTTTGGGTTAACATTCGTGAGTAGTTAGTTGCTCAGTGTTAGGTTTGTTTTCCGTTAAAACGGAGTTGTTGTTCACAGATTCTTCTGGTGAACCTTTTTTTCTGCTGTACGATAAAGTTTCCGATAGTGAGGGATCATTGTTCACAGATTTTATTGGTGAACGTCTTTTGGTTCGTACGAGCGAGATTCCGTTAGTTCGGGATTATTGTTCACAGATTTATCTGGTGAATAATTTAGTTTGTGTCGAGACGATCAGTCCTTCATTCTTCGCCTTCTTTCCTTCCGACATTTACCTATCCCTTTTCCCTTTTCGTTCAAAGTATATGGTCTTTGGTATGAATGTGGGGATCCCATGAGTTGCTTTCCTATTTTTCTAACTTTCTCTTTGATCTGGTATGTTTGTGACTTGAGCGTGAATGGAGTCTTCAGAGTGCATGAGGTAAAGGTTGTAGGGACCTTTGTCCCCTCCGTACGCGGTGTGGGAGGGACCCTCAACCAGTATGATTGGTGAGGAGCATAAATGTGGCTCTGCCTGTCGCTTCACTGATCTCCTTCAGATCCTCTTTTCCCAGGGTTACCTTCTCCTCACGATCGTCAAAAGAAGAACCCTGATCGTTCTCTTAGTTTGTTTTTGTAGTCCTATTTCGGTCTAGCAGTACCATAACTGCCGGGGTATCTTCCACCTCGGGGTTTTTTTTTAGTTTTGGAAGTATTCAAGGGGGCGGGTACTTGGTGTGGTCTTGGGATGATGGTTGGGGGGACTGGGGTCTGGGACCGCTCCGCGATGGGTCGTCACGGGTCTGCTCACCGGCGCAGCACTCTCCACCTCGCAGCGACGAGTAGACTCGATCCCTGTCGTGTGGGTCGTTCTGGCTTTGAGGTCCTCTGGGTGTCACCTCTGTCCACACCAGTAGTTGTTGTTCTGAGGTGCAGGTTTTTCGTGGTTTTTATGGTTGTAGTTTGGATGTTTGAGGGTCAAACCTCTTTAAGAAAGGGGGGAGTTGAAACCAATGAATTGTTTTCTCGTAATTATGCAGTACTCTCCGCCTGATTGGCAGGCAACCTTTGTTGTTCGAACAATACAGATTGCTACTTGAATTGAAACATTTCTAGTGGAAACACAGGTTTCTAATTCCTATTTCGAATAGTTGTATTCGAAATACAGGTTTCTATATTATCGGCACCAACTTTCGCCGCTGTCGTGAGATGGCGTTAGGGAAGCGTCCTCTTTCGTGAAAATTTTCTTGCTAAGATGTCCGCCCGCTAAATTGGTTTTTTGGACAATCTTCGAGGTGCATCGTCTCCCATGTAGGAAGCTGAACTGAAAGAAGGGTTCGTAAAGGACGCCCAAAGAACCTAGTGGTTGTGGCAGCCGTTATTTTAACATCCTTTCCGTCGATGGGCCAGGAAAATTACCAAGACCTTTGATAGTGTAAAAGCACATTTTTCTGTTGGGCGTTTATCAGGCTTTCCTGGGTAAGCACGCTTCTCTCTTCTTATTCGACCACTAATTTTGGTTGTGTGTTTGCTCAGCTCCTTGCTTCGGGCTGAGATCATCCCAAAGTCGATGGCTGTGGTTCCTCGCACACCCCTCGGAGAGATTTGAGGCAGAGTCCCCAGTTCTCGGTGGCTCACAGCTTCCCTCAGGAGCAGCCCCCTGGTGTTTGGAGTGACGTCGTGAAGCCGAGTCTGGTTTGAAACCTACCTCGATTATTTTGCATTTTGTTATACGAACTCTCAAACGATTTCGTTGTGCGGCATAGTATTATGTTCGTTAACTGCTAAGATGCACTGGAATTTTCAATTGCCTGCGTTATCTTGTTTAGCAATTCATATAGGGTCCTGTTATTAGCGGCTTCACCGCAAGTAATTGTTGTAATCAAGGGTCACACGAAGTGCGAGCTTTCGCTGTGCTTATTTTAAAGTAAATTCGCCGAAGCTCATTTTGGATTGACATTTCGCTGAGCGAGTGGCAAACCTAGTTGCGATAGTTCCATGCTCCTTCGGATTAATTAAAATAGCTGGAACAGTATTCAGCAGTGCTTATTTCCATAGGGCAGACAGATCTGATTGCTTACGTGGGTATCCGTAAATTATTAACTTGATACATACTAAAAAGTGGAACGCAGTACAATGGTGACATTCTCTTAGCCTTCGGTTTGCTATTAATCAATGTGTTTTGGCCAAATTTAGTGCTGAAAGTAAGTCCATTTAGAAATTAGTTACGAGGCCGTCAGCCTAGCTGCGATTTCGGATGCACCCGATTGAATCTGTGAAATAAGTAATAATGTGATATATATTTGCCTACTGTGATACATATTTATTTTGTACTAGTCTTGTCTGTGTACTTTATGCCAGTAATTACAAAACAATTTTATGCCTCCCTGTTATCCGATCCATTATCTATTGGAAATATTATACGATTTATTACTCTGTGGGTTTTGTTTTATTGTGTACGTTGCATTGCTATCTTGAGCGAACTTAGTGGTTTGTCGCTTAAATGAACGAGTGGAACATAGGCTGCAAACCCCTTGGCGCCCTTATCCGTTCGATCTTTAGTTTTTTTGGGAGGTAAGTTGCCCACGACCCTTTTCCTGAGTTAGTGCGAGCATGTTCCGATTTACCATCGGCAATTGTTGATGTAACAATGTAATCAAACATTACACACCATCTGTATCCATACTCTGAAACTATCCGTAATCTAATTAGAAGTATACATCTGACCAAATATCCGCTAGCAATTTATCGTGTTGGAAACCATAAACAGAAATCTCAACCGAGCATCCTGTTGCTAATATCGCAAAGCAAAACCTAGATAGTACTAATTAACCGAGTATCCTGTTGCAAATATCTCGCAGGAAAACCATAATCTTGCGACTAAACCGAGAATCCGTTTCACGCTATCAAAGAAAATTTAGTTCGTTTTTGTGGTGAAGAAGCTGGTGATAAGCATTTAGTATATAAACAAACACGGAAAATTATTATTTTAATCCAGTTTTCGAGCTCTCCACGTGTGTATAGTGCTTCGAGTATCAACATCAGTTTACTTCAAGTGCTAATAAAAAGTATCAACATCAGTTTACTTCAAGTGTTAGCAAAAAGAGCGCCAACATCAATTTACTTCTGGACAAACAGATGGATTTAAATGCAGTGAATGCCGCCGTATTTTAAGCTTAATTCATAATATTTTAATATATCTTATACAATTAGTGTTATTATTTTACGTCAACAGACAGTCGATATTAATTTAAATTTTGCGCAATTACATTGCTGGGTGAACAAACTATAAGTTTTAGTATAGTCTATATTCCTACAAGGCAAAGATTGACATACAGAATATTTTAAGATTTTAATGGTGATGAATACATTTGTTTATAAGATAAAGATTAATATATAGGAGAGCCATTCGTTATCGTAGAGGAGAAGAGAGCTGACCGGCTTAACGCAACCCGCATCAGTTTACTTCTGCACAAACAATAAAGATGGATTTAAACCAGGTGAATTCCGCTGGAACGATGGCGGGTAACAAGGAGTTACAGCAGACGGGTGGTGCGATGTTAAAAATAGTGCAAGATACGTATAAAAACATTATGGAGGTTGGTGTGCAGCGCAGAAAACTGGAAAAACTATTAAAACAATGTAAATTAATTTGCCGGCTGTTAAAGAAAGCTATTCGTGCGGAAAATGTAAATATTGGTGAAAAACGTCATCTGGAAACCATATGGGGACACATGAAACGGTATGAAAAAAATATATGTGCCCATCTTGTCAACAAAACAGGTGCAGGGGTGAGAAAAGAAGCGCGAAGTGCTCGAATAGTGTGGGAGGAGATGGAGAATGCGTATAAATGCAGACTTCGGACCGGAGTGATTGTAAATTTAAAACATAAGGACCCCAAACCGTTTTTACAAGATGCATTTCATTTATTTGCTCCGCGTATAAAGAATGTGCATAAGAAACTTCAAACCGCTATGAAAGTGAACACCACCTTTTGCGGGGAGTTTGTTAAAGAAACCAAGGACAATGTTATAACCGACTTGAAATATTTTAATACAAAAAACAATTTAATTCTCCAAGAACATGTGGAAAATCGCGCATACTTAAATCAGTGGTATTTCGATAACGTGCAAGATTCCATTTTAAATCAAATAAGTGAATTTGAAGAACAAGAAAGTGGATGGGCGTTATCGGAGATTATATCGTTAGCTGTAAATATAAACAGTTGTACTGTGTTTCATGCATCTTCGTACATCGAACTACCGCAATATATAAAAAAGAAGCATGCGTGTGTCAACGTGAAAAATGATGATCAAGCCTGTTTTGCTTGGGCAATTGTATCCGCCCTGCATCCGGCCAACATCAACAGCGATAGAGTTTTCAAGTACCCCCATTATTCGGATGTGTTAAATTATGAAGGATTAGACTTCCCAGTGAAAATTCTGCAAATTCCGAGGTTTGAAAAAAACAATCCAAACATTTCCGTCAATGTGTATGTGTTAAACAGAAGCAACGAAAGAGGAATTAGTGTATGCCCCGCGTATCTATCTTCCGACAAGAAACAGAATCATGTGAACCTACTAATGTTTACCGACCCCGCGAATATGATGGACGCAGATCTCGATGAACTGTCTGATTTAAACCCCGGTACAGTAATTAGGGATCCCGAGCCCGAAGTAAATTACCACTACTGCTGGATTAAAAATTTAAGTAGGTTAGTAAGCATGCAGTTAAGTAAACATAATCATAAATGTTATATATGCGATAGATGTCTGCATTATTTTTATAGCCGACAAAAGTTAAACGCTCACGAAATTGATTGCAAAAAATTAAACGAGTGTAAGATTAATCTCCCTCGGCCGGGCGAAAAACTAACCTTCGCTAATTATAAATATCAACAAACAGTACCATTTATTTTATATAGCGATGTAGAATGTACATTAAATCCTGTAAGTGAAAGCGTCGGAAAAAATACTGTAAAGTATCAAAAACATTAAGCCTGCAGCATAGGTTATTATTTGCAATGTTCATATGATGATTCACTCTCACATTATAAATCATATACGGGTGCGGATTGCATGGAATGGTTCGGAAAGGAATTACATAAAATTGGATTGGATTTGAGTTGCCATTTTGAAAATATAGTTCCCATGATAATGCTAAACGAATTGGAAGAACGCGAATATCGAGAAGCAGCACATTGTTATATTTGCGAGAAGCCTTTTGTGGAGGATGATATCAAGGTAAAAGATCATTGTCACTTCACAGGCAAGTATAGGGGTCCGGCACATCAAAGCTGTAACCTAAATTATAAAGTAGATCGTGTAATACCGGTTGTTTATCATAACCTTAGTGGTTATGACAGTCATTTCTTGATAAAAGATGTCGTTACAGCTTTTCCGGGTAACATTTATGTTTTGCCCCAGAATAAAGAGAGATACATTTCATTTACAAAAACCCACAGTGATGCCAATAGTTTAAAATTCAGATTTATCGATTCATTTAGATTTATGAGTTCGGGATTAGATAAATTGTCCTCCTATTTAAACAAAGAAGATTTCAAAATTCTCCAGTCACAAAACAAAGAGCTAAACGAACATCAATTATCTCTGTTAACACGAAAAGGTGTATTTCCCTACGACTATATAACTTCCCTTGGCGTTTTAACGGAACGTAAATTACCGCCAAAAGAAAAATTTTATAGTAAATTAAAAGATTCCTATATTTCGGATAAAGATTATGCACACGCGGTTGAAGTGTGGAATGCATTCAATTGCCAAACAATACTGGATTATACAATGTTATATTTAAAAACAGATATTTTGTTGTTAGTAGATATTTTTGAAAATTTTCGAGCGAGTTGTCATAGAACTTACGGATTAGATCCTGCCCACTATTATACATTACCTGGATATACCTGGGACGCCATGCTAAAATATACAAAAATAGAACTGGCACTCATATCCGATATAGATATGTTGCTATTTGTTGAGCGAGGTATCCGCGGGGGTATTAGCCAGTGTTCTAAACGATATTCTAAAGCAAACAATAAATACTATTCCGCAGACTATAATCCAACGCAACCCTCAAAGTATATCGTTTATTACGACGTGAATAATTTGTATGGATGGGCAATGATGCAATACCTACCCTACAACACTTTTCGATTTTTATCACTTACAGAAATGAGCTGCGTTGATGTTAATAGTATCGACGATGAGTCTGCAAAAGGGTACATTTTAGAAGTAGATATTGAGTATCCAAACGATATCACGCTACATAATCTTCACGCAGATATGCCAATGTGTGTCGAACACTCTGTTCCCCCAAATTCAAAATTACCAAAACTAATGACAATGTTGAATAAAAAAGAACGATATGTGGTTCATTATAGGAATCTGAAACAAGCTATAGCTGCAGGTTTACGTGTTACCAAAGTACATCGCATACTATCGTTCGATCAAGCTCCATGGTTAAAATCATACATTGAGCTAAACACTCAACTTAGAACAAACGCGAAAAACGAATTTGAGAAAAACCTGTTCAAATTAATGAATAACGCGGTTTTCGGTAAAACCATGGAGAATGTTCGTAAACACAAAATAGTTAAATTAGTAACACTCTGGGGTGGTCGATATGGAGCTAACCACTACATATCTCAACCTAATTTTCAGAGCCGAACATTATTTAATGAAAATCTTGTAGCCATAGAATTATCAAAGCTTGAAATAATGTTTAAGAAACCAATATATGTAGGTATGTCCATATTAGATATAAGTAAAACGTGTTTGTACGATTTCCACTACAATTATATGTTACGCAATTTTAGTTATAAGGATTGTAAACTGTTGTATTCAGATACGGATAGTCTTTTGTATGAGATAACGTGCGACGATATTTATGATATTATGAAACGAGACATTAATATGTTTGATACAAGCGATTACCCCAAAGACAATATATTGCAATGACCCTATACCAATAATATTTGTATGTTTATAATTAGTGTAATAAATAAAAAGAGTCACCACACAATATTTAATTTAGTTCTACCACTTGCTAAGATAAAACTAACTGATTAATTTATTTCGTTGGGTACGCCAAAATTGAGAATTACTCTTATGGTAGTTTGCCCTTTTTCTACTCCATTCATCTGATTTACTAGTTTTGCTAGCTCAATTTTTAACAGAGACATGAAAATAAAACTCAAAATCTCAGGTGTTGGGTTCCTAAACTTTCCTAGTTAAAATTTTATGGTACGCCTCTGAACTGTAGGCAGAATGTCTAAAATGTAGGCGTGATGTGCCGTTGTTAAACTGAAATGTCAAATCTATCACACCAAGATCAAGTTTTCTCAGCTCGCGTTTGGAATTGATTTATCAAGTAAATTAAATGAACAAATTTTACGGTAAGATTTTTAATAATTGCCTTCAAGTGGCGTCTATGTATTCCTTTGTTTTCCAGATCGTTATTGGTGCATTTTAAAAAGGACGCCGTATTCGCACTTGTTTCTTGGTGCCTCCAACTGATAATTTTAATTGAAAATCCTGGGAAAACATCTCGCCTTCCACGGGAACTGTTATGGTTTTCGTGTTCTCCAGGTCGTAAATAAGGTATGCTCAAATTTTCACGCCGTTCGCGGAGATCAAAATTTTACACTACTAACCTCACTTTGGTTGTCGTAGCTGGGCTTCGTTGGGGCCCCTCGGCGTTCCTAGCTTGCTGCAAGGCCCTCTGGATGCTGCAACGCTGGCTGACGGCTCGTGCTTCCCTCTGCTAACCCCGTTGAACTGCTGGCATGCCTTGAACCCCTCATATGATGGTTGTCGTAATGTTCGGAACAGCCACCGTTGGGATCGTCGAAGGCAGTCGGAGGAAATTTCACTTTTGGTCGTAGAAAAACCTGCCTTTATTCGTGCTGATACACTCGAATTCGCTGATTACGATGGTGCTATTTATTTTTATGTAAATTTATGCTTTCTATGAAAAATCTTGAAATTAAGATAGAGTAAAAACCAAGCACTTTCACCAATTTATTCAGAACAAAAGCTATCCCTTGTCGTTATTGACAAAACACTGTCTACAGATTTGAATTGTAGGAAATCAACCAGGTACAAAAACATAACTTATAATCTAATTTAACAAATGTTATCAGTTATTTACAAACTCTTATGTACTAAAATTATCGTCTTTTGGAATTGTTTATTTCTCAATGTTCTTTAATGCGCCACTCACTTGATTTTTATAACACTTAAATGCCCATTGTTTATCACTACACTGACTAAGCTTTTAATCCACCAACATTGTCTAATTTCTTGTTTATTTGAATTCCATCTAATTTCTTGCTATTTCAATCTCTTCAAAACCCCAAGTCTTGTATTTTCATGTCATAAATGACTTGCCTGGCTTTTCTATGTTCTTTGCCTTATTTTTCTAGTCATTCTTGTTCTCACCTTTATTAAAAATGTTCATTTGCTATTCATTCTCTAATGACTTTACTTTCTACGCTTCCTTTTCTAGGCTGAACTTTTTGTGCCAGTTCTTAATTAATTTTAGATTCGGCTTCTAGTTTGTGCAAATCTATTATATTACGATTAAAATTACATTGCTAAACCCAGTACACGGAATTTGAGCTTCCATACTTCTGTGCCTATTCAAATACAATCAATGTCATTGGCGAATTATACCAGTGTTATTATGATTTGGCAATTTATGTGAATTTTCTCAGATGCTTGCATTATTACAACTCTGTGCTTTAGTGATTTAATTTGTTATTTGCTTGTACTGCAATCAGAGCCGATTTGAGGGCTAAAGACCATTGCAATATACAACATCCCATTGGTGAACAAGAAAGTTCCTGGACTTATGAAAGACGAGTGCAACGGTAAAATAATCACAGAATTTATTGGTTTGAGATCGAAAATGTACAGTGTGAGGGTTGAAGGTAAAGATACGGTTAAAAAGGCTAAAGGTGTACTAGAAAATGTAGTTAAAAATACAATTTGTTTTGACGACTATGTAGCATGTTTGTTTGATAATAAGGATGCTGTAAGAAATCAAAACCTAATTACAGCTAAACGCCATGGTGTACATAGTGTAAGTCAAGATAAAGTAGCTCTTACTAGCGCAGATGATAAGAGATACATTTGTGAAAATAAAATAGATACCCTTCCTTGGGGACATTGTTCGCTTTAATATGTATGCTTTTGACGCAATAAATGTATTAAATGCACTCTGTGTTTTATTTTACAACAAAAACTGATACAGATATAGTATTAACATATATATGTAATATGAACAGCTATATTGGACTGCTATAGCACTGCTATGGCACTGATATGGACTGCTTTGAACAGCTTTGGACTGCTATGAACTGGTTTTTGGACAGCTATGAACTGGTTTTGGACTGCTATGGTACTGCTGTGGACTGGTTAACAGGCTGTCCATTACCTGTTCATAACAGTCTAAAAACCTGTCTGCCTGTCTGTAGGTCTATCTGTCTGTCTATCTGTCTGCTTGTCTGTCTGTCTGTCCGTCTACCTGTCAGCCTGTCAGTCTGTCTGTACACCTATTCAGACTTGTTGAAACGCGTAGCAAGCCAGACCGCTTCCGCTAAAATAATTTCACCTTATCACTCCTATTTATACACGTCAGATTAGCCGAGTGAGACACCTCACATTCAACACAGTGATAGTGATCTTTTATCCTTTTCAAGATGCATTCAACGGAAACATATGGAATCGCCTCTTCGGGCAACAATGGAGGGTGCCGATGATTGCAGGAACATCTCGATTACAGAAGGCGAGCCTAATGTAACAGAGGTACAGCTATATGGCACTGCTGATGGCGCTGCTATGGCACTGCTAAATTTGAATTTCTCGTCAAAATGACGTCACTTCCTGTCGCCGCAGTCTAAGTTAAGTTAACTATAATTTACCTTTCGAGTTACTGCTATGACCTGCTTTGGACTGCTATGAACTGGTTTTTGGACTGCTTTGGGCTGGTTTTTAGACTGTTATGAACAGATGGCCATAAGCAACAGAGCAGTATCATAGCTGTGCCATAGCTGTGTCATATCTGTTCAATATAGCTGTACATATTATATATGTTAATACTATACCTGTATCTGTCTTTGTTATACCCATATGAAATATGCTTAATAAGCCTTCTGTAATCGAGATGTTTCTGCAATCATCGGCACCCTCCATTGTTGCCCGAAGAGGCGATTCCATATGTTTCCGTTGAATGCATCTTGAAAAGGATAAAAGATCACTATCACTGTGTTGAATGTAAGGTGTCTCACTCGGCTAATCTGACGTGTATAAATAGAAGTGATAAGATGAAATTATTTTAGCGGAAGCGGTCTGGCTCGCTACGCGTTTCAACAAGTCTGAATAGGTGTACAGACAGACTGACAGGCTGACAGGTAGACGGACAGACAGACAAACAAGCAGACAGATAGACAGACAGATAGACCTACAGACAGGCAGACAGGTTTTTAGACTGTTATGAACAGGTAATGGACAGCCTGTTAACCAGTCCAAAGCAGTACCATAGCAGTCCAAAACCAGTTCATAGCTGTCCAAAGACCAGATCATAGCAGTCCAAAGCTGTTCAAAGCAGTCCATATCAGTGCCATAGCAGTGCCATAGCAGTGCCATAGCAGTCCAATATAGCTGTACATATTACATATATATGTTAATACTATATCTGTATCAGTCTTTGTTGTAAAATAAAACACAGAGTGCATTTAATACATTTATTGCGTCAAAAGCATACATATTAAAGCGAACAATGTCCCCAAGGAAGGGTATCTATTTTATTTTCACAAATGTATCTCTTATCATCTGCGCTAGTAAGAGCTACTTTATCTTGACTTACACTATGTACACCATGGCGTTTAGCTGTAATTAGGTTTTGATTTCTTACAGCATCCTTATTATCAAACAAACATGCTACATAATCGTCAAAAGAAATTGTATTTTTAACTACATTTTCTAGTACACCTTTAGCCTTTTTAACCGTATCTTTAATTTCAACCCTCACACTGTACATTTTCGATCACAAACCAATAAATTCTGTGATTATTTTACCGTTGCACTCGTCTTTCATAAGTCCAGGAACTTTCTTGTTCACCAATGGGATGTTGTAGATATTGTCTTTGGGGTAATCGCTTGTATCAAACATATTAATGTCTCGTTTCATAATATCATAAATATCGTCGCACGTTATCTCATACAAAAAACTATCCGTATCTGAATACAACAGTTTACAATCCTTATAACTAAAATTGCGTAACATATAATTGTAGTGGAAATCGTACAAACACGTTTTACTTATATCTAATATGGACATACCTACATATATTGGTTTCTTAAACATTATTTCAAGCTTTGATAATTCTATGGCTACAAGATTTTCATTAAATAATGTTCGGCTGTGAAAATTAGGTTGAGATATGTAGTGGTTAGCTCCATATCGACCACCCCAGCGTGTTACTAATTTAACTATTTTGTGTTTACGAACATTCTCCATGGTTTTACCGAAAACCGCGTTATTCATTAATTTGAACAGGTTTTTCTCAAATTCGTTTTTCGCGTTTGTTCTAAGTTGAGTGTTTAGCTCAATGTATGATTTTAACCATGGAGCTTGATCGAACGATAGTATGCGATGTACTTTGGTAACACGTAAACCTGCAGCTATAGCTTGTTTCAGATTCCTATAATGAACCACATATCGTTCTTTTTTATTCAACATTGTCATTAGTTTTGGTAATTTTGAATTTGGGGGAACAGAGTGTTCGGCACACATTGGCATATCTGCGTGAAGATTATGTAGCGTGATATCGTTTGGATACTCAATATCTACTTCTAAAATGTACCCTTTTGCAGACTCATCGTCGATACTATTAACATCAACGCAGCTCATTTCTGTAAGTGATAAAAATCGAAAAGTGTTGTAGGGTAGGTATTGCATCATTGCCCATCCATACAAATTATTCACGTCGTAATAAACGATATACTTTGAGGGTTGCGTTGGATTATAGTCTGCGGAATAGTATTTATTGTTTGCTTTAGAATATCGTTTAAAACACTGGCTAATACCCCCGCGGATACCTCGCTCAACAAATAGCAACATATCTATATCGGATATGAGTGCCAGTTCTATTTTTGTATATTTTAGCATGGCGTCCCAGGTATATCCAGGTAATGTATAATAGTGGGCAGGATCTAATCCGTAAGTTCTATGACAACTCGCTCGAAAATTTTCAAAAATATCTACTAACAACAAAATATCTGTTTTTAAATATAACATTGTATAATCCAGTATTGTTTGGCAATTGAATGCATTCCACACTTCAACCGCGTGTGCAGAATCTTTATCCGAAATATAGGAATCTTTTAATTTACTATAAAATTTTTCTTTTGGCGGTAATTTACGTTCCGTTAAAACGCCAAGGGAAGTTATATAGTCGTAGGGAAATACACCTTTTCGTGTTAACAGAGATAATTGATGTTTGTTTAGCTCTTTGTTTTGTGACTGGAGAATTTTGAAATCTTCTTTGTTTAAATAGGAGGACAATTTATCTAATCCCGAACTCATAAATCTAAATGAATCGATAAATCTGAATTTTAAACTATTGGCATCACTGTGGGTTTTTGTAAATGAAATGTATCTCTCTTTATTCTGGGGCAAAACATAAATGTTACCCGGAAAAGCTGTAACGACATCTTTTATCAAGAAATGACTGTCATAACCACTAAGGTTATGATAAACAACCGGTATTACACGATCTACTTTATAATTTAGGTTACAGTTTTGATGTGCCGGACCCCTATACTTGCCTGTGAAGTGACAATGATCTTTTACCTTGATATCATCCTCCACAAAAGGCTTCTCGCAAATATAACAATGTGCTGCTTCTCGATATTCGCGTTCTTCCAATTCGTTTAGCATTATCATGGGAACTATATTTTCAAAATGGCAACTCAAATCCAATCCAATTTTATGTAATTCCTTTCCGAACCATTCCATGCAATCCGCACCCGTATATGATTTATAATGTGAAAGTGAATCATCATATGAACATTGCAAATAATAACCTATGCTGCAGGCTTCATGTTTTTGATACTTTACAGTATTTTTTCCGACGCTTTCACTTACAGGATTTAATGTAGATTCTATATCGCTATATAAAATAAATGGTACTGTTTGTTGATATTTATAATTAGCGAAGGTTAGTTTTTCGCCCGGCCGAGGGAGATTAATTTTACACTCGTTTAATTTTTTGCAATCAATTTCGTGAGCGTTTAACTTTTGTCGGCTATAAAAATAATGCAGACATCTATCGCATATATAACATTTATGATTATGTTTACTTAACTGCATGCTTACTAACCTACTTAAATTTTTAATCCAGCAGTAGTGGTAATTTACTTCGGGCTCGGGATCCCTAATTACTGTACCGGGGTTTAAATCAGACAGTTCATCGAGATCTGCGTCTATCATATTCGCGGGGTCGGTAAACATTAGTAGGTTCACATGATTCTGTTTCTTGTCGGATGATAGATACGCGGGGCATAAACTAATTCCTCTTTTGGTGCTTCTGTTTAACACATACACATTGACGGAAATGTTTGGATTGTTTTTTTCAAACCTCGGAATTTGCAGAATTTTCACTGGGAAGTCTAATCCTTCACAATTTAACACATCCGAATAATGGGGGTACTTGGAAACTCTATCGCTGTTGATGTTGGCCGGATGCAGGGCGGATACAATTGCCCAAGCAAAACAGGCTTGATCATCATTTTTCACGTTGACACACGCATGCTTCTTTTTTATATATTGCGGTAGTTCGATGTACGAAGATGCATGAAACACAGTACAACTGTTTATATTTACAGCTAACGATATAATCTCCGATAACGCCCATCCACTTTCTTGTTCTTCAAATTCACTTATTTGATTTAAAATGGAATCTTGCACGTTATCGAAATACCACTGATTTAAGTTTGCGCGATTTTCCACATGTTCTTGAAGAATTAAATTGTTTTTTGTATTAAAATATTTCAAGTCGGTTATAACATTGTCCTTGGTTTCTTTAACAAACTCCCCGCAAAAGGTGGTGTTCACTTTCATAGCGGTTTGAAGTTTCTTATGCACATTCTTTATACGCGGAGCAAATAAATGAAATGCATCTTGTAAAAACGGTTTGGGGTCCTTATGTTTTAAATTTACAATCACTCCGGTCCGAAGTCTGCATTTATACGCATTCTCCATCTCCTCCCACACTATTCGAGCACTTCGCGCTTCTTTTCTCACCCCTGCACCTGTTTTGTTGACAAGATGGGCACATATAATTTTTTCATTCCGTTTCATGTGTCCGCATATGGTTTCCAGATGACGTTTTTCACCAATATTTACATTTTCCGCACAAATAGCTTTCTTTAACAGCCGGAAAATTAATTTACATTGTTTTAATAGTTTTTCCAGTTTTCTGCGCTGCACACCAACCTCCATAATGTTTTTATACGTATTTTGCACTATTTTTAACATCGCACCACCCGTCTGCTGTAACTCCTTGTTACCCGCCATCGTTCCAGCGGAATTCACCTGGTTTAAATCCATCTTTATTGTTTGTGCAGAAGTAAACTGATGCGGGTTGCGTTAAGCCGGTCAGCTCTCTTCTCCTCTACGATAACGAATGGCTCTCCTATATATTAATCTTTATCTTATAAACAAATGTATTCATCACCATTAAAATCTTAAAATATTCTGTATGTCAATCTTTGCCTTGTAGGAATATAGACTATACTAAAACTTTTAGTTTGTTCACCCAGCAATGTAATTGCGCAAAATTTAAATTAATATCGACTGTCTGTTGACGTAAAATAATAACACTAATTGTATAAGATATATTAAAATATTATGAATTAAGCTTAAAATACGGCGGCATTCACTGCATTTAAATCCATCTGTTTGTCCAGAAGTAAATTGATGTTGGCGCTCTTTTTGCTAACACTTGAAGTAAACTGATGTTGATACTTTTTATTAGCACTTGAAGTAAACTGATGTTGATACTCGAAGCACTATACACACGTGGAGAGCTCGAAAACTGGATTAAAATAATAATTTTCCGTGTTTGTTTATATACTAAATGCTTATCACCAGCTTCTTCACCACAAAAATGAATTAAATTTTCTTTGATAGCGTGAAACGGATTCTCGGTTTAGTCGCAAGATTATGGTTTTCCTGCGAGATATTTGCAACAGGATACTCGGTTAATTAGTACTATCTAGGTTTTGCTTTGCGATATTAGCAACAGGATGCTCGGTTGAGATTTCTGTTTATGGTTTCCAACACGATAAATTGCTAGCGGATATTTGGTCAGATGTATACTTCTAATTAGATTACGGATAGTTTCAGAGTATGGATACAGATGGTGTGTAATGTTTGATTACATTAATTAATTCCGATGTATTATCGCTAGATGACGCATCATGTACTGTTTGGAGGCTTATCGGTTTTTGCGGATCCAAAATATAATTTTCAAAAATGTCATAAGGACGCTTCCAATTTTTAGTATGTTATAGATGGCTTCAATTGCAGGTGTCGGTTTTAGGGGGTGTGATTTTTTCACCCGTTTTTCGTTTTTCCCACCCGTTTACGAGATACAGCCCCTTTTTTCTTTTTTTAATATTTAATCGTCTATTTGAACCCTCAGCGGCCTCCAGCCCTCAGCCCCCGGCCTCAGCCCCCAGCCTCCTGCTTCCTGTTCTCGGCTTCAGCCCCTGGCCTCAGCCCTCAGTCTCCGGCTCCCGGTGCAGACTCCACTTCCGGTTATACCTTCTGGGCAATGATGCAATACCAACCCTACAACGACCTTCTGGTTATTGTTGACATAAAAAATACTTCTTTTCCTACAAGAAACTCTTCAGTCACCTTAACTTGCTCTCTAAGGGGTGATTACGTCATGCTTTGGATGGACATGCCATCCAGTTCAGAAGTGAGGTTATGTTTTGAGTTTCCCTATGCTTAAAGTGAGCCAGAACCGGCACTGCCCATCTACTAAACTACTCAAACTATGTGAATACAGCTATCAGATTACTTTCATAGCTCAAATTCTTTTTATTTATTTATTTAGATATCAATACAGTTCATCCGCCCTAATATGTAGCTACTACTATGTTGAAACATTATTTATCTTTTGTTGCGCGGTGTCTAGGATTTCGCTGTGCATTGATTTGCTCTAGTGTTAAATAAATATGAATGATTGATCATTTTTAGTAGTTGAAATCACATTGTATCATAAATCGAGGTACAAATTTGTTGTTGCAGTCGATAGCGTGCTTGGTTTATCATTTAACACATCCGTTGAGGTTAAATGGCGTCCCCGTATCTCACATACATGCAATCGTTTTTTGTTTAAATTATTTTGTGGTTGTTAGTAGATGTCGCCCCCCTACAGATTACTATAAACATTTTAACCGATAGATGGCATATCCTGTACCGCTTGTCGCTTATCTGTGGTTACTCTCGCTCGCTAAGTCCTTATCAACTCTTGCGGTTTCTTATCAGCTTATCGCTATGTGCTCATTTCTGGCTTACAATATCGAAATTGCTACAAAGGCACTTCAAATTTCTACTATGTTATAGATGGTTTTATTTGCTGGCTATGAGGTTATAGGGGGTGCCATTTTTTTACCCGTTTTCCGTTTTTCCCACCCGTTTACGAGATGCAACCCCTATACAAATATTTGAGCCACCCTGCTTCCGGCCCCCGGCTTCAGGTCACAGTTCCCGGCTTCCGACCCCCGGTGCAGATACCAGGGCTCCGCCCCCCGGCTACTACCCCCGAACACATATGGCCCCGTACCGACATGCCGATTCTCGGCCTCACGTGCTATCACCGGAAGTGTACTTTGCAGTCTGACAGACTGAAATCAGTTCACCGGAAGTGCCACTTTGCAGTCTGACAGACTGCGCGAATTTGAATTTCCCGCCAAAATGACGTCACTACCTGAGGCCGAACCGGTTTTGGTTATCTACTAAGCGCCAAAATAAGCGCCAAGTCAAGCGCCTAGCCAAGCGCAAAGCCAAGCCCCAAACTATTCGCCAAGCCAAGCGCAAACCCAGGCGTTAAACTAAGCCCCAAACCAAGCGCAAACAAAAGCGCCAAGCCAGGCGCTAAGCCAAGCGACAAGCCAAGCGCCAAACCAAGCGTAAAGCCAAGCGCCAAGCCAGGCGCTAAGCCAAGCGCCAAGACAAGCGCCAAACCAAGCGCAAAGCCAAGCGCCAGGCCAAGCGTTAAGCCAAGCGTAAAGCCAAGCGCCAAGCCAAGCGCCAAACAAAGCGCAAAGCCAAGCGCCAAGCCAAGCGCCAAACCAAGCGCAAAGCCAAGCGCCAAGCCAGGCGCTAAGCCAAGCGCCAAGACAAGCGCCAAACCAAGCGCAAAGCCAAGCGCCAGGCCAAGCGTTAAGCCAAGCGTAAAGCCAAGCGCCAAGCCAAGCGTTACGCCAAGCGCCAAACCAAGCGCCAAGCTAAGTGCCAAGAGATGCGACAAGCCAAGCGCCAAGCCAAGCGCCAAGCCAAGCGCCAAGCCAAGCTGTAAACCGAGCGCAAAGATAAGCGCCAAGGCAAGCGCTAAACCAAGCGCCAAGTCAAGCGCCAAGCCAAGCGCCAAGCCAAGCGCCAAGCCAAGCGCCAAGCCAAACGCCTAGCCTAACGCCATGCTAAGCGCCAAACCAAGCACCAAGCCAAGCGTTAAGCCAAGCGCCAAGCCAAGCGCTAAGCCAAGCGCCAAACCAAGTGCCAAGCTAAGTGCCAAGCAATGCGACAAATCAAGCGCCAAGCCAAGCGCCAAGCCAAGCTTTAAACCAAGCGCCAAGCCAAGCGCCAAACCAACCGCAAAGTCAAGCGGCAAGGCATGCGCCAAGCTAAGTGAAAAAGCCATGCGACAAGCCAAGCGCCAAGCCAAGTGCAAAGCCAAGCTTTAAACCAAGGGCCAAGCTAAGCGCCAAGCTAAGCTGTAAACCGAGCGCAAAGATAAGCGCCAAGGCAAGCGCTAAGCCAAGCGCCAAGCCAAGCGCCAAGCCAAGCGCCAAGCCAAGCGCCAAGCCAAGCGCCAAGCCAAGCGCCAAGCCAAGCGCCAAGCCAAGCGCCAAGCCAAGCGCCAGGCTGTATGCCTAGCCTAACGCCATGCTAAGCGCCAAACCAAGCACCAAGCCAAGCGTTAAGCCAAGCGCCAGCCCAAACGCCAAGCCAAGTGCCAAACCAAGCGCAAAGTCAAGCGGCAAGACAAGCGCCAAGCCATGCGTCAAGCCAAGCGTTAAGCCAAGCGCCAAGCGAAGCGCTAAGCCAAGCGCCAAACCAAGTGCCAAGCTAAGTGCCAAGCCATGCGACAAACCAACCGCCAAGCCAAGCGCCAAGCCAAGCTTTAAACCAAGCGCCAATCCAAGCGCCAATCCAAGCGCCAAACCAAGCGCCAAGCCAAGTGCCAAACCAACCGTAAAGTCAAGTGGCAAGACATGCGGCAAGCTAAGTGCCAAGCCATGCTGTAATATCCGCCCCTCTTTCTAGGGGTTGAAATATTTTATTTACCACGGGTTAGCTCATTAGATCGGAGATAGGTTCAAACGTTAGCTCAGATATACCATAAATAAGCAAAACACACTAACGGAGTATTCTGTATAACATTTATTATTTATATCTATCATACATAAGCAAATTGTTGTGTAATTAATTGAACGAGATAAATTGCTCAAATTGAAACGATAGTATAAAAACGCGACTCCCTGGTTTTAGCGGAGATGGATTCTACCACGGTAGCCGCTTCCTGGTTGTAGCGGGCGCGACCTGGTGTGCGATTCGCTTGAAGACGTCGTGATCGGCCGGACCGCTACTTCGTCGCGCATCGGGACGAGCTGCGCGCTGAATGCAACGCCGGGCGGCCTGTCAGAATTTGCCGGTTTGCGGTTTCTGATTTCTGTAAGCAAATAACAATTAAAACTGCTAATGCGGGTTTTCACCCTATACGTGTAAATATAGTTCGGTGGTGAAATACTTCGAGGAATTCGCCGCCCGGCGGGGCTTCACTTGAAGAGCGAAATTCCGGATCGGCGTGACTTTTGAGGTTAACAATCCCCGACACCTGCAGGAGAACTCTTTGGCGAAACTATAAGTGCAGCCCACAGAGTTCTCAAGCAAAACGGCCGCTACAATTCTCACGGATTAATTCAGGTAAATTCTACTTAGACAGCTTGAAACTTCTAATTCTGCTTGAATAGCAAGGCGGTGAATTTGAAATGCAAGTTAATTATTACTGACTTACAAGCGGTTTTCGGTGTAGGATTTTTACAAGGAAAACATTGCCGGAGTGTCAGGCGTTGATGTACAACCACTAACTTAAACTCGGCTTATTAGGGAGTTTCGGAATAATTATGCTGAGTGTCAGGCGTTGATATACAACCACTAACTTAAACTCAGGTTCGGAAGGTTCGGGAAAATAATGTTGAGTGTCAGGCGTTGATATACAACCACTAACTTAAACTCAGGTTATTAGGGAGTTTCGGAATAATTATGCTGAGTGTCAGGCGTTGATATACAACCACTAACTTAAACTCAGGTTCGGGACGGATCCCCAGGTACTAGTAGAATCAGCGGAGAGACTCTCTGGACAGGGCAGGATGAAGGATTTGGGAACTAGGTGTTTGCTGGAGGAGTATCAGGTATCTCTTGGAAATCTCTCTGGAATCTCTGTCTGCAAGCCCTTTTATATGCTTTGAAATGCTGTTAGGTGGGGAGAAACGGCGCGCGTCATACCTTTGTTTGAGCTGTTTTCACGGGCGGAACTTCGGCTGCGCTATCTTATCTCGCCTGGAACACACCGCGGCCTTTGATAACGCTAGAGGTCGGCGACGTTTAAATCAGCAAATATTATTTAATATTGAATTAATCGGATTCAAACGGGAGCTAGCGTTACAATGCGACAAGCCAAGCGCCAAGCCAAGCGCAAAGCCAAGCTTTAAACCAAGGGCCAAGCCAAGCGCCAAGCCAAGGGCCAAACCAAGCGCCAAACCAAGTGCCAAACCAAGCGCAAAGTTAAGCGGCAAGACAAGCGCCAAGCCATGCGTCAAGCCAAGCGTTAAGCCAAGCGCCAAACCAAGCGCCAAGCCAAGCGTTTAACCAGCCGCCAAGCTAGGCCCCAAGCCGAGCTCTAGGTCAAGCGCCAAACCGAGTGCAAGGTTAAGCGCCAAGGCAAGCGCCAAGCCAAGCGCTTAGCCACGCGCCAATCCAAGCGCAATGCCAAGCGCCAAGCCAAGCTGTAAACCTAGCGCAAAGATAAGCGCCAAGGCAAGCGCTAAGCCAAGCGCCAAACCAAGCGCCAAACCAAGCGCCAAGCCAAGCGCTACACCAAACGCAAAGCCGAGCGCCAAGCCAAGCGCCAAGGCAAGCGCCAAGCCAAGCGCAAGCCACGATCCAAGCCAAGCGCAAAGCCAAGCGACAAGCCAAGCGCGAATTTAAGCGTCAAAGCAAGCGCCAAAACCAAGCACCAAGCCAAGCGCCGAGCCAAGCGCCAAGCCAAACGCCAAGCCAAGCGCAAGCCACCTGCTAAGCCAAGTGCCAAGCCAAGCGCTAAGCCAAACGCCAAAACAAGCGCCAAGCGAGAAACCAAGCACCAAGTCAAGCGCCAAGCCAAGCGCCAAGCAAAGCTGCAAACCGTGCGCCAAGCCAAGCGTCAAACCAAGCGCTTCACCAAGCGCAAAGCTAAGCGCCAAGCCAAGCGCCAAGCCAAGCGCTAAGCCAGGCGCCAAGCCAGACGCCAAGCCGAGCTCTAGGTCAAGCGCCAAACCAAGCGCAAAGCCAAGTGCCAAGTTAAGCGTTAAGCCAAGCGTAAAGCCAAGCGCCCAGCCAAGCGCCAAGAAAAGCGCCAAGAAAAGCGCTAAGCCAAGCGCCAAGCCAAGCGCCAAACCAAACGCAAAGCCAAGTGCCAAGTTAAGCGTTAAGCCAAGCGTAAAGCCAAGCGCCCAGCCAAGCGCCAAGAAAAGCGCCAAGAAAAGCGCCAAGCCAAGCGCCAAGCGAAGCACCAAGCCACGCGCCAAGCCAAGCGCCAAGCCACGCGCCAAGAAAAACGCCAAGCTAAGCGCCAAGCCAAACGATAAGCCAAGCGCCAAGCCAAGCGCCAAGCCAAGCGCCAAACCACGCGCCAAACCACGCGCCAAGAAAAGCGTCAAGCCAAGCGCCAAACCAAGCGCAAAATCACGTGCCAAGAAAAGGGTTAAGAAAAGCGCCAAGCCAGGCGCTAAGCCAAGCGCCAAGTCAAGCGCCAAAAAAAGCACCAAGCCAAGCGCCAAGCCAAGCGACCAGCCAAGCGCCAAGCCACGCGCCAAAGAGAGCGCCAAGCCATGCGCCAAACCAAGCGCCAAGCCAAGCGCCAAACCAAGCGCTAAGCCAAGCGCCATGCCAAGTGCAAAGCCACGCGCCAGGAAAAGCACCAAGCCAAGCGACAAGCTACGCGCCAGAAAAAGCGCCAAGACAAGCGCCAAGCCAAGCGCCCAGTCAAGCGCCAAGCCACGCGCCAAGGAAAGCGTTAAGCCATGCGCCAGGACAAGCACCAAGCGAAGCGCCAAGCCAAGCGCCAAACCACGCCCCAAGAAAAGCGCCAAGAAAAGCTGAAAGCCAAGCGCCAAGCCAAGCACCAAGCCAAGCGTCAAGCCAAGCGCTAAGCCAAGCGCTTAGACAGCCAAGCGCCAAGCTACGCGCCAAACAACGCGCGAAGAAAAGCGCCAAGCCACCCGCCAAGCCAAGCGCCAACCCAAGTGCCAAGCCACCCGCCAAGAAAAGCGCCAAGTTAGGCGACAAGCTACGCGCCAAGAAGGCGCCAAGCCAAGCGCCAAGCCAAGAGCCAAGCCAAGCGCCAAGCCTAGCGCCCAGACAAGCGCCAAACCACGCGCCAAGAAGAGCGCCAAGCAATGCGCCAAGCCAAACGCCAAGCCAAGCGCCAAGCCACCCGCCAAGAAAAGCGCCAAGCCAAGCGACAAGCCACGCGTCAAGAAAAACGCCAAGCCAAGCGCCAAGCCACGCGCCAAGCCAAGCGCCAAGCCACGCTCCAAGGAGAGCGCTAAGCCAAGCGACAAACCACGCGCCAAGCCACGCGCTAAGCCACGCGCCAAGAAAAGCGCCAATCCCAACGCCAAACCAAGCCCCAAACCACGCGCCAAGAAAAGCCCCACACCAAGCTCCAATTAAGCCCCAAGGATAGCGCCAATCCGTGCGCCAAGCCAAGCGCCAAGTTAAGCGCCAAGCCAAGTGCCAAGTCACACGCCAAGAAAAGCGCCGAGCTAAGCAACAAACCACGCGCCAAGAAAAGCACCAAGCCAAACGCCAAGCGAAGCGCCCAGACAAGCGCTAAGCCACGAACCAAGAAGAGCGCCAAGCCAACCGCCAAGCCAAGCGCCAAGCCACACGCCACGGAGAACGCCAAGGCATGCTTCAAGTCAAGCGTCAAGCCAAGCGCCAAGCCAAGTGCCAAGCCAAGCGTTAAGCCCAGCGATAACCCAAACGCCCAGCCAAAAGCCAAGCCACGCGCCAAGCTACGCGCCAAGCCACGCGCCAATAAAAGCTCCAAGCCAAGCGCCGAGACAAGCACCAAGCCAAACGCCCAGCCAAACGAAAAGCCACGCGCCAAGGAAAGCGCCAAGGCATGCGCCAAGCCAAACGTCATGCCTAGCGCAGAGCCAAGTGCCAAGCCAAGCGTCTAACCAAGCGCCAAGCCAACCGCTCAGCCAAGCGCCAAGCCACGCGCCAAGGAGGGCGCCAAGCTAAGCGACAAACACGTGCCAAGAGAAGCGCCAAGCCAAGCGCCAAACCACGCGCCAAGAAAAGCTCCAAGAAAAGCGCCAAGCCAAGCGCCAAGCCAAGCAGCAAGCCAAACGCCAAACCACGCGCCAAGAAAAGCGCCAAGCCAAGCGCCACGCCACGCGCCAAGAAAAGTGCCATCCCATGCACCAAGGAGAGCGCCAAGCCAAGCGACAAGCCACGCGCCAAGCCACGCGCCTAGATAAGCACTAAGCCAAGCGCCAAGCCACGCGCTTAGCCAAGCACCAAGCTATGCTCCAAGGAAAGCGCCAAACCAAGCGACAAATCACGCGCCAAGCCACACGCCAAGACAAGCGCCAAGTTAAACGCCAAACCAAGCGCCAAGCCACGCGATAAGTAAAGCGCCATCCCATGCACCAAGAAGAGCGCTAAGCCAAGCGACAAGCCACGCGCCAAGAAAAGCGCCAAGCCAAGCGCCAAGCCACGCGCCAAGCCAAGCGCTCGGCCACGCGCCAAGGAGAGCGCCAAGCTAAGCGACAAACCACGCGCCAAACCACGCGCCAAGAAAAGCGCCAAGCCCGGCGCCAAGCCAAGCGCCAAGCCAAGCGCCAAGCCACGCGCCAAGAAAAGCGCCAAGCCAAGCGCCAAACCACGCGTTAAGAAAAGCGCCAAGCCAAGCGCCAAGCGAAGCACCAAGCCACGCGCCAAGCCAAGCGCCGAACTACGCACCAAGAAAAGCTCCAAGAAAAGCGCCAAGCCAAGCGCCAAGCCAAGCAGCAAGCCAAACGCCAAGCCACGCGCCAAGAAAAGCGCCAAGCTAAGCGCCAAGCCAAACGCCAAGCCAAGCGCCAAGCCAAGCGCCAAGCCAAGCGCCAAGCCAAGCGCCCAGAAAAGCGCCAAACCACGCGCCAAACCACGCGCCAAGAAAAGCGTCAAGCCAGGCGCCAAGCCAAGCGCAAAATCACGTGCCACGAAAAGTGTTAAGAAAAACGCCAAGCCAAGCGCCAAGTCAAGCACCAAGCCACGCGCCAAGCCAAGCGCTAAACCACGCGCCAAAAAAATCGCTAAGAAAAGCGCCAAGCCAAGCGCCAAGCCAAGCGCCAGGCCAAGCAGCAAGCCAAACGCCAAGCCACGCGCCAAGAAAAGTGCCAAACCACGCGCCAAGGAAAGCGCCAAGACATGCGCCAAGCCAATCTTCAAGCAAAGCGTGAAGCCAAGCCTACAGCCAAGCGCCAAGTCAAGCGCCAAGCCGTGCGCCAAGCCAAGCGCCAAGTTAAGCGCCAAGACAAGTGCCAAGCCACACGCCAAGAAATGCGCCAAGCGAAGCAACACACCACGCGACAAGGAGAGCGCCAAGTCAACCGGAAAGCCAAGCGCCAAGCCACGCGCCAAGGAAAGCGCTAAGAAAATAGCCAAGCCAAGCCCCAAGCCAAGCGGCAAAGCAAGCGCCAAGCAACGCGCTAACAAAAGCGCCAAGCCAAGCGCCCAGCCACTCGCTAAGAAACGCGCCAAACTAAGCGCCAAGCCAAGCGCCAAGCCAAGCGCCCCAGTTACGCGCCAAGCCACGCGCCAAGAAAAGCGCCAAGCCAAGCGCCGAGACAAACGCCAAGCCAAATGCCCAGCCAAGCGCCAAGCCACGCGCCAAGCTAAGTGCCAAGCCACGCGCCAATAAAGGCGCCAAGCCAAGCAACAAGCCACGCACCAAGAAAAACGCCAAACCAAGCGCCAAGCCAAGCGCCAAGACATGCTCCAAGGAGAGCGCCAAGCCAAGCGACAAGCCACGCGCCAAGCTAAGCGCCAAGCCACGCGCCAAGGAGAGCGCCCGCCAAGCGACAAGCCACGCGCCAAGCAAGCGACAAGCCAAACGCCAAGCCAAACGCCAAGGAGAGTGCCAAGCCATGCGCCAAGAAAGGCGCCA
The DNA here is from genome assembly GCA_940337035.1 of Agriotes lineatus. Classification (NCBI taxonomy): domain Eukaryota; kingdom Metazoa; phylum Arthropoda; class Insecta; order Coleoptera; family Elateridae; genus Agriotes; species Agriotes lineatus. Next base: position 329,312 of record CALNHX010000280.1, read on the forward strand.
AGCCAAGCGCCAAGTCAAGCGCCAAGGCAATTGCCCAGCCACGCGCAAAGAAGAGCGCCAAACCAAGCGCCAAGCCAAGAGCCAAGCCAAGCGCCCAGCCAAGCGCCCAAGTTATGCGCCAAACCACGCGCCAAGAAAAGCGCCAAGCCAAGCGCCGAGACAAACGCCAAGCCAAATGCCCAGCCAAGCGCCAAGCCACGCAACAAGCTAAGTGCTAAGCCACCCGCCAAGAAAAGCGCCAAGCCAGGCGACAAGCCACGCGCCAATAAAAGCGTCACCCCATGCACCAAAGAGAGCGCCAAGCCAAGCGACAAGCCACGCTCCAAGCCACGCGCCAAGCCACGCGCCAAACCACGCGCCTAGCCAAGCGCCATGTCTAACACTAAGAAAAGGTCCAAGCCCAGCGCCAAGCCAAGCGACAAGCCACGCTCCAAGCCCCGCGCCAAGCCACGCACCAAGCCACGCGCCAAGCCAAGCGCCATGTCTAACACCAAGAAAAGGTCTAAGCCCAGCGCCAAGCCAAGCGCCCAGCCAAGCGGCCCAGTTACGCGCCAAACCACGCGCCAAGAAAAGTGCCAAGCCAAGCGCCGAGCCAAACGCCAAGCCAAATGCCCAGCCAAGCGCCAAGCCACGCAACAAGCTAAGTGCTAAGCCACCCGCCAAGAGAAGCGCCAAACCACGCGCCAAGAAAAGCGCCAAGCCAAGCGCCGAGACAAACGCCAAGCCAAATGCCCAGCCAAGCGCCAAGCCACGCAACAAGCTAAGTGCTAAGCCACCCGCCAAGAAAAGCGCCAAGCCAGGCGACAAGCCACGCGCCAATAAAAGCGTCACCCCATGCACCAAAGAGAGCGCTAAGCCAAGCGACAAGCCACGCTCCAAGCCACGCGCCAAGCCACGCGCCAAACCACGCGCCTAGCCAAGCGCCATGACTAACACTAAGAAAAGGTCCAAGCCCAGCGCCAAGCCAAGCGACAAGCCACGCTCCAAGCCCCGCGCCAAGCCACGCACCAAGCCACGCGCCAAGCCAAGCGCCATGTCTAACACCAAGAAAAGGTCCAAGCCCAGCGCCAAGCCAAGCGCCCAGCCAAGCGGCCCAGTTACGCGCCAAACCACGCGCCAAGAAAAGCGCCAAGCCAAGCGCCGAGCCAAACGCCAAGCTAAGCGCCAAGCCACGCGCCAAGGAGAGCGCCCGCCAAGCGACAAGCCACGCGCCAAGACAAGCGACAAGCCAAACGCCAAGCCAAACGCCAAGGAGAGTGCCAAGCCATGCGCCAAGAAAGGCGCCAAGCCAAGCGCCAAGTCAAGCGCCAAGACAATTGCCCAGCCACGCGCAAAGAAGAGCGCCAAACCAAGCGCCAAGCCAAGAGCCAAGCCAAGCGCTTAGCCAAGCGCCCAAGTTACGCGCCAAACCACGCGCCAAGAAAAGCGCCAAGCCAAGCGCCGAGACAAACGCCAATCCAAATGCCCAGCCAAGCGCCAAGCCACGCAACAAGCTAAGTGCTAAGCCACCCGCCAAGAAAAGCGCCAAGCCAGGCGACAAGCCACGCGCCAATAAAAGCGTCACCCCATGCACCAAAGAGAGCGCCAAGCCAAGCGACAAGCTACGCTCCAAGCCACGCGCCAAGCCACGCGCCAAACCACGCGCCTAGCCAAGCGCCATGTCTAACACTAAGAAAAGGTCCAAGCCCAGCGCCAAGCCAAGCGACAAGCCACGCTCCAAGCCCCGCGCCAAGCCACGCACCAAGCCACGCGCCAAGCCAAGCGCCATGTCTAACACCAAGAAAAGGTCCAAGCCCAGCGCCAAGCCAAGCGCCCAGCCAAGCGGCCCAGTTACGCGCCAAACCACGCGCCAAGAAAAGCGCCAAGCCAAGCGCCGAGCCAAACGCCAAGCCAAATGCCCAGCCAAGCGCCAAGCCACGCAACAAGCTAAGTGCTAAGCCACCCGCCAAGAGAAGCGCCAAGCCAGGCGACAAGCCACGCGCCAAGAAAAGCGTCACCCCATGCACCAAAGAGAGCGAAAAGCCAAGCGACAAGCCACGCTCCAAGCCACGCGCCAAGCCACGCGCCAAGCCACGCGCCAAGCCAAGCGCCATGTTTAACACCAAGAAAAGGTCCAAGCCCAGCGCCAAGCCAAGCGCCAAGCCAAGCGCCAAGCCACCCGCCAAGAAAAGCGCCAAGCCAGGCGACAAGCCACGCGCTAAGAAAAGCGTCACCCCATGCATCAAAGAGAGCGCCAAGCCAAGCGACAAGCCACGCGGCAAGCCACGCGCCAAATTGAACGCCAAACCAAGCGCCAAGCGCCAAACCAAGCGCCCAGCCAAGCGCCCAGCCAAGCGCCCAGCCAAGCGCCAAGTTACGCGCCAAGCCACGCGCCAAGAAAAGGTCCAAGCCCAGCGCCAAGCCAAGCGCCAAGCCAAGCGCCAAGACACTCGCAAAGAAAAGCGCCAATCCAGGCGACAAGCCACGTGCCAAGAAAAGCGTCACCCATGCACCAAAGAGAGCGCCAAGCCAAGCGACAAGCCACGCGCCAAATTGTGCGCCAAGCCAAGTGCCAAACTACGAGCCAAGCCAAGCGCCAAGCCACCCGCCAAGAAAAGCGCCAAGCCAGGCGGCAAGCCACGCGCCAAGAAAAGCGTCACCTCATGCACCAAGGAGAGGGCCAAGGCAAGCGACAAGCCACGCGCCAAACCACGCGCCAAGAAAAGCGCCAAGCCAAGCGGCAAGCCAAGCGCCAAGCCAAGCTCTAAGCCACGCGCCAAGAAAAACGCTAAGCCAAGCGCCAAGCTACGCGCCAAGCTAAGCGCCAAGCCACGCGCCAAAGTGAGCGCCAAGCTAAGCGACAAGCCACGCGCCAAGCCAAACGCCAAGGAGAGCGCCAAGCCATGCGCCAAGACAGTCGTTAAGCCAAGCGCCAAGCCACGCTCTAAAAAAGGCGCCAAGAAAAGCGCCAAGCCACGCGCCAAGGAGAGAGCCAAGCCAAGCGACAAGCCACGCGCCAAACCACGCGCCAAGAAAAGCGCCAAGCCAAGCGGCAAGCCAAGCGCCAAGCCAAGCTCTAAGCCACGCGCCAAGAAAAACGCTAAGCCAAGCGCCAAGCTACGCGCCAAGCTAAGCGCCAAGCCACGCGCCAAAGTGAGCGCCAAGCTAAGCGACTAGCCACGCGCCAAGCCAAACGCCAAGGAGAGCGCCAATCCATGCGCCAAGACAGTCGTTAAGCCAAGCGCCAAGCCACGCGCTAAAAAAGGCGCCAAGAAAAGCGCCAAGCCAAGCGGCAAGCCAAGCCCCAAGCCACGCGCTAAAAAAGGCGCCAAGAATAGCGCCAAGCCAAGCGCCAAACAGAGCGCAAAGCCAAGCGCCAAACCAAGCGAAAAACCCAAGCACTAAGCCAGGCGCCAAGCCAAGCGCCAAGCCAAGTGGCAAACCAAGCGCCAAAACAAGCGGCAAGCCAAGCGATAAGTGAAGGTCCACGCCAAGCGCCAAACCAAACGCAAAGTCGAGCCCCAATCCAAGCGCCAACCCCAGCTCCAAGCCAAGCGCCAAGCTAAGAGCTAACCCAAGCACCTAGCCAAGCGCCAAGCTAATAGCTAAGACAAGATCCAAGACAAGCGATAAGCCAAGCGCCAAACCAAGCGCCAAACCAAGCACCTAACCAACCGCCAAGCTAAGCGCAAAGCCAAGCTACAAGCCAAGCACTAAGCGCCAACCCACGTGCTAAGCCAAGGGCCAAGCCAAGCTCCCACGCAAGCGCCAAAGCAAGCGCCAAGCCAATCGCCAAGCCACGCGCCAAGCCACGCGCTAGGTTAAGCGCCAAGCTAAGCGCCAACGCAAGCGCCAAGCCAAGCGGCAAGCCACGCGCCAAGCCAAGCGCTATGCCAAGCGCCAATCCAAGCGCCAAGCCAAGCGCAAACCCAGGCGTTAAACTAAGCGCCAAACCAAGCGCAAACTCAAGCCCCAAGCTAGGCATCAAGCCAAGCGCAAACCCAGGCGTTAAACTAAGCGCCAAACCAAGCGCCAAACAAAGCGCTAAGCCAAGCGCCAAGCAAAGCTGCAAACCGAGCGCAAAACCAAGCTCCAAGCCAAGCGCCAAGTCGAGCTCCAAGCCAAGCGCCAAGTTAAGAGCTAAACCAAGCACCTAGCCAAGCGAATAGCTAAGACAAGATTCAAACCAAGCGATAAGCCAAGCGCCAAACCAAGCGCCAAACCAAGCACCTAGCTAAGCGCCAATCCAAGCGCAAAGCCCAGCACCAAGCCAAGCGCCAAGCCAAACGCCAAGCCAAGTGCCAAACGAAGCTCAAAGCCAAGCAGCAAGACAAACGCCAAGCCATGCGCCAAGCCAATCGTTAAGCCAAGCACCAAGCCAACCGCCAAGTCAAGCGCCAAGCCAAGCGCCAAGCCGAGCGCTAGGTCAAGCACCAAACCAAACGCAAGGTTAAGCGCCAAGGCAAGCGCCAAGCCAAGCGCCAAGCAAAGCGCCAAGCCAAGCGCCAGACGAAGCGCAAAGCCATGCGCCAAGCCAAGCGCCAAGCCAAGCGCCAAACCAAGCACAAAGCCAAGCGCTAACCCAGGCAGCAAGCCAAGCTCCAAGCCAAGCGCCAAGACAAGCGCCAAGCCAAACACCAAGTCAAGCGCCAAGCCAAGCGCCAAGATAAGCGCCAATCCAAGTATAAAGCCAAGCGCCAAGCCAATCGCCAAACCAAGCGCAAAAACCAAGCACCAAGCCAGGCGCCAAGCCAAGCGCCAAGCCGAGTTGCAAACCAAGCGCCAAAACAAGCGGCAAGGCAAGCGATAAGTGAAGGTCCACGCCAAGCGCCAAACCAAGCGCAAAGCCGAGCGCCAAGCCAAGCGCCAACCCCAGTTCCAAGCCAAGCGCTAAGCCAAGCGCTAAACCAAGCACCTAGCCAAGCGCCAAGCTAATAGACAAGACAAGATCCAATTTAAGCGATAAGCCAAGCGCCAAACCAAGCGCCCAGCCAAGCGCCAAGCCACGCGCCAAGAAGAGCGCCAAGCCCAGCGCCAAGCCACGCGCAAAGAAAAGCGCCAAGCGACAAGCCACGCGCCAAGAAAAGCGCTAAACCAAGCGACAAGCCTTTCGCCAAGAAAGCGCCAAGCCCAGCGCCAAGCCAAGCGCCCAGCCAAGCGCCAAGCCACGCGCCAAGCCACGCGCCAAGAAGAGCGCCAAGCCCAGCGCCAAGCCACGCGCAAAGAAAAGCGCCAAGCCAAGCGACAAGCCACGCGCCAAGAAAAGCGCCAAGCCAAGCGCCAAGCCACGCGCCAAGTCAAGCGCCAAGCCACGCGCCAAAAAAAGCGCCAAACCAATCGACAAACCACGCGCCAAGCCACGCGCCAAGAAAAGCGCCAAGCCCAGCGCCAAGCCAAGCGCCAAGCCAAGCGCCAAGCCACGCGCCAAAAAAAGCGCCACGCCATGCGCCAAGCCAAGCGACTAGCCACTCGCCAAGAAAAGCGCCAAGCCAAGCGCCAAGCCAAGCGCCAAGCCAAGCGCCAAGCCATGCGCCAAGCCATGCGCCAAGCCAAGCGCCAAACCAAGCGCCAAGCCAAGCGCCAAACCAAGCGCCAAGCCAAGTGCCAAACTACGCGCCAAGAAAAGCGCAAAGCCAAGCGCCAAGCCAAGCGCCAAGCCAAGCGCCAAGCCACGCGCCAAAAAAAGCGCCAAACCAATCGACAAACCACGCGCCAAGCCACGCGCCAAGAAAAGCGCCAAGCCCAGCGCCAAGCCAAGCGCCAAGCCAAGCGCCAAGCCACGCGCCAAAAAAAGCGCCACGCCATGCGCCAAGCCAAGCGACTAGCCACTCGCCAAGAAAAGCGCCAAGCCCAGCGCCAAGCCACGCGCAAAGAAAAGCGCCAAGCCAAGCGACAAGCCACGCGCCAAGAAAAGCGCCAAGCCAAGCGCCAAGCCACGCGCCAAGTCAAGCGCCAAGCCACGCGCCAAAAAAAGCGCCAAACCAATCGACAAACCACGCGCCAAGCCACGCGCCAAGAAAAGCGCCAAGCCCAGCGCCAAGCCAAGCGCCAAGCCAAGCGCCAAGCCACGCGCCAAAAAAAGCGCCACGCCATGCGCCAAGCCAAGCGACTAGCCACTCGCCAAGAAAAGCGCCAAGCCAAGCGCCAAGCCAAGCGCCAAGCCAAGCGCCAAGCCAAGCGTTAAAGAAATCACCAAGCCAAGCGCCAGGGCAAGCGCGAAAAAAATCACCAAGCCAAGCGCCAAGCCAAGCGCCAAGCCATGCGCCAAGCCAAGCGCCAAACCAAGCGCCAAGCCAAGTGCCAAACTACGCGCCAAGAAAAGCGCAAAGCCAAGCGCCAAGCCAAGCGCCAAGCCAAGCGTTAAAGAAATCACCAAGCCAAGCGCCAGGGCAAGCGCGAAAAAAATCACCAAGCCAAGCGCCAAGCCAAGCGCCAAGCCATGCGCCAAGCCAAGCGCCAAACCAAGCGCCAAGCCAAGCGCCAAACCAAGCGCAAAGCCAAGCGCCAAGCCAAACGCAAAGCCAAGCGCCAAGCCAAGCGCAAAGCCAAGCGAAAAGCCAAGCGCCAAACGAAGCGAAAAGCAAAGCGCCAAGCCAAGCGTTAAGCCAAGCGTAAAGCCAAGCCCCGAGCCAAGCGCCAAACGAAGCGCCAGTTCAAGCGCCTAGCCAAGCGCAAAGCCAAGCGCCAAAAGAAGCGAAAAGCCAAGCGCCAAGCCAAGCGCAAAGCCAAGCGCCAAGCCAAGCGCCAAGCCAAGCGCAAAGGCAAGCGCCAAGCCAAGCGCCAAGCCAAGCGCCAAGCCAAGCGTTAAGATAAGCGTAAAGCCAAGCCCCAAGGCAAGCGCTAAACCAAGCGATAAGCCAAGCGCCAAACTAAGCGCCAAGTCAAGCGCCTAGCCAAGCGCAAAGCCAAGCGCCAAACGAAGCGAAAAGCCAAGCGCCAAGCCAAGCGCAAAGCCAAGCGCCAAGCCAAGCGCCAAGCCAAGCGCCAAACAAAGCGAAAAGCCAAGCGCCAAACCAATCGTTAAGCCAAGCGTAGAGCCAAGCCCTAAGCCAAGCGCCAAACGAAGCGCAAAGCCAAGCGCCAAGCCAAGCGCCAAGCCAACCGCAAAGCCAAGCGCCAAGCCAAGCGCCAAGCCAAGCGCCAAGAGAAGCGCCAAGCCAAGCGCAAAGCCAAGCGCCAAGCCAAGCGCCAAACGAAGCGCAAAGCCAAGCGCCAAGCCAAGCGCAAACCCAAGCGCCAAGCCAAGCGTTAAGCCAAGCGTAAAGCCAAGCCCCAATCCAAGCGCTAAACCAAGCACTTAGCCAGGCGCCAAGCTAATAGCCAAGACAAGATCCAAGCCAAGCGATAAGCCAAGCGCCAAACCAAGCGCCAAACCAAGCACCTAGCCAAGCGCCAAGCCAAGCGTCAAGTCAAGCGCCAAAATAAACGTCAAGTCAAGCGCCTAGCCAAGCGCCAAGCCAAGCGCCAAGCCAAGCGCCAAGCCAAACGCAAAGTTAAGCGCCAAGCCAAGCGCGAAGCCAAGCGCCAAACCAGGCGCAAAGCCAAGCGCCAAGCCAAGCGCAAAGCCAAGCGCCAAGCCAAGCGCAAAGCCAAGCGCCAAATTAAGCGCCTAGCCAAGCGCCAAGCCAAGCGTTAAGCCAAGCGTAAAGCCAAGCCCCAAGCCAAGCGCTAAAGCAAGCACTTAGCCAAGTGCCAAGCTAATAGCCAAAACAAGATCCAAGAAAAGCGATAAGCCAAGCGCCAAAACAAGCGCCAAACCAAGCGCCAAGCCAAGCGCCAAATCAAGCGCCAAAGTAAACGTCAAGTCAAGCGCCAAACCAAGCGCCAAGCCAAGCGCCAAAGCAACCACCATGCAAGCGTCAAGCCAAGCGCCAAGTCAAGCGCCAAACCAAGCGCCAAGCCAAGCGTCAAAATAGGCGCTAACCTAAGCACCAAGCCACACGCCAAACCAAGCGCCAAGCCACACGCCAAGCCAAGCGCCCAGCCAAGCGCCAAGCCACGCGCCAAGGGGAGCGCTATGCCATTCGAAAAGCCAAGCGGCAAGAGAAGCACCAAGCCAAGCGCCAAGCCAAGCGCCAAGCCAAGTGCCGAGCCACGCGCCAAAGAAAGCGCCAAGCCATGAGTTAAGACAAGCGCCAAACCACGCGCCAAGGAGAGCGCCAAGCCACGCTCCAAGAAAAGCGCCAAGCCACACGCCAAGCCAAGCGCCAAGCCAAGCGCCTAACCAAGCGCCAAGCCAAGCGCCAAGCCACGCGCCAAGCCACGCGCCAAGAAGAGCGCCAAGCCATTCGAAAAGCCAAGCGGCAAGAGAAGCACCAAGCCAAGCGCCAAGCCAAGCGCCAAGCCAAGTGCCGAGCCACGCGCCAAAGAAAGCGTCAAGCCATGCGTTAAGACAAGCGCCAAACCAAGTGCCAAGCCACGCGCCAAAGAAAGCGTCAAGCCATGCGTTAAGACAAGCGCCAAACCAAGTGCCAAGCCACGCGCCAAGCCACGCTCCAAGAAAAGCGCCAAGCCACACGCCAAGCCAAGCGCCAAGCCAAGCGCCTAACCAAGCGCCAAGCCAAGCGCCAAGCCACGCGCCAAGGGGAGCGCTAAGCCATTCGAAAAGCCAAGCGGCAAGAGAAGCACCAAGCCAAGCGCCAAGCCAAGCGCCAAGCCAAGTGCCGAGCCACGCGCCAAAGAAAGCGTCAAGCCATGCGTTAAGACAAGCGCCAAACCAAGTGCCAAGCCAAGTGCTAAGCCACCCGCCAAGTCAAGCGCCAAGCCACGCGCCAAAAAAAGCGCCAAACCAATCGACAAACAACGCGCCAAGCCACGCGCCAAGAAAAGCGCCAAGCTCAGCGCCAAGCCACGCGCAAAGAAAAGCGCCAAGCCAAGCGACAAGCCACGCGCCAGGAAAAGCGCCAAGCCAAGCGCCAAGCCACGCGCCAAGTCAAGCGCCAAGCCACGCGCCAAAAAAAGCGCCAAACCAATCGACAAACAACGCGCCAAGCCACGCGCCAAGAAAAGCGCCAAGCTCAGCGCCAAGCCAAGCGCCAAGCCAAGCGCCAAGCCACGCGCCAAAAAAAGCGCCACGCCATGCGCCAAGCCAAGCGACTAGCCACTCGCCAAGAAAAGCGCCAAGCCAAGCGCCAAGCCAAGCGCCAAGCCAAGCGTTAAAGAAATCACCAAGCCAAGCGCCAGGGCAAGCGCGAAAAAAATCACCAAGCCAAGCGCTAAAGCAAGCGCCAAGCCAAGCGCCAAGCCAAGCTTCAAAATAGGCGCTAACCTAAGCACCAAGCCACACGCCAAACCAAGCGCCAAGCCACACGCCAAGCCAAGCGCCCAGCCAAGCGCCAAGCCACGCGCCAAGGGAAGCGCTAAGCCATTCGAAAAACCAAGCGGCAAGAGAAGCACCAAGCCAAGCGCCAAGCCAAGCGCCAAGCCAAGTGCCGAGCCACGCGCCAAAGAAAGCGCCAAGCCATGCGTTAAGACAAGCGCCAAACCACGCGCCAAGGAGAGCGCCAAGCTACGCGCCAAAGAAAGCGTTAAGCCATGCGTTAAGACAAGCGCCAAACCAAGTGCCAAGCCACGCGCCAAGCCACGCTCCAAGAAAAGCGCCAAGCCAAGCGCGAAGCCAAGCGCCAAGCCAAGCGCCTAACCAAGCGCCAAGCCAAGCGCCAAGCCACGCGCCAAGCTACGCGCCAAGGAGAGCGTCAAGCCATGCGTTAAGGCAAGCGCCAAGCCAAGCGCTAAGCTGCGCGCCAAAAAAAAACGCCAAGGAAAGCGCCAAGCCAAGCGAGCAGCCAAGCGCCAAGCCACGCGCCAAGCCACGGTCCAAAAAAAGCGCCAAGCCACGCGCCAAGCCAAGCGCCAAGCCAAGTGCCAAGCCACCCGCCAAGAAAAGCGCTAAACCAAGCGACAAGCCTTTCGAAAAGAAAGCGCCAAGCCCAGCGCCAAGCCAAGCGCCCAGCCAAGCGCCAAGCCACGCGCCAAGCCACGCGCCAAGAAGAGCGCCAAGCCCAGCGCCAAGCCACGCGCAAAGAAAAGCGCCAAGCCAAGCGACAAGCCACGCGCCAAAAAAAGCGCCAAGCCAAGCGCCAAGCCACGCGCCAAGTCAAGCGCCAAGCCACGCGCCAAAAAAAGCGCCAAACCAATCGACAAACCACGCGCCAAGCCACGCGCCAAGAAAAGCGCCAAGCCCAGCGCCAAGCCAAGCGCCAAGCCAAGCGCCAAGCCAAGCGCCAAGCCAAGCGCAAAGCCAAGCGCCAAGGCAAGCGCCAAACAAAGCGCAAAGCCAAGCGCCAAGCCAAGCGCAAACCCAAGCGCCAAGCCAAGCTCCAAGCCAAGCGTTAAGCCAAGCGTAAAGCCAAGCCCCAATCCAAGCGCTAAACCAAGCGCAAAGCCAAGCGCCAACCCAGGCAGCAAGCCAAGCTCGAAGCTAAGCGCCAAGCCAAGCGCCAAGCCAAACGCCAAGGCAAGCGCCAAGCCAAGCGCCAAGCCAAGCGCCAAACCAAACGCAAAGCCAAGCGCCAACCCTGGCAGCAAGCCAAGCTCGAAGCTAAGCGCCAAGCCAAGCGCCAAGCCAAACGCCAAGGCAAGCGCCAAGCCAAGCGCCAAGCCAAACGCCAAGCCAAGTGCCAAGATAAGCGCCAAGCCAAGCGCCAAGCCAAACGCCAAGGCAAGCGCCAAGCCAAGCGCCAAGCCAAACGCCAAGCCAAGTGCCAAGATAAGCGCCAAGCCAAGCGCCAAGTAAATGGCCAACCCAAGCGCCAATCCAAGCGGCAACCCAAGCGCCAAGCCAAGCGATAAGCCTAGCGTCAAGTGAAACGCCAAACCAAGCACCAAGCCAAGCGCCAACCCAAGCGCCAAGTAAAGGGCCAACCTAAGCGCCAATCCAAGCGCCAAGCCAAGCAATAAATCAGGCGCAAAGCTAATCGCCAAGCCAAGCGCCAAGCCAAGCGCGAAGCCAAGCGCCAAGCCAAGCGCCAAACCAAGCGCCAAGCCAAGCGCCAAATCAAGCGCTAAGCCAAGCGCCAAACCAAGCGCCAAGCTAAGTACCAAACCATGCGACAAGCCCAGCGCAAAGCCAATCGCTAAGCCAAGCGCCAAACCAAGTGCCAAATCAAGCGCCAAGCCAAGCGCCAAACCAAGCGCCAAGTTAAGTACCAAGCCATGCGACAAGCCAAGCACCAAACCACGCGCCAACCCAAACGCCAAGCCAAGCGCCAAACCAAGCGCCAAACGAAGAGCCAAGTCAAGCGCCTAGCCAAGCGCCAAGCCAAGCGTTAAGCCAAGCGTAAAGCCAAGCCCCAAGCCAAGCGCTAAAGCAAGCACTTAGCCAAGTGCCAAGCTAATAGCCAAGACAAGATCCAAGCCAAGCGATAAGCCAAGCGCCAAACTAAGCGCCAAATCAAGCGCCTAGCCAAGCGAAAAGCCAAGCGCCAAACGAAGCGAAAAGCCAAGCGCCAAGCCAAGCGCAAAGCCAAGCGCCAAGCCAAGCGCCAAACGAAGCGAAAAGCCAAGCGCCAAGCCAAGCGTTAAGCCAAGCGTAAAGCCAAGCCCTAAGCCAAGCGCCAAACGAAGCGCAAAGCCAAGTGCCAAGCCAAGCGCCAAGCCAACCGCAAAGCCAAGCGCCAAGCCAAGCGCCAAGCTAAGCGCCAAGCCAAGCGCAAAGCCAAGCGCCAAGCCAAGCGCCAAACAAAGCGCCAACCCAAGCGCCAAGTAAAGGGCCAACCTAAGCGCCAATCCAAGCGCCAAGTAAAGGGCCAACATAAGCGCCAATCCAAGCGCCAAACGAAGCGAAAATCCAAGCGCCAAGCCAAGCGTTAAGCCAAGCGTAAAGCCAAGCCCCGAGCCAAGCGCCAAACGAAGAGCCAAGTCAAGCGCCTAGCCAAGCGCCAAGCCAAGCGTTAAGCCAAGCGTAAAGCCAAGCCCCAAGCCAAGCGCTAAAGCAAGCACTTAGCCAAGTGCCAAGCTAATAGCCAAGACAAGATCCAAGCCAAGCGATAAGCCAGGCGCCAAACTAAGCGCCAAATCAAGCGCCTAGCCAAGCGCAAAGCCAAGCGCCAAACGAAGCGAAAAGCCAAGCGCCAAGCCAAGCGCAAAGCCAAGCGCCAAGCCAAGCGCCAAACGAAGCGAAAAGCCAAGCGCCAAGCCAAGCGTTAAGCCAAGCGTAAAGCCAAGCCCTAAGCCAAGCGCCAAACGAAGCGCAAAGCCAAGTGCCAAGCCAAGCGCCAAGCCAACCGCAAAGCCAAGCGCCAAGCCAAGCGCCAAGCTAAGCGCCAAGCCAAGCGCAAAGCCAAGCGCTAAGCCAAGCGCCAAACAAAGCGCCAACCCAAGCGCCAAGTAAAGGGCCAACCTAAGCGCCAATCCAAGCGCCAAGCCAAGCGCCAAACGAAGCGCCAAGCCAAGCGCCAAATCAAGCGCTAAGCCAAGCGCCAAACCAAGCGCCAAGCTAAGTACCAAACCATGCGACAAGCCCAGCACAAAGCCAATCGCTAAGCCAAGCGCCAAACCAAGTGCCAAATCAAGCGCCAAGCCAAGCGCCAAACCAAGCTCCAAGTTAAGTGCCAAGCCATGCGACAAGCCAAGCGCCAAACCACGCGCCAACCCAAACGCCAAGCCAAGCGCCAAACCAAGCGCCAAGCTAAGTGCCAAGCCATGCGACAAGCCAAGCGCCAAACCACGCGCCAACCCAAACGCCAAGCCAAGCGCCAAGCCAAGCGATAAGCCTAGCGTCAAGTGAAGCGCCAAACGAAGCCCCAAGCTAGGCGCCAAGCCAAGCGCAAACCCAGGCGTTAAACTAAGCGCCAAACCAAGCGTAAACCCAAGCCCCAAGCTAGGCATCAAGCCAAGCGCAAACCCGGGCGTTAAACTAAGCGCCAAACTAAGCGCCAAGCCAAGCGCCAAATCAAGCGCTAAGCCAAGCGCTAAACCAAGCGCCAAGCTAAATGCCAAGCCATGCGACAAACCCAGCGCAAAGCCAATCGCTAAGCCAAGCGCCAAACCAGGTGCCAAGCCAAGCGCCAAGCCAAGCGCCAAACCAAGCGCCAAGCTAAGTGCCAAGCCATGCGACAAACCAAGCGCCAACCCAAACGCCAAGCCAAGCGCCAAGCCAAGCGATAAGCCTAGCGTCAAGTGAAGCGCCAAACGAAGCCCCAAGCTAGGCGCCAAGCCAAGCGCAAACCCAGGCGTTAAACTAAGCGCCAAACCAAGCGTAAACCCAAGCCCCAAGCTAGGCATCAAGCCAAGCGCAAACCCGGGCGTTAAACTAAGCGCCAAACTAAGCGCCAAGCCAAGCGCCAAATCAAGCGCTAAGCCAAGCGCTAAACCAAGCGCCAAGCTAAATGCCAAGCCATGCGACAAACCCAGCGCAAAGCCAATCGCTAAGCCAAGCGCCAAACCAGGTGCCAAGCCAAGCGCCAAGCCAAGCGCCAAACCAAACGCCAAGCCAAGCGCCAAGCCAAGCGATAAGCCTAGCGTCAAGTGAAGCACCAAGTAAAGCGTCAAACCAAGCACCACCCCAAGCGCCAACCCAAGCGCCAAGCCTAGCGATAAGCCTAGCGTCAAGTAAAGCGCCAAACCAAGCCCCAAGCTGGGCGCCAAGCCAAACGCAAACCTAGGCGTTAAACTAAGCGCCAAACCAAGCGCAAACCCAAGCCCCAAGCTAGGCATCAAGCCAAGCGCAAACCCAGGCGTTAAACTAAGCGCCAAACCAAGCGCAAAGCCAAGCGCCAAACAGAGCGCAAAGCCAAGCGCCAAACCAAGCGAGAAAACCAAGCACCAAGCCAGGCGCCAAGCCAAGCGCCAAGCCAAGTGGCAAACCAAGCGCCAAAACAAGCGGCAAGCCAAGCGATAAGTGAAGGTCCACGCCAAGCGCCAAACCAAACGCAAAGTCGAGCCCCAATCCAAGCGCCAACCCCAGCTCCAAGCCAAGCGCCAAGCTAAGAGCTAACCCAAGCACCTAGCCAAGCGCCAAGCTAATAGCTAAGACAAGATCCAAGACAAGCGATAAGCCAAGCGCCAAACCAAGCGCCAAACCAAGCACCTAGCCAACCGCCAAGCTAAGCGCAAAGCCAAGCACTAAGCGCCAACCCACGTGCTAAGCCAAGCGCCAAGCCAAGCTCCCACGCAAGCGCCAAAGCAAGCGCCAAGCCAATCGCCAAGCAAGGCGCCAAGCCGAGCGCTAGGTTAAGCGCCAAGCTAAGCGCCAACGCAAGCGCCAAGCCAAGCGGCAAGCCACGCGCCAAGCCAAGCGCTATGCCAAGCGCCAATCCAAGCGCCAAGCCAAGCGCAAACCCAGGCGTTAAACTAAGCGCCAAACCAAGCGCAAACTCAAGCCCCAAGCTAGGCATCAAGCCAAGCGCAAACCCAGGCGTTAAACTAAGCGCCAAACCAAGCGCCAAACAAAGCGCTAAGCCAAGCGCCAAGCAAAGCTGCAAACCGAGCGCAAAACCAAGCTCTAAGCCAAGCGCCAAGTCGAGCTCCAAGCCAAGCGCCAAGCTAAGAGCTAAACCAAGCACCTAGCCAAGCGAATAGCTAAGACAAAATTCAAACCAAGCGATAAGCCAAGCGCCAAACCAAGCGCCAAACCAAGCACCTAGCTAAGCGCCAATCCAAGCGCAAAGCCCAGCACCAAGCCAAGCGCCAAGCCAAACGCCAAGCCAAGTGCCAAACGAAGCTCAAAGCCAAGCAGCAAGACAAGCGCCAAGCCATGCGCCAAGCCAAGCGTTAAGCCAAGCGCCAAGCCAAGCGCTAAGCCAAGCGCCAAATTAAGTGCCAAGCTAAGTGCCAAGCCATGCGCCAAGCCAAGCGCCAAGTTAAGCGCCAAGCCAAGCTGTAAACCGAGCGCAAAGATAAGCACCAAGCCAACCGCCAAGTCAAGCGCCAAGCCAAGCGCCAAGCCAGGCGCCAAGCCAGGCGCCAAGCCGAGCGCTAGGTCAAGCACCAAACCAAACGCAAGGTTAAGCGCCAAGGCAAGCGCCAAGCCAAGCGCCAAGCCAAGCGCCAAGCCAAGCGCCAGACGAAGCGCAAAGCCATGCGCCAAGCCAAGCGCCAAGCCAAGCGCCAAACCAAGCACAAAGCCAAGCGCTAACCCAGGCAGCAAGAGAAGCTCCAAGCCAAGCGCCAAGACAAGCGCCAAACCAAACACCAAGTCAAGCGCCAAGCCAAGCGCCAAGATAAGCGCCAATCCAAGTATAAGGCCAAGCGCCAAGCCAATCGCCAAACCAAGCGCAAAAACCAAGCACCAAGCCAGGCGCCAAGCCAAGCGCCAAGCCAAGTTGCAAACCAAGCGCCAAAACAAGCGGCAAGGCAAGCGATAAGTGAAGGTCCACGCCAAGCGCCAAACCAAGCGCCAACCCCAGCTCCAAGCCAAGCGCTAAGCCAAGCGCTAAACCAAGCACCTAGCCAAGCGCCAAGCCACGCGCCAAGCCAAGCGCTATGCCAAGCGCCAATCCAAGCGCCAAACCAAGCGCAAACTCAAGCCCCAAGCTAGGCATCAAGCCAAGCGCAAACCCAGGCGTTAAACTAAGCGCCAAACCAAGCGCCAAACAAAGCGCTAAGCCAAGCGCCAAGCAAAGCTGCAAACCGAGCGCAAAACCAAGCTCCAAGCCAAGCGCCAAGTCGAGCTCCAAGCCAAGCGCCAAGCCAAGAGCTAAACCAAGCACCTAGCCAAGCGAATAGCTAAGACAAGATTCAAACCAAGCGATAAGCCAAGCGCCAAACCAAGCGCCAAACCAAGCACCTAGCTAAGCGCCAATCCAAGCGCAAAGCCCAGCACCAAGCCAAGCGCCAAGCCAAACGCCAAGCCAAGTGCCAAACGAAGCTCAAAGCCAAGCAGCAAGACAAGCGCCAAGCCATGCGCCAAGCCAAGCGTTAAGCCAAGCGCCAAGCCAAGCGCTAAGCCAAACGCCAAACCAAGTGCCAAGCTAAGTGCCAAGCCATGCGCCAAGCCAAGCGCCAAGTTAAGCGCCAAGCCAAGCTGTAAACCGAGCGCAAAGATAAGCACCAAGCCAACCGCCAAGTCAAGCGCCAAGCCAAGCGCCAAGCCAGGCGCCAAGCCAGGCGCCAAGCCGAGCGCTAGGTCAAGCACCAAACCAAACGCAAGGTTAAGCGCCAAGGCAAGCGCCAAGCCAAGCGCCAAGCCAAGCGCCAAGCCAAGCGCCAAGCCAAGCGCCAGACGAAGCGCAAAGCCATGCCCCAAGCCAAGCGCCAAGCCAAGCGCCAAACCAAGCACAAAGCCAAGCGCTAACCCAGGCTAAAGCCAAGCTCCAAGCCAAGCGCCAAGACAAGCGCCAAGCCAAACACCAAGTCAAGCGCCAAGTCAAGCGCCAAGATAAGCGCCAATCCAAGTATAAAGCCAAGCGCCAAGCCAATTACCAAACCAAGCGCAAAAACCAAGCACCAAGCCAGGCGCCAAGCCAAGCGCCAAGCCAAGTTGCAAACCAAGCGCCAAAACAAGCGGCAAGGCAAGCGATAAGTGAAGGTCCACTCCAAGCGCCAAATCAAGCGCAAAGCCGAGCGCCAAGCCAAGCGCCAACCCCAGCTCCAAGCCAAGCGCTAAGCCAAGCGCTAAACCAAGCACCTAGCCAAGCGTCAAGCTAATAGACAAGACAAGATCCAATTTAAGCGATAAGCCAAGCGCCAAACCAAGCGCCAAGCCAAGCATTAAGCGCCAAGCCACGCGCCAAGCCACGCGCCAAGCCAAGCGCCATGCCAAGCTCCCAGGCAAGCGCCAAAGCAAGCGCTAAGTCAAACGCCAAGCTACGCGCTAAGCCAATCGCGAAACCAAGCGCCAAGCCAAACGCCAAGTCACGCGCTAAGCCGCACGCCAAGCCAAGCGCCAAACCACGTGACAACCTGAACGCCAAGCCAAACGCCAAACCAAGCACCAAGCCAAGCGCCAAGCCAAGAGCCAAGTCAAGCGCCAACCTCAGCGCTAAGTCAAGCGCCAAGCAAAGCGCTAAGTCAAGCGCCAAGCCAAGCGTTAAGCCAAGCGCCAAAACAAGCGCCAAGTCAAGCGCCAAGCCAAACGCTAATTAAAGCGCCAAACCAAGCACCAAGCCAAGCGCCAACCCAAGCGCAGAGTAAAGCGCCAAATCAAGCTTCAAGTCAAGCGCCAACCCAAGCGCCAAGTCAAGCGCCAAGCCAAGCGCCAAGTAAAGTGCCAGACCTAGCACCAAGCCAAGCGCAAAGCCAAGCGCCAAGAAAGCGCCAAGCCAGGCGCCAAGCCGAGCGCTAGGTCAAGCGTCAAACCAAGCGCAAAGTTAAGCGTCAACGCAAGCGCCAAGCCAAGATCCAAGACACGCGCCAAGCCAAGCGCAACGCTAAGCGCCAGGTTAAGCGCCAAGCCAAGCGCCAAACGCCAAGCTAAGCGCTCAGCCAAGCGCCGAACCAAGCGTCAAATCAAATGCCAAACCAAGCTCCAAGTCAAGCGCCAAGCCACGTGCCAAGCCAAGCGCCAAGCCAAGCCCCTAGCCAAGCGCCAAACCAAGCACCAAGTCAAGCGCCAAACTAAGCGCCAAGTCAAGCGCTTAGCCAAGCGCAAAGCCAAGCCCAAAGCTAGGCGCCAAGCCAAGCGCAAAGCCAGGCGCCAAACTAAGCGCCAAACCAAGCGCAAACCCATGCGCCAAGCCAGGCGCCAAGCCAAGCGCCAAGCCAAGCGCAAAACCAAGCGCCAAGCCAAGCGCCAAGCCAAGCGCCAAACCAAGCGCAAAGCCAAGCGCCAAGCCAAGCGCAAAGCCAAGCGCCAAGCCAAGCGCAAAGCCAAGCGCCAAGCCAAACGCCAAACGAAGCGAAAAGCCAAGCGCCAAGCCAAGCGTTAAGCCAAGCGTAAAGCCAAGCCCCGAGCCAAGCGCCAAAGGAAGCGCCAGTTCAAGCGCCTAGCCAAGCGCAAAGCCAAGCGCCAAACGAAGCGAAAAGCCAAGCGCCAAGCCAAGCGCAAAGCCAAGCGCCAAGCCAAGCGCCAAGCCAAGCGCCAAGCCAAGCGCCAAGTAAAGCGTTAAGATAAGCGTAAAGCCAACCCCCAAGCCAAGCGCTAAACCAAGCGATAAGCCAAGCGCCAAACTAAGCGCCAAGTCAAGCGCCTAGCCAAGCGCAAAGCCAAGCGCCAAACGAAGCGAAAAGCCAAGCGCCAAGCCAAGCGCAAAGCCAAGCGCCAAGCCAAGCGCCAAGCCAAGCGCCAAACGAAGCGAAAAGCCAAGCGCAAAACCAAGCGCCAAGCCAAGCGCCAAGCCAACCGCAAAGCCAAGCGCCAAGCCAAGCGCTAAGCCAAGCGCCAAGCCAAGCGCAAAGCCAAGCGCCAAGCCAAGCGCCAAACGAAGCGCAAAGCCAAGCGCCAAGCCAAGCGCAAACCCAAGCGCCAAGCCAAGCGTTAAGCCAAGCGTAAAGCCAAGCCCCAATCCAAGCGCTAAACCAAGCACTTAGCCAAGCGCCAAGCTAATAGCCAAGACAAGATCCAAGCCACGCGATAAGCCAAGCACTAAACCAAGCGCCACACCAAGCACCTAGCCAAACGCAAAGCCAAGCGCCAAGCCAAACGCGAAGCCAAGCGCCAAGCCAAGCGCCAAGCCAAACGCAAAGCCAAGCGCCAAGCCAAGCGCCAAAATAAACGCAAAGCCAAGCGCCAAGCCAAGCGCGAAGCCAAGCGCCAAACCAAGCGCAAAGCCAAGCGCCAAGCCAAGCGCAAAGCCAAGCTCCAAGCCAAGCGCAAAGCCAAGCGCTAAGCCAAGCGCCAAACGAAGCGAAAATCCAAGCGCCAAGCCAAGCGTTAAGCCAAGCGTAAAGCCAAGCTCCGAGCCAAGCGCCAAACGAAGCGCCAAGTCAAGCGCCTAGCCAAGCGCAAAGCCAAGCCCAAACGAAGCGAAAAGTCAAGCGCCAAGCCAAGCGCAAAGCCAAGCGCCAAGCCAAGCGCCAAGCCAAGCGCAAAGCCAAGCGCCAAGCCAAGCGCCAAGCCAAGCGCCAAGCCAAGCGTTAAGCCAAGCGTAAAGCCAAGCCCCAAGCCAAGCGCTAAAGCAAGCACTTAGCCAAGTGCCAAGCTAATAGCCAAGACAAGATCCAAGCCAAGCGATAACCCAAGCGCCAAACGAAGCGAAAAGCCAAGCGCCAAGCCAAACGCAAAGCCAAGCGCCAAGCCAAGCGCCAAACGAAGCGAAAAGCCAAGCGCCAAGCCAAGCGTTAAGCCAAGCGTAAAGCCAAGCCCTAAGCCAAGCGCCAAACGAAGCGCAAAACCAAGTGCCAAGCCAAGCGCCAAGCCAACCGCAAAGCCAAGCGCCAAGCCAAGCGCCAAGCCAAGCGCCAAGCCAAGCGCCAAGCCAAGCGCAAAGCCAAGCGCCAAGCCAAGCGCCAAACAAAGCGCAAAGCCAAGCGCCAAGCCAAGCGCAAACCCAAGCGCCAAGCCAAGCGCCAAGCCAAGCGTTAAGCCAAGCGTAAAGCCAAGCCCCAATCCAAGCGCTAAACCAAGCACTTAGCCAAGCGCCAAGCTAATAGCCAAGACAAGATCCAAGCCAAGCGATAAGCCAAGCGCCAAACCAAGCGCCAAGCCAAGCGCCAAGCCAAGCGCCAAGTCAAGCGCCAAAATAAACGTCAAGTCAAGAGCCTAACCAAGCGCAAAGACAAGCCCCAAGCTAAGCGCCAAGCCAAGCGCAAACCCAGGCGTTAAACTAAGCGCCAAACCAAGCGCAAACTCAAGTCCCAAGCTAGGCATCAAGCCAAGCGCAAACACAGGCGTTAAACTAAGCGCCAAAGCAAGCGCCAAACAATGCGCTTAGCAAGCGCCAAGCAAAGCTGCAAACCGAGCGCAAAACCAAGCTCCAAGCCAAGCGCCAAGTCGAGCTCCAAGCCAAGCGCCAAGCCAAGAGCTAAACCAAGCACCTAGCCAAGCGAATAGCTAAGACAAGATCCAAACCAAGCGATAACCCAAGCGCCAAACCTAGCGCCAAACCAAGCGCCAAACCAAGCACCTAGCTATGCGCCAATCCAAGCGCAAAACCAAGTGCCATGCCAAGCACCTAGCGCCAACCCACGTGCTAAGCCAAGCGCCAAGCAAGGCGCCAAGCAGAGCGCTAGGTTAAGCGTCAAGCCACGCGCCAAGCCAAGCGCCAAGCAAGGCACCAAGCAAAGCGCTAGGTTAAGCGCCAAGTTAAGCGCCAACGCAAGCGCCAAGCCAAGCGGCAAGCCACGCGTTAAGTCAAATGCTATGCCAAGTGCCAATCCAAGTGCCAAGCTAAGCGCAAGGCACGTGCTAAGCCAAGCGGCAAGCCACGCGTTAAGTCAAATGCTATGCCAAGTGCCAATCCAAGCGCCAAGTTAAGCGCCAACGCAAGCGCCAAGCCAAGCGGCAAGCCACGCGTTAAGTCAAATGCTAAGCCAAGCGCCAAGCCAAGCGCCAAACAAAGCGCTAAGCCAAGCGCCAAGCAAAGCTGCAAACCGAGCGCAAAACCAAGCTCCAAGCCAAGCGCCAAGCTAAGCGCCAAGCCAAACGCCAAAGCAAGCGCCAAGCCAAGCGCCAAAACAAGCGCCAAGTAAAGCGCCAACTCAAATGCCAATCCAAGCGCCAAGCCAAGCGCCAAACCAGGCGCAAAGCTAATCGCCAAACCAAGCGCCAAGCCAAGCGCGAAGCCAAGCGCCAAGCCAAGCGTTAAGCCAAGCGTAAAGCCAAGCCCCAAGCCAAGCGCTAAAGCAAGCACTTAGCCAAGTGCCAAGCTAATAGCCAAGACAAGATCCAAGCCAAGCGATAACCCAAGCGCCAAACGAAGCGAAAAGCCAAGCGCCAAGCCAAACGCAAAGCCAAGCGCCAAGCCAAGCGCCAAACGAAGCGAAAAGCCAAGCGCCAAGCCAAGCGTTAAGCCAAGCGTAAAGCCAAGCCCTAAGCCAAGCGCCAAACGAAGCGCAAAACCAAGTGCCAAGCCAAGCGCCAAGCCAACCGCAAAGCCAAGCGCCAAGCCAAGCGCCAAGCCAAGCGCCAAGCCAAGCGCAAAGCCAAGCGCCAAGCCAAGCGCCAAACAAAGCGCAAAGCCAAGCGCCAAGCCAAGCGCAAACCCAAGCGCCAAGCCAAGCGCCAAGCCAAGCGTTAAGCCAAGCGTAAAGCCAAGCCCCAATCCAAGCGCTAAACCAAGCACTTAGCCAAGCGCCAAGCTAATAGCCAAGACAAGATCCAAGCCAAGCGATAAGCCAAGCGCCAAACCAAGCGCCAAGCCAAGCGCCAAGCCAAGCGCCAAGTCAAGCGCCAAAATAAACGTCAAGTCAAGAGCCTAACCAAGCGCAAAGACAAGCCCCAAGCTAAGCGCCAAGCCAAGCGCAAACCCAGGCGTTAAACTAAGCGCCAAACCAAGCGCAAACTCAAGTCCCAAGCTAGGCATCAAGCCAAGCGCAAACACAGGCGTTAAACTAAGCGCCAAAGCAAGCGCCAAACAAAGCGCTTAGCAAGCGCCAAGCAAAGCTGCAAACCGAGCGCAAAACCAAGCTCCAAGCCAAGCGCCAAGTCGAGCTCCAAGCCAAGCGCCAAGCCAAGAGCTAAACCAAGCACCTAGCCAAGCGAATAGCTAAGACAAGATCCAAACCAAGCGATAACCCAAGCGCCAAACCTAGCGCCAAACCAAGCGCCAAACCAAGCACCTAGCTATGCGCCAATCCAAGCGCAAAACCAAGTGCCATGCCAAGCACCTAGCGCCAACCCACGTGCTAAGCCAAGCGCCAAGCAAGGCGCCAAGCAGAGCGCTAGGTTAAGCGTCAAGCCACGCGCCAAGCCAAGCGCCAAGCAAGGCACCAAGCAAAGCGCTAGGTTAAGCGCCAAGTTAAGCGCCAACGCAAGCGCCGAGCCAAGCGGCAAGCCACGCGTTAAGTCAAATGCTATGCCAAGTGCCAATCCAAGTGCCAAGCTAAGCGCAAGGCACGTGCTAAGCCAAGCGGCAAGCCACGCGTTAAGTCAAATGCTATGCCAAGTGCCAATCCAAGCGCCAAGTTAAGCGCCAACGCAAGCGCCAAGCCAAGCGGCAAGCCACGCGTTAAGTCAAATGCTAAGCCAAGCGCCAAGCCAAGCGCCAAACAAAGCGCTAAGCCAAGCGCCAAGCAAAGCTGCAAACCGAGCGCAAAACCAAGCTCCAAGCCAAGCGCCAAGCTAAGCGCCAAGCCAAACGCCAAAGCAAGCGCCAAGCCAAGCGCCAAAACAAGCGCCAAGTAAAGCGCCAACTCAAATGCCAATCCAAGCGCCAAGCCAAGCGCCAAACCAGGCGCAAAGCTAATCGCCAAACCAAGCGCCAAGCCAAGCGCGAAGCCAAGCGCCAAGCCAAGCGCCAAACCAAGCGAAAAGCCAAGCGCCAAGCTAAGCGCCAAGCCAAACGCCAAAGCAAGCGCCAAGCCAAGCGCCAAAACAAGCACCAAGTCAAATGACAACCTAAGCTCTAAGCCAAGCGCCAACCCAAGCGCCAAGACAAGCGCCAAGCCACGTGCCAAGCCAAGCGCTAAGCCAAGCGCCCAGCCAAGCGCAAAGCCAGGCGCAAAGCCAAGCGCCAACCCAGGCAGCAAGCCAAGCTCCAAGCCAAGCGCCAAGCCAAGCGCTAAACAAAGTTCAAAACCAAGCGCCAAGTCAAGCGCCAAGTCAAGCGCCAAACCAAGCGCAAAGCCAAGCGCCAACCCAGGCAGCAAGCCAAGCTCCAAGCCAAGCGCCAAGATACGTGTCAAGACAAGCGCCAAGCCAAGCGCCAAGTCAAATGCCAACCTAAGCTCCAAGCCAAGTGCCAACCCAAGCGCCAAGTCAAGCGCCAAGCCACGTGCCAAGCCAAGCGCCAAACCAAGTGCAAAACCAAGCGCCAAGCAAAGCGTTAAGCCAAGCGCAAAGCCAAGCGCCAAGCCAAGCGCTAAACAAAGCTCAAATCCAAGCGCCAAGTCAAGCGCCAAGCCAAGCGCAAAGCCAAGCGCAAAGCCAAGCGCCAACCCAGGCAGCAAGCCAAGCTCCAAGCCAAGCGCCCAAGCTAAGCGCCAATCCAAACGCCAAGGCAAGCGCAAAGCCAAGCGCCAACCCAGGCAGCAAGCCAAGCTCCAAGACAAGCGCCAAGCCAAGCGCCAAGCCAAACGCCAAGGCAAGCGCCAAGCCAAACGCCAAGATAAGCGCCAAGCCAAACGCCAAGCCAAGCGCCAAGATAAGCGCCAAGCCAAGTGCAAAGCCAAGCGCCAAGCCAAGCGCCAAACCAAGCGAAAAAACCAAGCACCAAGCCAGGCGACAAGCCAAGCGCCAACCCAAGTTGCAAACCTAGCCCCAAAACAAGCGGCAAGCCAAACGATAAGTGGAAGTCCACGCCAAGCGCCAAACCAATAGCCAAGACAAGATCCAAGCCAAGCGATAAGGCAAGCGCCAAACCAAGCGCCAAACCAAGCACCTAGCCAAGCGCCAAACCAAGTATAAAACCAAGCACCAAGCCAAGCGCCAAGCCAAACGACAAACCAAGCGCCGAGCCACGCACCAAGCCAGGCGCAGACACAAGCGCTAAGTCAAGCGCCAAGCAAAACGCCAAGCCAAGCGCCAAGTCAAGCGCCAAGCCAAACGCCAAGCCAAGCGTAAAAACAAGCGCCAAGTCAAGCGCCAAGCCAAGCATCAACCCAGGCAGCAAGCCAAGCTCCAAGCCAAGCGCCAAACTAAGCGCCAAGCCAAACGCCAAAGCAAGCGCCAAGCAAGCGCCAAACCAAGCGCAAAGCCAAGCGCCAACCCAGGCAGCAAGCCAAGCTCGAAGCTAAGCCCCAAGCCAAGCGCCAAGCCAAACGCCAAGGCAAGCGCCAAGCCAAGCGCCAAACCAAACGCCAAGCCAAGCGCCAAGTCAAGCGCCAAGCCAAGCGCCAAGTAAAGGGCCAACCCAAGCGCCAATCCAAGCGCCAACCCAAGCGTTAAGCCAAGCGATAAGCCTAGCGTCAAGTGAAACGCCAAACCAAGCACCAAGCCAAGCGCCAACCCAAGCGCCAAGCCAAGCGCCAAGATAAACGCCAAGATAAGTGCAAAGCCAAGCGCCAAGCCAAGCGCCAATCCAAGCGAAAAAACCAAGCACCAAGCCAGGCGCCAAGCCAAGCGCCAACCCAAGTTGCAAACCAAGCGCCAAAACAAGCGGCAAGCCAAGCGATAAGTGAAGGTCCACACCAAGCGCCAAACCAAGAGCCAAGACAAGATCCAAGCCAAGCGATAAGCCAAGCGCCAAACCAAGCGCCAAACCAAGCACCTAGCCAAGCGCCAAACCAAGCGCAAAGCCTAGCGCCAAGCCAAGCGCCAGGCCAAACGACAAACCAAGCGCCGAGCCACGCACCAAGCCAAGCCCCAACCCAAGCGCTAAGTCAAGCGCCAAGCCAATTGCCCAGCCAAGCGCCAAAACAAGCGCCAAGTCAAGCGCTAAGCCAAGCGCCAAGTAAACCGGAAAACCAATCACCAAACCAAGCGCCAACCCAAGCACCAAGTCAAGCGCCAAGGAAGCGCCAAGTAAAGCGTTAAACCAAGAATCACCCCAAGCGCCAACCCAAGCGCCAAGCCAAGCGATACTCCTAGCGTCAAGTGAAGCGCCAAACCAAGCGCGAAGTAAAGCGCCAACCCAAGCGCCAAGTCAAGTGCTAAACCAAGCGTCAAGTAAAGCGCCAACCCAAGCGCCAGGTCAAGCGCCAAGCCAAGCGCCAAACCAAGCGCCAAGCCAAGATCCAAGATAAGCGCCAAACCAAGCGCCAACCCAAGCGCCAAGTTAAGCGATACTCCTAGCGTCAAGTGAAGCGCCAAACCAAGCGCGAAGTAAAGCGCCAACCCAAGCGCCAAGTCAAGTGCCAAACCAAGCGTCAAGTAAAGCGCTAAG
This sequence comes from Agriotes lineatus, assembly GCA_940337035.1. NCBI lineage: Eukaryota > Metazoa > Arthropoda > Insecta > Coleoptera > Elateridae > Agriotes > Agriotes lineatus. Next base: position 354,091 of record CALNHX010000280.1, read on the forward strand.
CCAAGCGCAAAGACAAGCGGGAAGCCAAGCGCCAAGCCAAGCGCCAAGCCAAGCGCTAAGCCAAGCGCCAAACCAAGCGCCAAGCCAAGATCCAAGATAAGCGCTAAACCAAGCGCCAAGCTAAGTGCCAAGCCATGCGACAAGACAAGCGCCAAGCCAAACGCCAACCCAAGCGCCAAGCCAAGCGATAAGCCTAGCGTCAAGTGAAACGCCAAACCAAGCACCAAGCCAAGCGCCAACCCAAGCGCCAAGCCAAGCGCCAAGATAAACGCCAAGATAAGTGCAAAGCCAAGCGCCAAGCCAAGCGCCAATCCAAGCGAAAAAACCAAGCACCAAGCCAGGCGCCAAGCCAAGCGCCAACCCAAGTTGCAAACCAAGCGCCAAAACAAGCGGCAAGCCAAGCGATAAGTGAAGGTCCACACCAAGCGCCAAACCAAGAGCCAAGACAAGATCCAAGCCAAGCGATAAGCCAAGCGCCAAACCAAGCGCCAAACCAAGCACCTAGCCAAGCGCCAAACCAAGCGCAAAGCCTAGCGCCAAGCCAAGCGCCAGGCCAAACGACAAACCAAGCGCCGAGCCACGCACCAAGCCAAGCGCCAACCCAAGCGCTAAGTCAAGCGCCAAGCCAATTGCCCAGCCAAGCGCCAAAACAAGCGCCAAGTCAAGCGCTAAGCCAAGCGCCAAGTAAACCGCGAAACCAATCACCAAACCAAGCGCCAACCCAAGCACCAAGTCAAGCGCCAAGGAAGCGCCAAGTAAAGCGTTAAACCAGGAATCACCCCAAGCGCCAACCCAAGCGCCAAGCCAAGCGATACTCCTAGCGTCAAGTGAAGCGCCAAACCAAGCGCGAAGTAAAGCGCCAACCCAAGCGCCAAGTCAAGTGCCAAACCAAGCGTCAAGTAAAGCGCCAACCCAAGCGCCAGGTCAAGCGCCAAGCCAAGCGCCAAACCAAGCGCCAAGCCAAGATCCAAGATAAGCGCCAAACCAAGCGCCAACCCAAGCGCCAAGCCAAGCGTTACTCCTAGCGTCAAGTGAAGCGCCAAACCAAGCGCGAAGTAAAGCGCCAACCCAAGCGCAAAGTCAAGTGCCAAACCAAGCGTCAAGTAAAGCGCTAAGCCAAGCGCAAAGACAAGCGCCAAGCCAAGCGCCAAGCCAAGCGCCAAGCCAAGCGCTAAGCCAAGCGCCAAACCAAGCGCCAAGCCAAGATCCAAGATAAGCGCCAAACCAAGCGCCAAGCTAAGTGCCAAGCCATGCGACAAGACAAGCGCCAAGCCAAACGCCAAGCCAAGCGCCAGGCCAAACGCCAAGCCAAGCGCAAAGCCAAACTTTAAACCAAGCGCCAAGCCAAGCGCCAAGCCAAACGTCAAACCAAGCACCAAACCAAGTGCCAAACCAAGCGCAAAGTCAAGCGGCAAGACAAGCGCAAAGCCACGCGTCAAGCCAAGCGTTAAGCCAAGCGCCAAGCCAAGCGCTAAACCAAGCGCCAAGCCAAGCGCTACACCAAACGCAAAGCCGAGCGCCAAGCCAAGCGCCAAGGTAAGCGCCAAGCCAAGCGCAAGACACGCCCGGAGCCAAGCGCAAAGCCAAGCGACAAGCCAAGCACGAAGTTAAGCGCCAAAGCAAGCGCCAAATCAAACACCTAGCCAAGCACCAAGCCAAGCGCCAAGCCAAGCGCTAAGCCAAGCGCCAAGCCAAGCGTCAAACCAAGCGCTTTACCAAGCGCAAATCTAAGCGCTAAGCTAAGCGCCAAGCCAAGCGCTAAGCCAGGCGCCAAACCAAGCGCCAACGTAAGCGCCAAGCCAAGCGCCAAGCCACGCGCCAAGCCAAACGCCAAGCAAGGCGCCAAGCCAAGTGCTATGCCAAGCGCTAATCCAAGCGCCAAGCCAAGCGCAATGCACGTGCTAAGCCAAGCGCCAAGTCAAGCGCCAAGCCAAGCGCCAACGCAAGCGCCAAGCCAAGCGCCAAGCCACGCGCCAAGCCAAGCGCTACGCCAAGCGCTAATCCAAGCGCCTGGCCAAGCGCAAGGCACGTGCCAAGCCAAGCGCCAAGTCAAGCGCCAAGCCAAGCGCCAACGCAAGCGCCAAGCCAAGCGCCAAGCCACGCGCCAAGCCATGCGCTATGCCAAGCGCTAATCCAAGCGCCTGGCCAAGCGCCAAGCCAAGCGCCAACGCAAGCGCCAAGCCAAGCGCCAACGCAAGCGCCAAGCCAAGCGCCAAGCCACGCGCCAAGCCAAGCTTACAGGCAAGCGCCAAAGCAAGCGCCAAGCCAAGCGCCAAGCCACGCGCCAAGCCAAACGCCAATAAAGGCGCCAAGCCAAGCGCTATGCCAAGCGCTAATTCAAGCGCCAAGCCAAGCGCAATGCACGTGCTAAGCCAAGCGCCAAGTCAAGCGCCAAGCCAAGCGCCAACGCAAGCGCCAAGCCAAGCGCCAAGCCACGCGCCAAGCCACGCGCCAAGCCAAGCGCTATGCCAAGCGCTAATCCAAGCGTCTGGCCAAGCGCAAGGCACGTGCCAAGCCAAGCGCCAAGTCAAACGCCAAGCCAAGCGCCAACACAAGCGCCAAGCCACGCGCCAAGCCATGCGCTATGCCAAGCACTAATCCAAGCGCCTGGCCAAGCGCCAAGCCAAGCGCCAGCGCAAGCGCCAAGCCAAGCGCCAAGCCAAGCGTCAAACCAAGCGCTTTACCAAGCGCAAAGCCAAGCGCCAAGCCAAGCGCTAAGCCAAGCGCCAATCCAGGCGCCAAGCCAAGCGCTATGCCAAGCGCTAATCCAAGCGCCAAGCCAAGCGCAAGGCACGTGCTAAGCCAAGCGCCAAGTCAAGCGCCAAGCCAAGCGCCAACGCAAGCGCCAAGCCAAGCGCCAAGCCAAGCGTCAAACCAAGCGCTTTACCAAGCGCAAAGCCAAGCGCCAAGCCAAGCGCTAAGATAAGCGCCAATCCAGGCGCCAAGCCAAGCGCTATACCAAGCGCTAATCCAAGCGCCAAGCCAAGCGCAAGGCACGTGCTAAGCCAAGCGCCAAGTCAAGCGCCAAGCCAAGCGCCAAGCAGAGCTGCAAACCGAGCGCAAAACCAAGCGCCAAGGAAGCGATAAGCCAAACGCCAAGCCAAACGCCAAGCCAAGCGCCAAGCCAAACGCCAACGCAAGCGCCAAGCCAAGCGCCAACCCAAGCGTCAAACCAAGCGCTTTACCAAGCGCAAAGCCAAGCGCCAAGCCAAGCGCTAAGCCAAGCGCAAATCCAGGCGCCAAGCCAAGCGCTATTCCAAGCGCTAATCCAAGCGCCAAGCCAAGCGCAAGGCACGTGCTAAGCCAAGCGCCAAGTCATGCGCCAAGCCAAGATCCAAGATAAGCGCCAAACCAAGCGCCAAGCTAAGTGCCAAGCCATGCGACAAGCCAAGCGCTAAGCCAAGCGCCAATCCAATCGCCAAGCTAAGTGCCAAGTTACGAGACAAGCCAAGCGCTAAGCCAAGCGCAAAGACAAGCGCGAAGCCAAGCGCCAAGCCAAGCGCCAAGCCAAGCGCCAGGCCAAACGCCAAGCCAATCGCCAAACCAAGCGCCAAACCAAGTGCCAAACCAAGCGCAAAGTCAAGTGGCAAGACAAGCGCAAAGCCACGCGTCAAGCCAAGCGTTAAGCCAAGAGCCAAGCCAAGCGCCAAACCAAGCGCCAAACCAAGTGCCAAACCAAGCGCAAAGTCAAGCGGCAAGACAAGCGCCAAGCCAAGCGCTAAGCCAAGCGCCAATCCAATCGCCAAGCTAAGTGCCAAGTCATGCGACAAGCCAAGCACAAAATAAGCGCCAAAACAAGCGCCAAGCTAAGTGCCAAGCCATGCGACAAGACAAGCGCCAAGCCAAGCGCCAAGCCTAACGCCATGCTAAGCGCCAAACCAAGCGCCAAGCCAAGCGCCAAGCCTAGCGCCATGCCAAACGCCAAGCCAAGCGCAAAGCCAAGCTTTAGACCAAGCGCCAAGCCAAGCGCCAAGCCAAGCGCTAAACCAGGCGCCAAACCAAGTGCCAAACCAAGCGCAAAGTCAAGCCGCAAGACAAGCGCAAAGCCATGCGTCAAGCCAAGCGTTAAGCCAAGCGCCAAGCCAAGCGCTAAGCCAAGCGCCAATCCAATCGCCAAGCTAAGTGCCAAGTTATGCGACAAGCCAAGCGCAAAGCCAAGCTGTAAACCGAGCTTAAAGATAAGCGCCAAGGTAAGCGCTAAACCAAGCGCCAAGCCAAGCGCTACGACAAACGCAAAGCCGAGCGCCAAGCCAAACGCCAAGGTAAGCGCCAAGCCAAGCGCAAGACACGCCCCAAGCCAAGCGCAATGCCAAGCGACAAGCCAAGCACGAAGTTAAGCGCCAAAGCTAGCGCCAAATCAAACACCTAGCCAAGCACCAAGCCAAGCGCCAAGCCAAGCGCTAAGCCAAGCGCCAAGCCAAGCGTCAAACCAGGAGCTTTACCAAGCGCAAATCTAAGCGCTAAGCCAAGCGCCAAGCCAAGCGCTAAGACAGGCGCAAAACCAGGCGCCAAGCCGAGCTCTAGGTCAAGCGCCAAACCAAGGGCAAGGTTAAGCGCCAAGGCAACCGCCAAGCCAGGCGCCAAGCCGAGCTCTAGGACAAGGGCCAAACCAAGCGCAAGGTTAAGCGCCAAGGCAAGCGCCAAGCCAAGCGCCCAGCCAAGCGCCAAACCAAGCGCCAAGTCAAGCGTCAAACTAAGCGCCAAGTCAAGCGCCAACCCAAGCGCTAAGGCAAGCGCCAAACCACGTGCCAAACCAAGCGCCAAGCTAAGTGCCAAGCCATGCGACAAGACAAGCGCCAAGCTAAGCGCCTAGCCTAACGCCATGCTAAGCGCCAAACCAAGCACCAAGCCAAGCGCCAAGCCAAGCGCCAGGCCAAACGCCAAGCCAAGCGCAAAGCCAAGCTTTAAACCAAGCGCCAAGCCAAGCGCCAAGCCAAGCGCTAAACCAAGCGCCAAACCAAGTGCCAAACCAAGCGCAAAGTCAAGCCGCAAGACAAGCGCAAAGCCATGCGTCAAGCCAAGCGGTAAGCCAAGCGCCAAGCCAAGCGCTATGCCAAGCGCCAATCCAATCGCCAAGCTAAGTGCCAAGTTATGCGACAAGCCAAGCGCATAGCCAAGCTGTAAACCGAGCTTAAAGATAAGCGCCAAGGTAAGCGCTAAACCAAGCGCCAAGCCAAGCGCTACACCAAACGCAAAGCCGAGCGCCAAGCCAAGCGCCAAGGTAAGCGCCAAGCCAAGCGCAAGACACGCCCCGAGCCAAGCGCAAAGCCAAGCGACAAGCCAAGCACGAAGTTAAGCGCCAAAGCAAGCGCCAAATCAAACACCTAGCCAAGCACCAAGCCAAGCGCCAAGCCAAGCGCTAAGCCAAGCGCCAAGCCAAGCGTCAAACCAAGCGCTTTACCAAGCGCAAATCTAAGCGCTAAGCTAAGCGCCAAGCCAAGCGCTAAGCCAGGCGCCAAACCAAGCGCCAACGTAAGCGCCAAGCCAAGCGCCAAGCCACGCGCCAAGCCAAACGCCAAGCAAGGCGCCAAGCCAAGCGCTATGCCAAGCGCTAATCCAAGCGCCTGGCCAAGCGCAAGGCACGTGCCAAGCCAAGCGCCAAGTCAAGCGCCAAGCCAAGCGCCAACGCAAGCACCAAGCCAAGCGCCAAGCCACGCGCCAAGCCATGCGCTATGCCAAGCGCTAATCCAAGCGCCTGGCCAAGCGCCAAGCCAAGCGCCAACGCAAGCGCCAAGCCAAGCGCCAACGCAAGCGCCAAGCCAAGCGCCAAGCCACGCGCCAAGCCAAGCTTACAGGCAAGCGCCAAAGCAAGCGCCAAGCCAAGCGCCAAGCCACGCGCCAAGCCAAACGCCAATAAAGGCGCCAAGCCAAGCGCTATGCCAAGCGCTAATTCAAGCGCCAAGCCAAGCGCAATGCACGCTAAGCCAAGCGCCAAGTCAAGCGCCAAGCCAAGCGCCAACGCAAGCGCCAAGCCAAGCGCCTAGCCACGCGCCAAGCCAAGCGTTATGCCAAGCGCTAATCCAAGCGTCTGGCCAAGCGCAAGGCACGTGCCAAGCCAAGCGCCAAGTCAAACGCCAAGCCAAGCGCCTGGCCAAGCGCCAAGCCAAGCGCCAACGCAAGCGCCAAGCCAAGCGCCAAGCCAAGCGTCAAACCAAGCGCTTTACCAAGCGCAAAGCGAAGCGCCAAGCCAAGCGCTAAGCCAAGCGCCAATCCAGGCGCCAAGCCAAGCGCTATGCCAAGCGCTAATCCAAGCGCCAAGCCAAGCGCAAGGCACGTGCTAAGCCAAGCGCCAAGTCAAGCGCCAAGCCAAGAGCCAACGCAAGCGCCAAGCCAAGCGCCAAGCCAAGCGTCAAACCAAGCGCTTTACCAAGCGCAAAGCCAAGCGCCAAGCCAAGCGCTAAGCCAAGCGCCAATCCAGGCGCCAAGCCAAGCGCTATACCAAGCGCTAATCCAAGCGCCAAGCCAAGCGCAAGGCACGTGCTAAGCCAAGCGCCAAGTCAAGCGCCAAGCCAAGCGCCAAGCAGAGCTGCAAACCGAGCGCAAAACCAAGCGCCAAGGAAGCGATAAGCCAAACGCCAAGCCAAACGCCAAGCCAAGCGCCAAGCCAAGCGCCAACGCAAGCGCCAAGCCAAGCGCCAACCCAAGCGTCAAACCAAGCGCTTTACCAAGCGCAAAGCCAAGCGCCAAGCCAAGCGCTAAGCCAAGCGCAAATCCAGGCGCCAAGCCAAGCGCTATTCCAAGCGCTAATCCAAGCGCCAAGCCAAGCGCAAGGCACGTGCTAAGCCAAGCGCCAAGTCATGCGCCAAGCCAAGCGCCAAGCAGAGCTGCAAACCGAGAGCAAAACCAAACGCCAAGGCAAGCGATAAGCCAAACGCCAAGCCAAGCGCCAAGCCAAGCGTCAAACCAAGCGTTTTACCATGCGCAAAGCCAAGCGCCAAGCCAAGCGCTAAGCCAAGCGCCAATCCAGGCGCCAAGCCAAGCGCTATGCCAAGCGCTAATCCAAGCGCCTGGCCAAGCGCAAGGCACGTGCCAAGCCAAGCGCCAAGTCAAGCGCCAGGCCAAGCGCCAACGCAAGCGCCAAGCCAAGCGCCAATCCAGGCGCCAAGCCAAGCGCTATGCCTAGCGCTAATCCAAGCGCCTGGCCAAGCGCAAGGCACGTGCCAAGCCAAGCGCCAAGTCAAGCGCCAGGCCAAGCGCCAACGCAAGCGCCAAGCCAAGCGCTAAGCCAAGCGCCAATCCAGGCGCCAAGCCAAGCGCTATGCCAAGCGCTAATCCAAGCGACTGGCCAAGCGCAATGCACGTGCTAAGCCAAGCGCCAACGCAAGCGCCAAGCCAAGCGCCAAGCCACGCGCCAAGCCATGCGCTATGCCAAGCGCTAATCCAAGCGCCTGGCCAAGCGCAAGGCACGTGCCAAGCCAAGCGCCAAGTCAAGCGCCAGGCCAAGCGCCAACGCAAGCGCCAAGCCAAGCGCCAAGCCAAGCGTCAAACCAAGCGCTTTACCAAGCGCAAAGCCAAGCGCCAAACCAGGCCTCAAGCCAAGCGCTATGCCAAGCACTATTCCAAGCGCCAAGCCAAGCGCAAGGCACGTGCTAAGCCAAGCGCCAACGCAAGCGCCAAGCCAAGCGCCAAGCCACGCGCCAAGCCATGCGCTATGCCAAGCGCTAATCCAAGCGCCTGGCCAAGCGCAAGGCACGTGCCAAGCCAAGCGCCAAGTCAAGCGCCAAGCCAAGCGCCAACGCAAGCGCCAATCCAGGCGCCAAGCCGAGCGCTACGTCAAGCGCCAAACCAAACGTCAAGTCAAATGCCAACCCAAGCTCGAAGCCAAGCGCCAACCCAAGCGCCACGTCAAGCGATAAGCTATGTGCCAAGCCAAGCACCAAGCCAAGCGCCCAGCCAAGCGCCAAACCAAGTGCAAAGCCAAGCGCCAAGCCAAGCGTTAAACCAAGCGCAAAGCCAAGCGCCAAGCCAAGCGCCCAGCCAAGCGCCAAACCAAGTTGAAAACCAAGCGCCAAGCCAAGCGCCCAGCCAAGCGCTAAACCAAGCGCCAAGTCAAATGCCAACCCAAGCTCCAAGCCAGGCGCCAACCCAAGCGCCAAGATAAGCGTTAAGCCAAGCGCAAAGCCAAGCGCCAAGCCAAGCGCTAAACGAAGCGCAAAGCCTAGCGCAAAGCCAAGCGCCAAGCCAGGCAGCAAGCCAAGCTCCAAGCCAAGCATCAGGCTAAGCGCCAAGCTAAACGCCAAGGCAAGCGCCAAGTCAAGCGCCAAGCCACGTGCCAAGCCAAGCGCCAAGATAAGCGTTAAGCCAAGCGCCAAGCTAAACGCCAAGGCAAGCGCCAAGACAAGCGCCAAACCAAGCGCAAAACCAAGCGCCATCTCAGGCAACAAGCCAAGATCCAAGCCAAGCGCCAAGCCAAACGCCAAGCCAAGCGCTAAGCCAAGCGCCAAACCAAGCGCCAACGCAAGCGCCAAGCCAAGCGCCAAGCCACGCGCCAAGCCAAACGCCAAGCAAGGCGCCAAGCCAAGCGCTATGCCAAGCGCTAATCCAAGCGCCAAGCCAAGCGCAATGCACGTGCTAAGCCAAGCGCCAAGTCAAGCGCCAAGCCAAGCGCCAAGCCACGCGCCAAGCCAAGCGCTATGCCAAGCGCTAATCCAAGCGCCTGGCCAAGCGCAAGGCACGTGCCAAGCCAAGCGCCAAGCCAAGCGCCAAGCCACGCGCCAAGCCATGCGCTATGCCAAGCGCTAACCCAAGCGCCTGGCCAAGCGCCAAGCCAAGCGCCAAGATAAACGTTAAGCCAAGCGCAAAGCCTAGCGCAAAGCCAAGCGCCAACCCAGGCAGCAAGCCAAGCTCCAAGCCAAGCATCACGTTAAGCGCCAAGCTAAACGCCAAGGCAAGCGCCAAGACAAGCGCCAAGCCAAGCGCCAAGCCAAGCGGCAAGCCAAACGCCAAGGCAAGCGCCAATCCAAGCGCCAAGCCAAGCGCCAATCCAAGCGAAAAAACCAAGCACCAAGCCAGGCGCCAAGCCAAGCGCCAACCCAAGTTGCAAACCAAGCGCCAAAACAAGCGGCAAGCCAAGCGATAAGTGAAGGTCCACACCAAGCGCCAAACCAAGAGCCAAGACAAGATCCAAGCCAAGCGATAAGCCAAGCGCCAAACCAAGCGCCAAACCAAGCACCTAGCCAAGCGCCAAACCAAGCGCAAAGCCTAGCGCCAAGCCAAGCGCCAGGCCAAACGACAAACCAAGCGCCGAGCTACGCACCAAGCCAAGCGCCAACCCAAGCGCTAAGTCAAGCGCCAAGCCAATTGCCCAGCCAAGCGCCAAAACAAGCGCCAAGTCAAGCGCTAAGCCAAGCGCCAAGTAAACCGCGAAACCAATCACCAAACCAAGCGCCAACCCAAGCACCAAGTCAAGCGCCAAGGAAGCGCCAAGTAAAGCGTTAAACCAAGAATCACCCCAAGCGCCAACCCAAGCGCCAAGCCGAGCGATACTCCTAGCGTCAAGTGAAGCGCCAAACCAAGCGCGAAGTAAAGCGCCAACCCAAGCGCCAAGTCAAGTGCCAAACCAAGCGTCAAGTAAAGCGCCAACCCAAGCGCCAGGTCAAGCGCCAAGCCAAGCGCCAAACCAAGCGCCAAGCCAAGATCCAAGATAAGCGCCAAACCAAGCGCCAACCCAAGCGCCAAGCCAAGCGATACTCCTAGCGTCAAGTGAAGCGCCAAACCAAGCGCGAAGTAAAGCGCCAACCCAAGCGCCAAGTCAAGTGCCAAACCAAGCGTCAAGTAAAGCGCTAAGCCAAGCGCAAAGACAAGCGCGAAGCCAAGCGCCAAGCCAAGCGCCAAGCCAAGCGCTAAGCCAAACGCCAAACCAAGCGCCAAGCCAAGATCCAAGATAAGCGCCAAACCAAGCGCCAAGCTAAGTGCCAAGCCATGCGACAAGACAAGCGCCAAGCCAAACGCCAAGCCAAGCACCAGGCCAAACGCCAAGCCAAGCGCAAAGCCAAACTTTAAACCAAGCGCCAAGCCAAGCGCCAAGCCAAGCGCCAAACCAAGCGCCAAACCAAGTGCCAAACCAAGCGCAAAGTCAAGCGGCAAGACAAGCGCAAAGCCATGCGTCAAGCCAAGCGTTAAGCCAAGCGCCAAGCCAAGCGCTAAACCAAGGGCCAATCCAAGCGCCAATCTAAGTGCCAAGTCATGCGACAAGCCAAGCGCCAAGCCAAGCGCCAAAATAAGCGCCAAACCAAGCGCCAAGCTAAGTGCCAAGCCATGCGACAAGACAAGCGCCAAGCCAAGCGCCTAGCCTAACGCCATGCTAAGCGCCAAACCAAGCACCAAGCCAAGCGCCAAGCCTAGCGCCAGGCCAAACGCCAAGCCAAGCGCAAAGCCAAGCTTTAAACCAAGCGCCAAGCCAAGCGCCAAGCCAAGCGCTAAACCAAGCGCCAAACCAAGTGCCAAACCAAGCGCAAAGTCAAGCCGCAAGACAAGCGCAAAGCCATGCGTCAAGCCAAGCGTTAAGCCAAGCGCCAAACCAAGCGCTAAGCCAAGCGCCAATCCAATCGCCAAGCTAAGTGCCAAGTTATGCGACAAGCCAAGCGCAAAGCCAAGCTGTAAACCGAGCTTAAAGATAAGCGCCAAGGTAAGCGCTAAACCAAGCGCCAAACAAAAGTGCCAAACCAAGCGCAAAGTCAAGCCGTAAGCCAAGCGCTATGCCAAGCGCTAATCCAAGCGCCAAGGCAAACGCAAGGCACGTGCTAAGCCAAGCGCCAACGCAAGCGCCAAGCCAAGCGCCAAGCCACCCGCCAAGCCATGCGCTATGCCAAGCGCTAATCCAAGCGCCTGGCCAAGCGCAAGGCACGTGCCAAGCCAAGCGCCAAGTCAAGCGCCAAGCCAAGCGCCAACGCAAGCGCCAAGCCAAGCGCCAAGCCAAGCGTCAAACCAAGCGCTTTACCAAGCGCAAAGCCAAGCGCCAAGCCAAGCGCTAAGCCAAGCGCCAATCCAGGCCTCAAGCCAAGCGCTATGCCAAGCGCTAATCCAAACGCCAAGCCAAGCGCAAGGCACGTGCTAAGCCAAGCGCCAACGCAAGCGCCAAGCCAAGCGCCAAGCCACGCGCCAAGCCATGCGCTATGCCAAGCGCTAATCCAAGCGCCTGGCCAAGCGCAAGGCACGTGCCAAGCCAAGCGCCAAGTCAAGCGCCAAGCCAAGCGCCAAGTCAAGCGCCAAGCCAAGCGCCAACGCAAGCGCCAATCCAGGCGCCAAGCCGAGCGCTACGTCAAGCGCCAAACCAAACGTCAAGTCAAATGCCAACCCAAGCTCGAAGCCAAGCGCCAACCCAAGCGCCAAGTCAAGCGATAAGCTATGTGCCAAGCCAAGCACCAAGCCAAGCGCCCAGCCAAGCGCCAAACCAAGTGCAAAGCCAAGCGCCAAGCTAAGCGTTAAACCAAGCGCAAAGCCAAGCGCCAAGCCAAGCGCCCAGCCAAGCGCCAAACCAAGTTGAAAACCAAGCGCCAAGCTAAGCGCCCAGCCAAGCGCTAAACCAAGCGCCAAGTCAAATGCCAACCCAAGCTCCAAGCCAGGCGCCAACCCAAGCGCCAAGTCAAGCGCCAAGCCACGTGCCAAGCCAAGCTCCAAGCCAAGCGCCAAGCCAAGCGTTAAGCCAAGCGCAAAGCCAAGCGCCAAGCCAAGCGCTAAACGAAGCGCAAAGCCAAGCGCCAAGTCAAGCGCCAAGCCAAGCGCAAAGCCTAGCGCAAAGCCAAGCGCCAACCCAGGCAGCAAGCCAAGCTCCAAGCCAAGCATTAGGCTAAGCGCCAAGCTAAACGCCAAGGCAAGCGCCAAGACAAGCGCCAAACCAAGCGCAAAGCCAAGCGTTATCTCAGGCAACAAGCCAAGCTCCAAGCCAAGCGCCAAGCCAAGCGCCAAGCCAAGCGCCAAGCCAAACGCGAAGGCAAGCGCCAATCCAAGCGCCAAGCCAAACGTCAAGCCAAGCGCCAAGATAAACGCCAAGATAAGTGCAAAGCCAAGCGCCAAGCCAAGCGCCAAACCAAGCGAAAAAACCAAGCACCAAGCCAGGCGCCAAGCCAAGCGCCAACCCAAGTTGCAAACCAAGCGCCAAAACAAGCGGCAAGCCAAGCGATAAGTGAAGGTCCACACCAAGCGCCAAACCAAGAGCCAAGACAAGATCCAAGCCAAGCGATAAGCCAAGCGCCAAACCAAGCGCCAAACCAAGCACCTAGCCAAGCGCCAAACCAAGCGCAAAGCCTAGCGCTAAGCCAAGCGCCAGGCCAAACGACAAACCAAGCGCCGAGCCACGCACCAAGCCAAGCGCCAACCCAAGCGCTAAGTCAAGCGCCAAGCCAATCGCCCAGCCAAGCGCCAAAACAAGCGCCAAGTCAAGCGCTAAGCCAAGCGCCAAGTAAACCGCGAAACCAATCACTAAACCAAGCGTCAACCCAAGCACCAAGTCAAGCGCCAAGGAAGCGCCAAGTAAAACGTTAAACCAAGAATCACCCCAAGCGCCAACCCAAGCGCCAAGCCAAGCGATACTCCTAGCGTCAAGTGAAGCGCCAAACCAAGCGCGAAGTAAAGCGCCAACCCAAGCGCCAAGTCAAGTGCCAAACCAAGCGTCAAGTAAAGCGCCAACCCAAGCGCCAGGTCAAGCGCCAAGCCAAGCGCCAAACCAAGCGCCAAGCCAAGATCCAAGATAAGCGCCAAACCAAGCGCCAACCCAAGCGCCAAGCCAAGCGATACTCCTAGCGTCAAGTGAAGCGCCAAACCAAGCGCGAAGTAAAGCGCCAACCCAAGCGCCAAATCAAGTGCCAAACCAAGCGTCAATTAAAGCGCTAAGCCAAGCGCAAAGACAAGCGCGAAGCCAAGCGCCAAGCCAAGCGCCAAGCCAAGCGCTAAGCCAAGCGCCAAATTAAGCGCCAAGCCAAGATCCAAGATAAGCGCCAAACCAAGCGCCAAGCTAAGTGCCAAGCCATTCGACAAAACAAGCGCCAAGCCAAACGCCAAGCCAAGCGCCAGGCCAAACGCCAAGCCAAGCGCAAAGCCAAACTTTAATCCAAGCGCCAAGCCAAGCGCCAAGCCAAGCGCCAAACCAAGCGCCAAACCAAGTGCCAAACCAAGCGCAAAGTCAAGCGGCAAGACAAGCGCAAAGCCACGCGTCAAGCCAAGCGTTAAGCGAAGCGCCAAGCCAAGCGCTAAGCCAAGCGCCAATCCAATCGCCAAGCTAAGTGCCAAGTTATGCGACAAGCCAAGCGCAAAGCCAAACTTTAAACCAAGCGCCAAGCCAAGCGCCAAGCCAAGCGCCCAACCAAGCGCAAAGTCAAGCGGCAAGACAAGCGCAAAGCCACGCGTCAAGCCAAGCGTTAAGCCAAGCGCCAAGCCAAGCGCTAAGCCAAGCGCCAATCCAATCGCCAAGCTAAGTGCCAAGTCATGCGACAAGCCAAGCGCCAAGCCAAGCGCCAAAATAAGCGCCAAACCAAGCGCCAAGATAAGTGCCAAGCCATGCGACAAGACAAGCGCCAAGCCAAGCGCCTAGCCTAACGCCATGCTAAGCGCCAAACCAAGCGCCAAGCCAAGCGCTAAACCAAGCGCCAAACCAAGTGCCAAACCAAGCGCAAAGTCAAGCCGCAAGACAAGCGCAAAGCCATGCGTCAAGCCAAGCGGTAAGCCAAGCGGCAAGCCAAGCGCTATGCCAAGCGCCAATCCAATCGCCAAGCTAAGTGCCAAGTTATGCGACAAGCCAAGCGCATAGCCAAGCTGTAAACCGAGCTTAAAGATAAGCGCCAAGGTAAGCGCTAAACCAAGCGCCAAGCCAAGCGCTACACCAAACGCAAAGCCGAGCGCCAAGCCAAGCGCCAAGGTAAGCGCCAAGCCAAGCGCAAGACACGCCCCGAGCCAAGCGCAAAGCCAAGCGACAAGCCAAGCACGAAGTTAAGCGCCAAAGCAAGCGCCAAATCAAACACCTAGCCAAGCACCAAGCCAAGCGCCAAGCCAAGCGCTAAGCCAAGCGCCAAGCCAAGCGTCAAACCAAGCGCTTTACCAAGCGCAAATCTAAGCGCTAAGCTAAGCGCCAAGCCAAGCGCTAAGCCAGGCGCCAAACCAAGCGCCAACGTAAGCGCCAAGCCAAGCGCCAAGCCACGCGCCAAGCCAAACGCCAAGCAAGGCGCCAAGCCAAGCGCTATGCCAAGCGCTAATCCAAGCGCCAAGCCAAGCGCAATGCACGTGCTAAGCCAAGCGCCAAGTCAAGCGCCAAGCCAAGCGCCAACGCAAGCGCCAAGCCAAGCGCCAAGCCACGCGCCAAGCCAAGCGCTACGCCAAGCGCTAATCCAAGCGCCTGGTCAAGCGCAAGGCACGTGCCAAGCCAAGCGCCAAGTCAAGCGCCAAGCCAAGCGCCAACGCAAGCGCCAAGCCAAGCTCCAAGCCACGCGCCAAGCCATGCGCTATGCCAAGCGCTAATCCAAGCGCCTGGCCAAGCGCCAAGCCAAGCGCCAACGCAAGCGCCAAGCCAAGCGCCAACGCAAGCGCCAAGCCAAGCGCCAAGCCACGCGCCAAGCCAAGCTTACAGGCAAGCGCCAAAGCAAGCGCCAAGCCAAGCGCCAAGCCACGCGCCAAGCCAAACGCCAATAAAGGCGCCAAGCCAAGCGCTATGCCAAGCGCTAATTCAAGCGCCAAGCCAAGCGCAAAGCACGTGCTAAGCCAAGCGCCAAGTCAAGCGCCAAGCCAAGCGCCAACGCAAGCGCCAAGCCAAGCGCCAAGCCACGCGCCAAGCCAAGCGCTATGCCAAGCGCTAATCCAAGCGTCTGGCCAAGCGCAAGGCACGTGCCAAGCCAAGCGCCAAGTCAAACGCCAAGCCAAGCGCCAACACAAGCGCCAAGCCACGTGCCAAGCCATGCGCTATGCCAAGCGCTAATCCAAGCGCCTGGCCAAGCGCCAAGCCAAGCGCCAACGCAAGCGCCAAGCCAAGCGCCAAGCCAAGCGTCAAACCAAGCGCTTTACCAAGCGCAAAGCCAAGCGCCAAGCCAAGCGCTAAGCCAAGCGCCAATCCAGGCGCCAAGCCAAGCGCTATGCCAAGCGCTAATCCAAGCGCCAAGCCAAGCGCAAGGCACGTGCTAAGCCAAGCGCCAAGTCAAGCGCCAAGCCAAGCGCCAACGCAAGCGCCAAGCCAAGCGCCAAGCCAAGCGTCAAACCAAGCGCTTTACCAAGCGCAAAGCCAAGCGCCAAGCCAAGCGCTAAGATAAGCGCCAAGCCAAGCGCAAGGCACGTGCTAAGCCAAGCGCCAAGTCAAGCGCCAAGCCAAGCGCCAAGCAGAGCTGCAAACCGAGCGCAAAACCAAGCGCCAAGGAAGCGATAAGCCAAACGCCAAGCCAAACGCCAAGCCAAGCGCCAAGCCAAGCGCCAACGCAAGCGCCAAGCCAAGCGCCAACCCAAGCGTCAAACCAAGCGCTTTACCAAGCGCAAAGCCAAGCGCCAAGCCAAGCGCTAAGCCAAGCGCAAATCCAGGCGCCAAGCCAAGCGCTATTCCAAGCGCTAATCCAAGCGCCAAGCCAAGCGCAAGGCACGTGCTAAGCCAAGCGCCAAGTCATGCGCCAAGCCAAGCGACAAGCAGAGCTGCAAACCGAGCGCAAAACCAAACGCCAAGGCAAGCGATAAGCCAAACGCCAAGCCAAGCGCCAAGCCAAGCGTCAAAGCAAGCGCTTTACCATGCGCAAAGCCAAGCGCCAAGCCAAGCGCTAAGCCAAGCGCTATGCCTAGCGCTAATCCAAGCGCCTGGCCAAGCGCAAGGCACGTGCCAAGCCAAGCGCCAAGTCAAGCGCCAGGCCAAGCGCCACCGCAAGCGCCAAGCCAAGCGCCAATCCAGGCGCCAAGCCAAGCGCTATGCCTAGCGCTAATCCAAGCGCCTGGCCAAGCGCAAGGCACGTGCCTAGCCAAGCGCCAAGTCAAGCGCCAGGCCAAGCGCCAACGCAAGCGCCAAGCCAAGCGCTAAGCCAAGCGCCAATCCAGGCGCCAAGCCAAGCGCTATGCCAAGCGCTAATCCAAGCGCCTGGCCAAGCGCAATGCACGTGCTAAGCCAAGCGCCAACGCAAGCGCCAAGCCAAGCGCCAAGCCACGCGCCAAGCCATGCACTATGCCAAGCGTTAATCCAAGCGCCTGGCCAAGCGCAAGGCACGTGCCAAGCCAAGCGCCAAGTCAAGCGCCAGGCCAAGCGCCAACGCAAGCGCCAAGCCAAGCGTCAAACCAAGCGCTTTTCCAAGCGCAAAGCCAAGCGCCAAACCAGGCCTCAAGCCAAGCGCTATGCCAAGCACTATTCCAAGCGCCAAGCCAAGCGCAAGGCACGTGCTAAGCCAAGCGCCAACGCAAGCGCCAAGCCAAGCGCCAAGCCACGCGCCAAGCCATGCGCTATGCCAAGCGCTAATCCAAGCGCCTGGCCAAGCGCAAGGCACGTGCCAAGCCAAGCGCCAAGTCAAGCGCCAAGCCAAGCGCCACGTCAAGCGCCAAACCAAGCGCCACGTCAAGCGATAAGCTATGTGCCAAGCCAAGCACCAAGCCAAGCGCCCAGCCAAGCGCCAAACCAAGTGCAAAGCCAAGCGCCAAGCCAAGCGTTAAACCAAGCGCAAAGCCAAGCGCCAAGCCAAGCGCCCAGCCAAGCGCCAAACCAAGTTGAAAACCAAGCGCCAAGCCAAGCGCCCAGCCAAGCGCTAAACCAAGCGCCAAGTCAAATGCCAACCCAAGCTTCAAGCCAGGCGCCAACCCAAGCGCCAAGATAAGCGTTAAGCCAAGCGCAAAGCCAAGCGCCAAGCCAAGCGCTAAACGAAGCGCAAAGCCTAGCGCAAAGCCAAGCGCCAAGCCAGGCAGCAAGCCAAGCTCCAAGCCAAGCATCAGGCTAAGCGCCAAGCTAAACGCCAAGGCAAGCGCCAAGTCAAGCGCCAAGCCACGTGCCAAGCCAAGCGCCAAGAAAAGCGTTAAGCCAAGCGCCAAGCTAAACGCCAAGGCAAGCGCCAAGACAAGCGCCAAACCAAGCGCAAAACCAAGCGCCATCTCAGGCAACAAGCCAAGATCCAAGCCAAGCGCCAAGCCAAACGCCAAGCCAAGCGCTAAGCCAGGCGCCAAACCAAGCGCCAACGCAAGCGCCAAGCCAAGCGCCAAGCCACGCGCCAAGCCAAACGCCAAGCAAGGCGCCAAGCCAAGCGCTATGCCAAGCGCTAATCCAAGCGCCAAGCCAAGCGCAATGCACGTGCTAAGCCAAGCGCCAAGTCAAGCGCCAAGCCAAGCGCCAAGCCACGCGCCAAGCCAAGCGCTATGCCAAGCGCTAATCCAAGCGCCTGGCCAAGCGCAAGGCACGTGCCAAGCCAAGCGCCAAGCCAAGCGCCAAGCCACGCGCCAAGCCATGCGCTATGCCAAGCGCTAACCCAAGCGCCTGGCCAAGCGCCAAGCCAAGCGCCAAGATAAACGTTAAGCCAAGCGCAAAGCCTAGCGCAAAGCCAAGCGCCAACCCAGGCAGCAAGCCAAGCTCCAAGCCAAGCATCACGCTAAGCGCCAAGCTAAACGCCAAGGCAAGCGCCAAGACAAGCGCCAAACCAAGCGCAAAACCAAGCGCCATCTCAGGCAACAAGCCAAGCTCCAAGCCAAGCGCCAAGCCAAGCGCCAAGCCAAGCGGCAAGCCAAACGCCAAGGCAAGCGCCAATCCAAGCGCCAAGCCAAGCGCCAATCCAAGCGAAAAAACCAAGCACCAAGCCAGGCGCCAAGCCAAGCGCCAACCCAAGTTGCAAACCAAGCGCCAAAACAAGCGGCAAGCCAAGCGATAAGTGAAGGTCCACACCAAGCGCCAAACCAAGAGCCAAGACAAGATCCAAGCCAAGCGATAAGCCAAGCGCCAAACCAAGCGCCAAACCAAGCACCTAGCCAAGCGCCAAACCAAGCGCAAAGCCTAGCGCCAAGCCAAGCGCCAGGCCAAACGACAAACCAAGCGCCGAGCTACGCACCAAGCCAAGCGCCAACCCAAGCGCTAAGTCAAGCGCCAAGCCAATTGCCCAGCCAAGCGCCAAAACAAGCGCCAAGTCAAGCGCTAAGCCAAGCGCCAAGTAAACCGCGAAACCAATCACCAAACCAAGCGCCAGTCCCAAGCACCAAGTCAAGCGCCAAGGAAGCGCCAAGTAAAGCGTTAAACCAAGAATCACCCCAAGCGCCAACCCAAGCGCCAAGCCGAGCGATACTCCTAGCGTCAAGTGAAGCGCCAAACCAAGCGCGAAGTAAAGCGCCAACCCAAGCGCCAAGTCAAGTGCCAAACCAAGCGTCAAGTAAAGCGCCAACCCAAGCGCCAGGTCAAGCGCCAAGCCAAGCGCCAAACCAAGCGCCAAGCCAAGATCCAAGATAAGCGCCAAACCAAGCGCCAACCCAAGCGCCAAGCCAAGCGATACTCCTAGCGTCAAGTGAAGCGCCAAACCAAGCGCGAAGTAAAGCGCCAACCCAAGCGCCAAGTCAAGTGCCAAACCAAGCGTCAAGTAAAGCGCTAAGCCAAGCGCAAAGACAAGCGCGAAGCCAAGCGCCAAGCCAAGCGCCAAGCCAAGCGCTAAGCCAAACGCCAAACCAACCGCCAAGCCAAGATCCAAGATAAGCGCCAAACCAAGCGCCAAGCTAAGTGCCAAGCCATGCGACAAGACAAGCGCCAAGCCAAACGCCAAGCCAAGCACCAGGCCAAACGCCAAGCCAAGCGCAAAGCCAAACTTTAAACCAAGCGCCAAGCCAAGCGCCAAGCCAAGCGCCAAACCAAGCGCCAAACCAAGTGCCAAACCAAGCGCAAAGTCAAGCGGCAAGACAAGCGCAAAGCCACGCGTCAAGCCAAGCGTTAAGCCAAGCGCCAAGCCAAGCGCTAAACCAAGCGCCAATCCAAGCACCAATCTAAGTGCCAAGTCATGCGACAAGCCAAGCGCCAAGCCAAGCGCCAAAATAAGCGCCAAACCAAGCGCCAAGCTAAGTGCCAAGCCATGCGACAAGACAAGCGCCAAGCCAAGCGCCTAGCCTAACGCCATGCTAAGCGCCAAACCAAGCACCAAGCCAAGCGCCAAGCCTAGCGCCAGGCCAAACGCCAAGCCAAGCGCAAAGCCAAGCTTTAAACCAAGCGCCAAGCCAAGCGCCAAGCCAAGCGCTAAACCAAGCGCCAAACCAAGTGCCAAACCAAGCGCAAAGTCAAGCCGCAAGACAAGCGCAAAGCCATGCGTCAAGCCAAGCGTTAAGCCAAGCGCCAAACCAAGCGCTAAGCCAAGCGCCAATCCAATCGCCAAGCTAAGTGCCAAGTTATGCGACAAGCCAAGCGCAAAGCCAAGCTGTAAACCGAGCTTAAAGATAAGCGCCAAGGTAAGCGCTAAACCAAGCGCCAAACAAAAGTGCCAAACCAAGCGCAAAGTCAAGCCGCAAGACAAGCGCAAAACCATGCGTCAAGCCAAGCGCCAAGCCACGCGCCAAGCCATGCGCTATGCCAAGCGCTAATCCAAGCGCCAGGCCAAGCGCCAAGCCAAGCGCCAACGCAAGCGCCAAGCCAAGCGCTAAGCCAAGCGCCAATCCAGGCGCCAAGTCAAGCGCTATGCCAAGCGCTACTCCAACCGCCAAGCCAAGCGCAAGGCACGTGCTAAGCCAAGCGCCAAGTCATGCGCCAAATCAAGCGCCAAGCAGAGCTGCAAACCGAGCGCAAAAACCAAGCGCCAAGGCAGGCGATAAGCCAAACGCCAAGCCAAGCGCCAAGCCAAGCGTCAAACCAAGCGCTTTACCAAGCGCAAAGCCAAGCGCCAAGCCAAGCGCTAAGCCAAGCGCCAATCCAGGCGCCAAGTCAAGCGCTATGCCAAGCGCTACTCCAAGCGCCAAGCCAAGCGCAAGGCACGTGCTAAGCCAAGCGCCAAGTCATGCGCCAAGCCAAGCGCCAAGCAGAGCTGCAAACCGAGCGCAAAACCAAGCGCCAAGGCAAGCGATAAGCCAAACGCCAAGCCAAGCGCCAAGCCAAGCGTCAAACCAAGCGCTTTACCAAGCGCAAAGCCAAGCGCCAAGCCAAGCGCTAAGCCAAGCGCCAATCCAGGCGCCAAGCCAAGCGCTATGCCAAGCGCTAATCCAAGCGCCAAGGCAAACGCAAGGCACGTGCTAAGCCAAGCGCCAACGCAAGCGCCAAGCCAAGCGCCAAGCCACGCGCCAAGCCATGCGCTATGCCAAGCGCTAATCCAAGCGCCTGGCCAAGCGCAAGGCACGTGCCAAGCCAAGCGCCAAGTCAAGCGCCAAGCCAAGCGCCAACGCAAGCGCCAAGCCAAGCGCCAAGCCAAGCGTCAAACCAAGCGCTTTACCAAGCGCAAAGCCAAGCGCCAAGCCAAGCGCCAAGTCAAGCGCCAAGCCAAGCGCCAACGCAAGCGCCAATCCAGGCGCCAAGCCGAGCGCTACGTCAAGCGCCAAACCAAACGTCAAGTCAAATGCCAACCCAAGCTCGAAGCCAAGCGCCAACCCAAGCGCCAAGTCAAGCGATAAGCTATGTGCCAAGCCAAGCACCAAGCCAAGCGCCCAGCCAAGCGCCAAACCAAGTGCAAAGCCAAGCGCCAAGCTAAGCGTTAAACCAAGCGCAAAGCCAAGCGCCAAGCCAAGCGCCCAGCCAAGCGCCAAACCAAGTTGAAAACCAAGCGCCAAGCTAAGCGTTAAACCAAGCGCAAAGCCAAGCGCCAAGCCAAGCGCCCAGCCAAGCGCCAAACCAAGTGCAAAGCCAAGCGCCAAACCAAGTTGAAAACCAAGCGCCAAGCTAAGCGTTAAACCAAGCGCAAAGCCAAGCGCCAAGCCAAGCGCCCAGCCAAGCGCTAAACCAAGCGCCAAGTCAAATGCCAACCCAAGCTCCAAGCCAGGCGCCAACCCAAGCGCCAAGTCAAGCGCCAAGCCACGTGCCAAGCCAAGCTCCAAGCCAAGCGCCAAGCCAAGCGTTAAGCCAAGCGCAAAGCCAAGCGCCAAGCCAAGCGCTAAACGAAGCGCAAAGCCAAGCGCCAAGTCAAGCGCCAAGCCAAGCGCAAAGCCTAGCGCAAAGCCAAGCGCCAACCCAGGCAGCAAGCCAAGCTCCAAGCCAAGCATTAGGCTAAGCGCCAAGCTAAACGCCAAGGCAAGCGCCAAGACAAGCGCCAAACCAAGCGCAAAGCCAAGCGTTATCTCAGGCAACAAGCCAAGCTCCAAGCCAAGCGCCAAGCCAAGCGCCAAGCCAAGCGCCAAGCCAAACGCGAAGGCAAGCGCCAATCCAAGCGCCAAGCCAAACGTCAAGCCAAGCGCCAAGATAAACGCCAAGATAAGTGCAAAGCCAAGCGCCAAGCCAAGCGCCAAACCAAGCGAAAAAACCAAGCACCAAGCCAGGCGCCAGGCCAAGCGCCAACCCAAGTTGCAAACCAAGCGCCAAAACAAGCGGCAAGCCAAGCGATAAGTGAAGGTCCACACCAAGCGCCAAACCAAGAGCCAAGACAAGATCCAAGCCAAGCGATAAGCCAAGCGCCAAACCAAGCGCCAAACCAAGCACCTAGCCAAGCGCCAAACCAAGCGCAAAGCCTAGCGCCAAGCCAAGCGCCAGGCCAAACGACAAACCAAGCGCCGAGCCACGCACCAAGCCAAGCGCCAACCGAAGCGCTAAGTCAAGCGCCAAGCCAATCGCCCAGCCAAGCGCCAAAACAAGCGCCAAGTCAAGCGCTAAGCCAAGCGCCAAGTAAACCGCGAAACCAATCACTAAACCAAGCGTCAACCCAAACACCAAGTCAAGCGCCAAAGAAGCGCCAAGTAAAACGTTAAACCAAGAATCACCCCAAGCGCCAACCCAAGCGCCAAGCCAAGCGATACTCCTAGCGTCAAGTGAAGCGCCAAACCAAGCGCGAAGTAAAGCGCCAACCCAAGCGACAAGTCAAGTGCCAAACCAAGCGTCAAGTAAAGCGCCAACCCAAGCGCCAGGTCAAGCGCCAAGCCAAGCGCCAAACCAAGCGCCAAGCCAAGATCCAAGATAAGCGCCAAACCAAGCGCCAACCCAAGCGCCAAGCCAAGCGATACTCCTAGCGTCAAGTGAAGCGCCAAACCAAGCGCGAAGTAAAGCGCCAACCCAAGCGCCAAATCAAGTGCCAAACCAAGCGTCAAGTAAAGCGCTAAGCCAAGCGCAAAGACAAGCGCGAAGCCAAGCGCCAAGCCAAGCGCCAAGCCAAGCGCTAAGCCAAGCGCCAAATTAAGCGCCAAGCCAAGATCCAAGATAAGCGCCAAACCAAGCGCCAAGCTAAGTGCCAAGCCATGCGACAAAACAAGCGCCAAGCCAAACGCCAAGCCAAGCGCCAGGCCAAACGCCAAGCCAAGCGCAAAGCCAAACTTTAATCCAAGCGCCAAGCCAAGCGCCAAGCCAAGCGCCAAACCAAGCGCCAAACCAAGTGCCAAACCAAGCGCAAAGTCAAGCGGCAAGACAAGCGCAAAGCCACGCGTCAAGCCAAGCGTTAAGCCAAGCGCCAAGCCAAGCGCTAAGCCAAGCGCCAATCCAATCGCCAAGCTAAGTGCCAAGTTATGCGACAAGCCAAGCGCAAAGCCAAACTTTAAACCAAGCGCCAAGCCAAGCGCCAAGCCAAGCGCCCAACCAAGCGCAAAGTCAAGCGGCAAGACAAGCGCAAAGCCACGCGTCAAGCCAAGCGATAAGCCAAGCGCCAAGCCAAGCGCTAAGCCAAGCGCCAATCCAATCGCCAAGCTAAGTGCCAAGTCATGCGACAAGCCAAGCGCCAAGCCAAGCGCCAAAATAAGCGCCAAACCAAGCGCCAAGATAAGTGCCAAGCCATGCGACAAGACAAGCGCCAAGCCAAGCGCCTAGCCTAACGCCATGCTAAGCGCCAAACCAAGCACCAAGCCAAGCGCCAAGCCTAGCGCCAGGCCAAACGCCAAGCCAAGCGCAAAGCCAAGCTTTAAACCAAGTGCCAAGCCAAGCGCAAAGTCAAGCCGCAAGACAAGCGCAAAGCCATGCGTCAAGCCAAGCGTTAAGCCAAGCGCCAAGCCAAGCGCTAAGCCAAGCGCCAATCCAACCGCCAAGCTAAGTGCCAAGTTATGCGACAAGCCAAGCGCAAAGCCAAGCTGTAAACCTAGCTTAAAGATAAGCGCCAAGGTAAGCGCTAAACCAAGCGCCAAGCCAAGCGCTACGACAAACGCAAAGCCGAGCGCCAAGCCAAGCGCCAAGGTAAGCGCCAAGCCAAGCGCAAGACACGCCCCAAGCCAAGCGCAATGCCAAGCGACAAGCCAAGCACGAAGTTAAGCGCCAAAGCAAGCGCCAAATCAAACACCTAGCCAAGCACCAAACCAAGCGCCAAGCCAAGCGCTAAGCCAAGCGCCAAGCCAAGCGTCAAACCAAGAGCTTTACCATGCGCAAATCTAAGCGCTAAGCCAAGCGCCAAGCCAAGCGCTAAGACAAGCGCCAAACCAGGCGCCAAGCCGAGCTCTAGGTCAAGCGCCAAACCAAGCGCAAGGTTAAGCGCCAAGGCAAGCGCCAAGCCAGGCGCCAAGCCAGGCGCCAAGCCGAGCTCTAGGACAAGCGCCAAACCAAGCGCAAGGTTAAGCGCCAAGGCAAGCGCCAAGCCAAGCGCCCAGCCAAGCGCCAAACCAAGCGCCAAGTCAAACGTCAAACTAAGCGCCAAGTCAAGCGCCAACCCAAGCGCTAAGGCAAGCGCCAAACCACGTGCCAAGCGCCAAACCAAGCGCCCAGCCAATCGCCAAACCAAGCGCCAAGTCAAGCGCCAAACTAAGCGCCAAGTCAAGCGCCAGGCCAAGCGCAAAGCCAAGCCCCAAGCTAGGCGCCAAGCCAAGCGCAAACCCAGGCGTCAAACAAAGTGCCAAACCAAGCGCAAACCCAAGCGCCAAGCCAGGCGCTAAGCCAAGCGCCAAGCCAAGCGCCAACCCAAGCGCAAAGCTAAGCGCCAAGCCAAGCGTTAAGCCAAGCGTAAAGCCAAGCTCCAAGCCAAGTGCAAAGCCAAGCGCCAAGCCAAGCGCCAAGCCAAACGACAAACCAAGCGCCGAGCCACGCACCAAGCGAAGCGCCAAGCAAAGCGTAAAGTCAAGCGCCAAGCCAAGCGCCAAAACAAGCGCCAAGTCAAGCGCCAAGCCAAGCGCCAAGTCAAGCGCCAAGCCAAGCGTTAAGTAAAGCGCCAAACCAAGCACCACCCCAAGCGCCAACCAAAGCGCCAAGCCAAGCGATAAGCGAAGCGTCAAGTAAAGCGCCAAACAAAGCACCAAGCCAAGCGCCAACCCAAGCGCCAAGTCAAGCGCCAAACCAAGCGGAAAGTAAAGCGCCAATCCAAGCGCCAAACCAAGCGCCGAGCCAAGCGCCAAACCAGGCGCAAAGCCAATCGCCAAGCCAAGCGCCAAGCCAAGCGCGAAGCCAAGCGCCAAGCCAAGCGCCAAGCCAAGCGCTAAGCCAAGCGCTAAGCCAAGCGCCAAACCAAGCGACAAGCTAAGTGCCAAGCCATGCGACAAACCAGGCGCAAAGCCAAGCGTCAAGCCAAGAACCTAGCCTAACGCCATGCTAACCGCCAAACCAAGCGCCAAGCCAAGCGCCAAGCCAAGTGCAAAGCCAAGCGCCAAGCCAAGCGCCAAGCCAAGCGCCAAGCCAAGCGCCAAGCCAAACGACAAACCAAGCGCCGAGCCACGCACCAAGCGAAGCGCCAAGCAAAGCGTAAAGTCAAGCGCCAAGCCAAGCGCCAAAACAAGCGCCAAGTCAAGCGCCAAGCCAAGCGCCAAGTCAAGCGCCAAGCCAAGCGTTAAGTAAAGCGCCAAACCAAGCACCACCCCAAGCGCCAACCAAAGCGCCAAGCCAAGCGATAAGCGAAGCGTCAAGTAAAGCGCCAAACAAAGCACCAAGCCAAGCGTTAACCCAAGCGCCAAGTCAAGCGCCAAACCAAGCGGAAAGTAAAGCGCCAATCCAAGCGCCAAACCAAGCGCCGAGCCAAGCGCCAAACCAGGCGCAAAGCCAATCGCCAAGCCAAGCGCCAAGCCAAGCGCGAAGCCAAGCGCCAAGCCAAGCGCCAAGCCAAGCGCTAAGCCAATCGCTAAGCCAAGCGCCAAACCAAGCGACAAGCTAAGTGCCAAGCCATGCGACAAACCAGGCGCAAAGCCAAGCGTCAAGCCAAGAACCTAGCCTAACGCCATGCTAACCGCCAAACCAAGCACCAAGCCAAGCGTCAAGCCAAGCGCCAGGCCAATCGCCAAGCCAAGCGCAAAGCCAAGCTTTAAACCAAGCGCCAAGCAAAGCGCCAAGCCAAGCGCCAAACCAAGCGCCAAACCAATTGCCAAATCAAGCGCAAAGTCTAGCGGCAAGACAAGCGCCAAGCCATGCGTCAAGCCAAGCGTTAAGCCAAGCGCCAAGCCAATCGCTAAGCCAAGCGCCAAATCAAGCGCCAAGCTAAGTGGTAAGCCATGCAACAAGCCAAGCGCTAAGCCAAGCGCCAAGCCAAGCTGTAAACCGAGCGCAAAGATAAGCGCCAAGGCAAGCGCTAAGCCAAGCGCCAAGCCAAGCGCCAAGCCAAGCGCTACACCAAACGCAAAGCCGAGCGCCAAGCCAAGCGCCAAGCCAAGCGCAAACCACGCCCCAAGCCAAGCGCAAAGCCAAGCGACAAGCCAAGCGCGACGTTAAGCGCCAAAGCAAGCGTTAAACCAAGCACCTAGCCAAGCGCCAAGCCAAGCGCCAAGCCAAGCGCTTTGCCAAGCGCCAAACCAAGCGCCAAGCTAAGTGCCAAGACACGCGACAAGCCAGGCGCAAAGCCAAGCGCCAAGCCAAGCGCCAAACCAAGCGCCAAGCCAAGCGCCAAGCCAAGCGCTAAACCAAGCGCCAAGCTAAGTGCCAAGCCAAGCGCCAAGGCAAGCGCCAAGGCAAGCGCTAAGCCAAGCGCCAATCCAAGCGCCAAGCCAAGCGCCAAGCCAAGCGCTACACCAAACGCAATGCCGAGCGCCAAACCAAGCGCCAAGCCATGCGTCAAGCCAAGCGTTAAGCCAAGCGCCAAGACAATCGCTAAACCAAGCGCCAAATCAAGCGCCAAGCTAAGTGCCAAGCCATGCGACAAGCCAAGTGCTAAGCCAAGCGCCAAGCCAAGCTGTAAACCGAGCGCAAAGATAAGCGCCAAGGCAAGCGCAAAGCACGTGCTAAGTCAAGCGCCAAGTCAAGCGCCAAGCCAAGCGCCAACGCAAGCGCCAAGCCAAGCGCCAAGCCACGCGCCAAGCCAAGCGCTATGCCAAGCGTTAATCCAAGCGCCTGGCCAAGCGCAAGGCACGTGCCAAGCCAAGCGCCAAATCAAGCGCCAAGCCAAGCGCCAACGCAAGCGCCAAGCCGAGCGCCAAGCCACGCGCCAAGCCATGCGCTATGCCAAGCGCTAATCCAAGCGCCTGGCCAAGCGCAAGGCACGTGCCAAGCCAAGCGCCAAGTCAAGCGCCAAGCCAAGCGCCAACGCAAGCGCCAAGCCAAGCGCCAAGCCAAGCGTCAAAGCAAGCGCTTTACCAAGCGCAAAGCCAACCGTCAAGCCAAGCGCTAAGCCAAGCGCCAAACCAAACGTCAAGTCAAATGCCAACCCAAGCTCAAAGCCAAGCGCCAACCCAAGCGCCAAATCAAGCGATAAGCTATGTGCCAAGCCAAGCACCAAGCCAAGCGCCCAGCCAAGCGCCAAACCAAGTGCAAAGCCAAGCGCCAAGCCAAGCGCCCAGCCAAGCGCTAAACCAAGCGCCAAGTCAAATGCCAACCCAAGCTCCAAGCCAGGCGCCAAACCAAGCGCCAAGTCAAGCGCCAAGCCACGTGCCAAGCCAAGCGCCAAGCCAAGCGCCAAGCCAAGCGTTAAGAAAAGCGCAAAGCCAAGCGCCAAGCCAAGCGCTAAACGAAGCGCAAAGCCAAGCGCCAAGTCAAGCGCCAAGCCAAGCGCCAACCCAGGCAGCAATCCAAGCTCCAAGCCAAGCATCAGGCTAAGCGCCAAGCTAAACGCCAAGGCAAACGCCAAGACAAGCGCCAAACCAAGCGCAAAGCCAAGCGCCATCTCAGGCAACAAGCCAAGCTCCAACCCAAGCATCAGGCTAAGCGCCAAGCTAAACGCCAAGGCAAGCGCCAAGTCAAGCGCCAAACCAAGCGTAAAGTAAAGCGCCAATCCAAGCGCCAAACCAAGCGCCGAGCCAAGCGCCAAACCAGGCGCAAAGCCAATCGCCAAGCCAAGCGCCAAGCCAAGCGCCAAGCCAAGCGCGAAGCCAAGCGCCAACCCAAGCGCCAAGCCAAGCGCCAAGCCAAGCGCCAAGCCAAGCGCTAAGCCAAGCTCCAAACCAAGCGACAAGCTAAGTGCCATGCCATGCGACAAGCCAGGCGCAAAGCCAAGCGCCAAGCCAAGCGCCTAGCCTAACGCCATGCTAACCGCCAAACCAAGCACCAAGGCAAGCGCCAAGCCAAGCGCTAGGCCAATCGCCAAGCCAAGCGCAAAGCCAAGCTTTAAACCAAGCGCCAAGCAAAGCGCCAAGCCAAGCGCCAAACCAAGCGCCAAACCAATTGCCAAACCAAGCGCAAAGTCAAGCGGCAAGACAAGCGCCAAGCCATGCGTCAAGCCAAGCGTTAAGCCAAGCTCCAAGCCAATCGCTAAGCCAAGCGCCAAATCAAGCGCCAAGCTAAGTGGTAAGCCATACAACAAGCCAAGCGCTAAGCCAAGCGCCAAGCCAAGCTGTAAACTGAGTGCAAAGATAAGCGCCAAGGCAAGCGCTAAGCCAAGCGCCAATACAAGCGCCAAGCCAAGCGCCAAGCCAAGCGCTACACCAAACGCAAAGCCGAGCGCCAAGCCAAGCGCCAAGCCAAGCGCAAACCACGCCCCAAGCCAAGCGCAAAGCCAAGCGACAAGCCAAGCGCGACGTTAAGCGCCAAAGCAAGCGTTAAACCAAGCACCTAGCCAAGCGCCAAGCCAAGCGCCAAGCCAAGCGCAAAGCCAAGCGCCAAGTCAAGCGCCAAGCCAAGCTCAAAGCCTAGCGCAAAGCCAAGCGCCAACCCAGGCAGCAATCCAAGCTTCAAGCCAAGCATCAGGCTAAGCGCCAAGCTAAACGCCAAGGCAAGCAATAAGACAAGCGCCAAACCAAGCGCAAAGCCAAGCGCCATCTCAGGCAACAAGCCAAGCTCCAAGCCAAGCATCAGGCTAAGCGCCAAGCTAAACGCCAAGGCAAGCGCCAAGTCAAGCGCCAAACCAAGCGTAAAGTAAAGCGCCAATCCAAGCGCCAAACCAAGCGCCGAGCCAAGCGCCAAACCAGGCGCCAGGCCAATCGCCAAGCCAAGCGCAAAGCCAAGCTTTAAACCAAGCGCCAAGCAAAGCGCCAAGCCAAGCGCCAACCCAAGCGCCAAACCAATTGCCAAACCAAGCGCAAAGTCAAGCGGCAAGACAAGCGCCAAGCCATGCGTCAAGCCAAGCGTTAAGCCAAGCGCCAAGCCAATCGCTAAGCCAAGCTTTAAACCAAGCGACAAGCTAAGTGCCAAGCCATGCGACAAGCCAGGCGCAAAGCCAAGCGCCAAGCCAAGCGCCTAGCCTAACGCCATGCTAACCGCCAAACCAAGCACCAAGCCAAGCGCCAAGCCAGGCGCCAGGCCAATCGCCAAGCCAAGCGCAAAGCCAAGCTTTAAACCAAGCGCCAAGCAAAGCGTCAAGCCAAGCGCCAACCCAAGCGCCAAACCAATTGCCAAACCAAGCGCAAAGTCAAGCGGCAAGACAAGCGCCAAGCCATGCGTCAAGCCAAGCGTTAAGCCAAGCGCCAAGCCAATCGCTAAGCCAAGCGCCAAATCAAGCGCCAAGCTAAGTGGTAAGCCATGCAACAAGCCAAGCGCTAAGCCAAGCGCCAAGTCAAGCGCCAAGGAAGCGCCAAGGAAGCGCCAAGTAAAGCGTTAAACCAAGAATCACCCCAAGCGCCAACCCAAGCGCCAAGCCAAGCGATACTCCTAGCGTCAAGTGAAGCGCCAAACCAAGCGCGAAGTAAAGCGCCAACCCAAGCGCCAAGTCAAGTGCCAAACCAAGCGTCAAGTAAAGCGCCAACCCAAGCACCAAGTCAAGCGCCTAGGAAGCGCCAAGTAAAGCGTTAAACCAAGAATCACCCCAAGCGCCAACAAAAGCGCCAAGCCAAGCGATACTCCTAGCGTCAAGTGAAGCGCCAAACCAAGCGCGAAGTAAAGCGCCAACCCAAGCGCCAAGTCAAGTGCCAAACCAAGCGTCAAGTAAAGCGCCAACCCAAGCGCCAGGTCAAGCGCCAAGCCAAGCGCCAAACCAAGCGCCAAGCCAAGATCCAAGATAAGCGCCAAACCAAGCGCCAACCCAAGCGCCAAGCCAAGCGATACTCCTAGCGTCAAGTGAAGCGCCAAACCAAGCGCGAAGTAAAGCGCCAACCCAAGCGCCAAATCAAGTGCCAAACCAAGCGTCAAGTAAAGCGCTAAGCCAAGCGCAAGGACAAGCGCGAAGCCAAGCGCCAAGCCAAGCGCCAAGCCAAGCGCTAAACCAAGCGCCAAACCAAGCGCCAAGCCAAGATCCAAGATAAGCGCCAAACCAAGCGCCAAGCTAAGTGCCAAGCCATGCGACAAGACAAGCGCCAAGCCAAACGCCAAGCCAAGCGCCAGGCCAAACGCCAAGCCAAGCGCAAAGCCAAACTTTAAACCAACCGCCAAGCCAAGCGCCAAGCCAAGCGCCAAACCAAGCGCCAAACCAAGTGCCAAACCAAGCGCAAAGTCAAGCGGCAAGACAAGCGCAAAGCCACGCGTCAAGCCAAGCGTTAAGCCAAGCGCCAAGCCAAGCGCTAAGCCAAGCGCCAATCCAATCGCCAAACTAAGTGCCAAGTTATGCGACAAGCCAAGCGCAAAGCCAAACTTTAAACCAAGCGCCAAGCCAAGCGCCAAACCAAGCGCAAAGTCAAGCGGCAAGACAAGCGCAAAGCCACGCGTCAAGCCAAGCGTTAAGCCAAGCGCCAAGCCAAGCGCTAAGCCAAGCGACAATCCAATCGCCAAGCTAAGTGCCAAGTCATGCGACAAGCCAAGCGCCAAGCCAAGCGCCAAAATAAGCGCCAAACCAAGCGCCAAGATAAGTGCCAAGCCATGCGACAAGACAAGCGCCAAGCCAAGCGCCTAGCCTAACGCCATGCTAAGCGCCAAACCAAGCACCAAGCCAAGCGCCAAGCCCAGCGCTAGGCCAAACGCCAAGCCAAGCGCAAAGCCAAGCTTTAAACCAAGTGCCAAGCCAAGCGCCAAGCCAAGCGCTAAACCAGGCGCCAAACCAAGTGCCAAACCAAGCGCAAAGTCAAGCCGCAAGACAAGCGCAAAGCCATGCGTCAAGCCAAGCGTTAAGCCAAGCGCCAAGCCAAGCGCTAAGCCAAGCGCCAATCCCAATCGCCAAGCTAAGTGCCAAGTTATGCGACAAGCCAAGCGCAAAGCCAAGCTGTAAACCGAGCTTAAAGATAAGCGCCAAGGTAAGCGCTAAACCAAGCGCCAAGCCAAGCGCTACGACAAACGCAAAGCCGAGCGCCAAGCCAAGCGCCAAGGTAAGCGCCAAGCCAAGCGCAAGACACGCCCCAAGCCAAGCGCAATGCCAAGCGACAAGCCAAGCACGAAGTTAAGCGCCAAAGCAAGCGCCAAATCAAACCACCTAGCCAAGCACCAAGCCAAGCGCCAAGCCAAGCGCTAAGCCAAGCGCCAAGCCAAGCGTCAAACCAAGAGCTTTACCAAGCGCAAATCTAAGCGCTAAGCCAAGCGCCAAGCCAAGCGCTAAGACAGGCGCCAAACCAGGCGCCAAGCCGAGCTCTAGGTCAAGCGCCAAACCAAGGGCAAGGTTAAGCGCCAAGGCAAGCGCCAAGCCAGGCGCCAAGCCGAGCTCTAGGACAAGCGCCAAACCAAGCGCAAGGTTAAGCCCCAAGGCAAGCGCCAAGCCAAGCGCCCAGCCAAGCGCCAAACCAAGCTCCAAGTCAAGCGCCAAACTAAGCGCCAAGTCAAGCGCCAGGCCAAGCGCAAAGCCAAGCCCCAAGCTAGGCGCCAAGCCAAGCGCAAACCCAGGCGTCAAACAAAGTGCCAAACCAAGCGCAAACCCAAGCGCCAAGCCAGGCGCTAAGCCAAGCGCCAAGCCAATCGCCAAACCAAGCGCCCAGCCAATCGCCAAACCAAGCGCCAAGTCAAATGCCAAACTAAGCGCCAAGTCATGCGCCAGGCCAAGCGCAAAGCCAAGCCCCAAGCTAGGCGCCAAGCCAAGCGCAAACCCAGGCGTCAAACAAAGTGCCAAACCAAGCGCAAACCCAAGCGCCAAGCCAGGCGCTAAGCCAAGCGCCAAGCCAAGCGCCAAACCAAGCGCAAAGCCAAGCTCCAAGCCAAGCGTTAAGCCAAGCGTAAAGCCAAGCTCCAAGCCAAGCGCCAAACGAAGCGCAAAGCCAAGCGCCAAGCCAAGCGCCAAGCCAAGCGCAAAGCCAAGCGCCAAGCCAAGCGCCAAGCCAAACGACAAACCAAACGCCGAGCCACGCACCAAGCGAAGCGCCAAGCAAAGCGCCAAGTCAAGCGCCAAGCCAAGCGCCAAAACAAACGCCAAGTCCAGCGCCAAGCCAAGCGCCAAGTCAAGCGCCAAGCCAAGCGTTAAGTAAAGCGCCAAACCAAGCACCACCCCAAGCGCCAACCAAAGCGCCAAGCCAAGCGCCAAACCAAGCGGAAAGTAAAGCGCCAATCTAAGCGCCAAACCAAGCGCCGAGCCAAGCGCCAAACCAGGCGCAAAGCCAATCGCCAAGCCAAGCGCCAAGCCAAGCGCGAAGCCAAGCGCCAAGCCAAGCGCCAAGCGAAGCGCCAAGCCAAGCGCTAAGCCAAGCGCCAAACCAAGCGACAAGCTAAGTGCCAAGCCATGCGGCAAATAAAGCGCAAAGCCAAGCGCCAAGCCAAGAACCTAGCCTAACGCCATGCTAACCGCCAAACCAAGCACCAAGCCAAGCGTCAAGCCAAGCGCCAGGCCAATCCAAGCCAAGCGCAAAGCCAAGCTTTAAACCAAGCGCCAAGCAAAGCGCCAAGCCAAGCGCAAACCAATCGCTAAGCCAAGCGCCAAATCAAGCGCCAAGCTAAGTGGTAAGCCATGCAACAAGCCAAGCGCTAAGCCAAGCGCCAAGGCAAGCTGTAAACCGAGCGCAAAGATAAGCGCCAAGGCAAGCGCTAAGCCAAGCGCCAAGCCAAGCGCTACACAAAACGCAAAGCCGAGCGCCAAGCCAAGCGCCAAGCCAAGCGCAAACCACGCCCCAAGCCAAGCGCAAAGCCAAGCGACAAGCCAAGCGCGACGTTAAGCGCCAAAGCAAGCGTTAAACCAAGCACCTAGCCAAGCGCCAAGCCAAGCGCCAAGCCAAGCGCTTTGCCAAGCGCCAAACCAAGCGCCAACCTAAGTGCCAAGCCACGCGACAAGCCAGGCGCAAAGCCAAGCGCCAAGCCAAGCGCCAAACCAAGCGCCAAGCCAAGCGCCAAGCCAAGCGCTAAACCAAGCGCCAAGCTAAGTGCCAAGCCAAGCGCCAAGCCAAGCGCCAAACCAAGCGCCAAGCCAAGCGCCAAGGCAAGCGCTAAGCCAAGCGCCAAGCTAAGTGCCAAGCCAAGCGCCAAGGCAAGCGCCAAGGCAAGCGCTAAGCCAAGCGCCAAGTCAAGCGCCAAGCCAAGCGCCAACGCAAGCGCCAAGCCAAGCGCCAAGCCACGCGCCAAGCCAAGCGCTATGCCAAGCGCTAATCCAAGCGCCTGGCCAAGCGCAAGGCACGTGCCAAGCCAAGCGCCAAATCAAGCGCCAAGCCAAGCGCCAACGCAAGCGCCAAGCCGAGCGCCAAGCCACGCGCCAAGCCATGCGCTATTTTTTTTTTTTTTAATTCACGGATTTCTACGGCTGGCGCCGCCTCTCCGTCCCCAGTCTCCAATCTTTTCTCTCGTAGCATATGTTTTCTTCCAGGCCTCTTGATTTCATTGCTTCCTCCACATCATCTCTCCAGCTTCTTCGAGGCCTTCCTCTCTTTCTTCGCTCTGGAGGAATCCATTCTAATATTTTCCTTGGCCATCTATTATTATCCATTCTTTTTGCGTGCCCGAACCAAATTAATTGTTTCTTTTCAATTTCGTCTGTAATAAGTCTCTCTATGCCCATGTTTTCTCTAATCACTTCATTTCTAATTTTTTCAGCTCTAGATCTTCTGCAACTTCTTCTTAAACAGTCCATTTCTGTAGCCAGTAGTTTTCGTCTGTTAGGTTTACTTAAATCCCACACCTCCGCTCCGTATACTATTACACTTTGGATAATGGTCTTGTAAATACGTTTTTTCGTCTCCTTTCTTATGTCTTTCTCCCACAGGATTGAATTTAATGCTC